>CM035414.1:52580349-52765349 GCA_020310875.1 Ceratopteris richardii
GCACAGACTTGTAGAGGCTCCAGAGGACGCCCCCCAGCACAGCGGCTCCCGCTACTTTAACTATGGATCGGTCTTTGCTCCGTGCATTGCCCGGTTTCGCAGACGACATGCTCTTGCTACGCCCAGCGAACTGCAGGCCGAGAAAAATCTAGGTCGGCTCCCACAATGGCAGATGTAGATCACACGTTGACTGACCTAAAACCCTGTCTTATAGCGCGCGGGTCCATGTGGAAGCACGTAACTTTCCGCTGGCATCTCTCCTGTCGTCTATGTCCATCATTTTTTTTCTGCATATCGCAGATCAGGAATCTCCTTACAATAATCTCCATGGCTTCTTTACTATTCTTCAATGCCTTGAGATCTCACATGGGGACGGAGTATTTCAGAGGACGCGTCACCCCGGGGACTTTTTAAAGAAAAAAATATAATATACACTCACTCGTTGAAAAGAGTAATCCAAAGATCTCACATTTCATGGGGGAATACATAGAAAGCATATTTTCTCAAATGTTATGAGAGAATACATATAACGCATAATTTTACAAAACTTATGAGAGAATACATAGACTACATAATTTCTCTCCATTTGTAAGGGTTATTTGCTTTTTTATAATAAAAAGTGGCTTATTTGGAACTTCTATCATAGTTTGGAGGGTTGACATAGAAGACATTTTAAGATTATGCCTCAGAAATGAAGAACAATGCATAAACTTATCTTCTTGTAGGTCGTTTGGTAAAGATTTGGCCTCTTGAGGCAGAGATCTAGGATTCAACTCCCAAGTTGGACATGTAATGGCTTTGGCAATTCGTAAGCAGTTGTAATCCAGTCTAACCCCTACTTTGTGTGATATGGGGGGTCCCAAGGGTACTATGCCCATTCACCTAAACAATTGTACTTTCAAAGTTAAAGTGGGGGGAGTAGGTGCCTACCTAACCTCCTTTTAAAGAAAAGATTTTAATGTTTCTGTGATGCCAAAAAAGCCACATAAAGGAGGCTCTTCAAAGATCCCATAAGGGAATATCCATGCCTTGACATACCCCAAGCAAAAGCTCTTTGTAATTGAATGATGAAGGATGCGTAGCTTGACATGCCCTCTCGAGTGTGTTCTTGAACTTTTGGGTACTTGGGAAGTTGATAAAAAAGAGTTGGATGCCTTCATCTCCTAGATAGGCTTTACATTTCCGATCACTTAATTTAGCCTTCATAGCCTTCTTGGTAGTCAAAATTCCTCGATGGATTAGAAGCCAAAAAAAAACAATACAGTTAATAGTAGTAGAGAAATTTTGAAGGCATCAAAAATTTTACTTCCATAGTTTAATATTTCATTCAATTTTCTAATTTTTATCGAGCTTTTCTTTATGAAAAGCATAATGTAAGACATGTTGTAATGCTTCTTATAAATCATTGAAACAATTTTATGTAGGGACAAGATTGTCTTCTTTAAGAAACCATCATTAGGTCTAAAGTGGTTTTTTCATGCTTTGAAGTCATCTAAGAAGCCTTTGTTGGAATCATTTATTGCTCTCTTGATAATTGAAAATATTTTTGTTATCCATCAAATCAAAGCATGAAATAGCTCCACTTTTAAAGCCCTTATGGCCTCTAATGCCTAGGTTCAAGCCCGTTTTGTAAGCAATATCTCCTAGCCAGGGAGACTCATGCAACATAAAAGTGTTGGTTAAGTAAACGTCTTTTGGCATGTGAAAGCTAGACTTGATCCGCATCCATGCATTCGAGAAGCCAACAATGAGCTTGTCCCTAGATGGTATGAGGAGATAAATTTATGTCCCATAACTTGTGATTTTTTCAACTTTTATTTCCCTGTAAACAAAAGCTTTTTATGTTCATACACATACACACATGGAGACACACACATACACACATAGACACACACACATACACATACACACTTACACAAACACACAAACACGCATCCACACACATACACATGCATACACACATATATACACATACAGACGTATATGCACATAGACACACATACACACATAGATACACACACATACAGACATAGACACATACACACACATACACACAGATTTACACACACACACACATACACATTAATTTATATACACACATACACAAACACATATATACACACATAGACACACACACATACACACATAGACACACACACGCACATACACATACACACACATATACACACACACATAGACACATACACACTTACACACACACATCCACACACATTTACACACACACATACACATGCATACAGACACATATATATAGATACACATGTATATATACACATAGACACACACACACATACACACATAGAACACACACATACACACACACATATATGCATACACACACACATGTAGAGAGACATACACACACACATACACATACATGCATACATATGCATACATAATGCATATGCATATGCATAGATAATGCATATGCATTTGCATACATACATACTTACATGCATACACACACATGCATACATATGCATACATAATGCACATGCATATGCATACATACATGCTTAAATGCATACACACACATACACACACATACACACATACACATACACACACACATACACACACATACACACATACACATACACATACACATACACATACACACATATATATGCATACACACACACACGTAAAGAGACATACACACACATACACATACATGCATACATATGCATATATAATGCATATGCATATGCATACATACATACGTACATGCATACACACACATGCATACACATACATAATGCACATGCATATGCATACATACATGCTTACATGCATACACACACATATACACGCATACACACATACACACATATATATGCATACACACACACACACATAGAGAGACATACACGCACATACACATACATGCATATATATGCATACATACATAGTTACATGCATACACACACATACACACACATGCATACATAATGCACATGCATATGCATACATACATGCTTACATGCATACACACACATACACACATACACATACACACATAGACACACACATACACATACATGCAAACATATGCATACATACATACTTACATGCATACACACACATATGCATACATAATGCACATGCATATGCATAGATACATGCATACACATACACACACATAGACACATATACACACAGATTTACACACACATACACATGCATACACACACATAGACACACACACATACACACACACACATACACACATAATGCATATGCATATGCATACATACATACTTACATGCATACACACACATATGCATACATAATGCACATGCATATGCATACATACATGCATACACATACACACATAGACACACACACACATAGACACATACACACACATAAACACATACACACTCATAGGCACATACACACTTACACACACACACATCTAGACACATTTACACACACACGCATATACATGCATACAAACACATATATATAGATACACATGTATATACACACATAGACACACACATACACACATACACACATACACACATAGACACACACATACACACATACACACATAGACACACACACACACATACATGTTGGAAGATTTCTCCTCCAAATGCACAACAAGAAGCTTGGACCCTTCCATAGACCTATCTGCCCTCAGGCGAGTACTCACTAAAATTGGTATATCTCACAATTCCCAAATCCAATCCAAAAACCCTTTTTAGTCATAGAAACTAGATAGTAAGGGCTTTCCAATGAGCTATCAACCACTCGATTTGGACACTTGGCAATCACGATTCTCTAAAAACACGATTCTCTGTTGGCAATCGTGATTCTCTAAAACACGATTCTCTATTGGCAATCGCGATTCTCTAAAACACGATTCTCTATTGGCAATCGTGATTCTCTAAAACACGATTCTCTGTTGGCAATCGCGATTCTCCAAAAACACGATTCTCTGTTGGCAATCATGATTCTCTAAAACACGATTTTCATCTAAGGTACAGCATCGCGATTCTCTTGAGATTCATAGCATCGCGATTCTCTTGAGATTCACAGCATCGCGATTCTCTTGATTTCACAAAATCGCGATTCTCTGGATTTTACAGCATCGCAAACCTCTCGATTTCACAAAATCACGATCCTCTTGAATTCGCAGCATCACGATCCTCTGGATTTCACAAAATCGCGATTCTCTTGATTTCACAGCATCACGATTCTCTTGATTCTCACACAAAATCGTGATTTTTCCATAAGTGCCTGTTTGCCTGTTTTGACCCCCAGGAGCTTGATTTGACATAACTTTTTCATCCAAAGTCCATTTTTTTATCTCTATAGCTCGTTGGAAAGCTCGTTTTGAATCCTACACGGCCTCAGCTGTTTTTTATAAGAATAGTGCGTTGATTTTCAGATAGACTAATTTGAAGTTGACCCTCAGGTGGGACTAGGGAACCAAGGGGAAATTTTGGGCTCTTAACCAAAGTTTATGAACCTGAGATCTGGTAGACACCTAGCAAAGGATAGACAAAGAATTAGATATTATGAGGCTAGTGTCAACCACACAGCTAAGTCTTGGGCACAACAACTAAGTGGTTGTCCTTACATACTAAACTCTGACATAAGTGACTTAGAAATGTCTTTTAGCATGGGGAAACCTGCGGGTGGCTCAGGAACTGCCCATCTACAAACACCAGAAGGTCCCTATAAGACACAATTGGAATATATTCGGACCAACCGATTAGGTGCTCGCATCTATGAGGATGCCCTGAGGCGATCAGTGGTCCAACTCAAAAATCCAGATCAACCCTTTGGACTTGAACACCCGGTGGTCAAGTTCAAAGAGGGTTCATACATTGATAAGGAAGGCACCATGTATGTGGTCACCTACCAGATAGGACCGATGAGTTTGGAAATATCATTCATGAGAATGAGATAGGAGACCTAGAACAAGGAAATGTAGGACAAGGACCCCAGACTCCTAGAGGTAAGTCAGTTTTGACCAGAGTGATCACTCCAGATTGGATCCCTCAAGACAACAAAAGCATAGAACTATTCTTGAATAGAGAAACAGAGGAAGCCTTCTGGAGATTCAAGCCAGATCAACCTAGCCAATTGGGCATAGTCATCATCTACAAGTTCAAGGATCCAGAGATACCAGGCAAAGTTGTCTACCTGGATAACACATTAGAGAAGATATTCTTGGTAATAGAACATGATAGACATGCATATACTTGGAAGAGTGAATTGATTTTCCCTCCATCAAGATCCAATGTTTCCCATTGCCTCCAAGGAGTAGGATCATCCAAAGCTCATGAAGCCCAGAGAGAAAGAAATAGAGAGAAACCTGAGGTAAGCTTTGCACACACTGTGGGTAGAAATAGATCAGGATTTGAAAATGAAAGACCTGAAAGAGATAGACATCAAGCACATAGGCAACAAAGAGATGAGCATGACTTTCCATTGCCTAGACCCCGAGAGCACCCAAGATCCCTTAGACCCACTCAAGTGATCAAGGCAATGAAGAATTATTTTGACGGGATAGGAGATCCTTATGATCATGTGGCCGAGTTCAAACAAGTGTTAAGAGCTGAAGAGGTTGAGGATTTGTTCACCCAGTACGAGGCATTTGGTTTGACTCTTAAGGGCACTGCCTTGGCTTGGTTTCAACCATTGAGTAGTCGCAACTATCGCGATATAGGTCAACTGCTAGACGAATTCATTGTAGAATTTTCCAAGAGTGGTATCAAGCATAACACATCGTCTTTGATCCACAGCTTCAAGCAGACACCCCAAGAAACAGTGCGACTAGCAGGTAGAAGGTTCAGATAGTACCTAGAAAGATGCCCTGCTCCAGAGTTACCCACACCAGCCAAACAAGTGGCCTTGTTCTTAGATGGCTTACTGAGCACAAAGTTAAGATCATATGTGTACTTGAAAGAGCCTAGAAGCATAGAAGAGTGTGTGCAGACCTGCATTGACATAGAAGACAACTTGGATGAGGAATTAGTACTATCCAAACTCTATAAAGAATCTGACAGTTCTACTAGTCATACCTCCAGAGCCTCCACTGAGATAGATGAAATAGCAGAGCAAGTTGCCAAGAAGCTAGGAGTTCAAAATAAACAAATACAAAGAGTCACCTCATTGAACCGGTGTTATACTTGTGGAGGCGACCACATGGCTAATGTATGCCCATTGCACAACCAGAACATGAGAGAAAGGAATGCTCCATATTGCACTATTGAGAGAAAATACACGAACCATACGGCTCAAGATTGTCCATACAATAGACAGACTGTTAGATAGAATTATCAACAACCTTACCAACAAGGTAGGTATCAGAACCAATACCAACAGCCATATTATCGACCACAACAACAATATCAGGCACCATATAGGCCACAACCAGTCCTAGGAAACCAACCACCAATGCCTGCCAATGTAAGTCCAGTTAAGTATGTAGTGGTAGAAGAGAACCTTAATAGAGCATTGGTGCCAGTGACCCCACTGATCTCAGAGAATGACTCTCATGCTCATAGTTCAGACTACTCCCATGAAGGTATTCCACATGCTTATTACACAGAGTCACCTGATCATAGTGAGATTTACCCGTATCAATATGAGACACCACCTATGGAACAAAATTGGGAGCCTAAATACTCCAATGTCATGTACACGAATGCTAACCCTAGGCCCCAAATGAGACAAGTAAGACCACAAGCCCCTGGAGGACCATGTTTCAAATGTCAGGGCGATCATTTCCTTCGTGATTATCCCCACCCACCATCTCCGGTCAAGTACAGGCTATCACAATACAAGCTTTTTGTCCTGATTGTGGCAAAGACCATCTCCCCAGAGATTGTCCAAGAAACCCCTCTAGTGCACCCAAGATTACACCCATTAATGTGGTAGGCTTAGTGGCGGATTCAAGCTCAAGTAGCAGTAATGTGGCTCCTATACAAGCAGTCACTAGGGCACAAGCCTTAAAACAGGATAAACCCGTAGAGCAATCAGAGTCAAGTGAATCAGGAGAGCCGAGCAAGCGGAAAACAAGAACATGGAAGGATACCAGAGAGAAGGCCAATCGCAAGTGGAATAGAAAGTTATCGAAACTCGAAGAAAGCCTGAAAGAAGCGAAAACAAAAATAGATGACATTGCATCTCAAAGCCCCTCGCATGCCCAAACTCCATCTACTCCACCTCATCCCACCCCACCACCAATTGTAAATAGACCGCAATTAGGATCTGTTCTTGTAGATCCAACCCCAGAAGGCTTGGACATGATGTTCAAGGCCTACCAGGCTCGACTTCAAGAAGGGCCAACAACTGCAAATCTAGAAAAGAGTTACCCTAGAGCAGATTTAGAGACTGAACGAATGAAGATGTGCATGAAAATGGTAGAACAAGCTCAAGCTATACTTGAGACTAGTCAAAAGTTCAATCCGACAAACTCTGTCAAACCAGATTTGCATTTCCAGGGCTTACTAGAAAGATTAGAGCAGTTGGTAAACAAACCACAAGCTTCTTTACCTTCACAGGCTCAACCAGTTATTGAAAGAGGAAGCTCACCACCAATGGGAGCTTATGTTCCTAATTCCACGGATGCTGGAATACCTCCTTCAATTCAACAATACTCTCAAGAGTTCTTGCAGGAAATACAAGAAGAGAAATGGGCCAAGGAGAAGGGTAATTCCCCTCCTATTCCTGAGATTGATGATCTTCATGATCAATTTCCCCAAGACATTCCATGTATTTACGGAGATGAAGGAGAACAACAAGAAGATGAAAGATTAGATTTTGAATCTAATACTTTAGAAGAGCTGCCACAATTCACTGGCCCATGGGAATCTGAATCTCTTCAGATCAGAGCTCCCACAATATTGGTCAGACATGAAGGCTTAGTGGTCCCAAGGAACACTGATGTCGTGAAGAACACTAAGGTTCAATGTCATCTCATGGTAGAAGAGCTGCTCAACGCAAAACCTGAGCTATGGAATCATGTGAAGGATCAGGTCCCAGAACTTGATTCCAAAATGCCAAAAGCAGGCTCTAAGCAAAAAGTACCAGAGATAACTCTAGACAAAATAGGGAACATGTGTGAGGGTGAAGAAGGTAATACTTATCTTCCAATCACCTACCAAGGTCACACAACCAAAGCAATCATAGATTCAGGTGTTGGTGTTGCCATTGCGACCACCTCCTTGTGGAAGCAATGGGGCAAACCCACATTAAGACAAACTAGAATGAAGCTTCAAATGGCCAACCCCTACAGTGGAACCCTATCCACAAAGCAAAAGAAGATTCCATCTCTGTGCATTCAGGAAGTTCTCCTGACCCATCCTCGTTGCATGAAGATACTCATTTGTGGATGTGCAAGGTCGTAGAGGAAGAGGAAAAACGCTTGAAGGTGAGAGAAGAAGGAACTTCACCAGGAGATAGACCAGTTAGAGACCCAGCCTACACACCGATGATCTTTTCGGATGAGGAATTTGAGCCTCATGGCTGGCCCAAAAATCTTAGCCACCATGGACATTGCTGTCAATGAAGAACAATGGACACCTCATTGTGATGAGGAGGGTTATGATATTTCAATGTTCATGTGTCAACCCTTGCTAGAAGAATGTGACCCTAGTGATGTCATAGAAGAAGAGGAGAATGGCGATGATATAGAGTCCATTGTGATGGATAGTTGCTTTAACTCAAAGCAGCACTATCTAGAAGATATAGGAGTGTTCACCTAGAAAGAAGAAGAACCTCTCACAAGTATTAAAACGGTAAATTCAAAGGATGGAAGTGAGAGTAGTCAAAAGAAAAAGAAAAGAAAAGGAGTAAAACAAGAAGAGGAGGAGTCATTGTTCGAAGTACTAGAAAATTTCAAGAAATATGAAGTTGACGACCGCAAAATTTTGGTACGAATGCCTAAGAGAGAGGCCATCATAGGAGAATCATATGATAATAAAGAAAAGACCAAGAAAATTGTAGTGACCATTGAAGAGAACGAAGAGAGATGCACATATATAGGAGATGACCTAAGTGCAAGAGAAGAAATGGAGCTCGTAGCTCTATTAAGGGAATATAGGGATGTGTTTGTGTGGCACTATAGCGACTTGAAAGGGGTAGATCCAAGAATTTGCTCTCATACTATCCCCATGACTGCTCATGCCAAGCCCACCAAACAGAAGCCCTACACATATAATGATACATACACAACCAAAATAAAAGAAGAAATTGATAGGCTGATTGAAGCTGGATTCATCTATGAGATCGAGCGTACTGAATGGGTGTCCCCCATTGTAGTGGTGCCCAAGAAGAACGGGAAGTTGTGAGTGTGTATTAACCTTAAAAAAGTTAATGCCGCTATGATCAGAGGTAGTTATCCACTTCCAATCACGAAACACCTATTGGAGCGTGTTGCAAGCAAGGAAGTTTATAGCTTCCTTGATGGATTTTCAGGTTACAATCAAGTAGCCATTGCCCCAAAAGATCAACACAAAACAGCTTTTGCTACAGAGTGGGGAATCTTTGCATTTCGTGTGATGCCATTTGGGCTCACCAATGCACCTGCAACATTCCAAAGACTCATGTGTCATGTCTTCAAAGAGTTCTTGCGAAAGAGCTTAGAAGTGTATGTGGATGATTTATGTGCTCATTCCCAAGAAAGAAGATTTCACATCCCTGAGCTCAGACAAATCTTCAACAAGTGTAGAGAATATCGAGTGTGTCTGAACCCAGAAAAGTTTGTGTTCATGGTGCGTCAAGGTAAAATCTTAGGTCATATTGTTTCTAAGAATGGAATCTCAACAGATGAAGATAAGGTATGAGCCATAGTGGAGCTGCCAAGGCCAAGGAATGTTAAAGAGGTACAAGCCTTTATGGGGCATTGTGGATATTACCGTAGGTTTATCCACATGTACGTGATAATAGCTAGACCCCTTTATGCCTTGTTGTCTAACTTTGAGTGGAACGAGGAATGCGAGAATTCTTTCAATGAACTGAAGAAACGTTTGTGCACAGCAGCAATACTGACCACTCTTGATTGGAATAAACCATTCCACGTCCATGTGGATGCATCCAATCACGCCATAGGATGTGTGCTAGGACAACCCACAAGTGAAGGAAACCTAGATTTGTCCATAGCATATGCTAGTAGACAGCTCACCGCAGTTGAACGAAACTATACCACAACTGAGCGAGAGGGCTTAGGCATGGTATATGCTGTGAAGAAGTTTAGACACTATTTATTGGCCAACAAGTTCAAGTTTTTCACTGATCATCAAGCTTTGTTATATTTGGTCAATAAACCTTGCAATACTGGAGCTTAGTAAGATGTTTCCTCTTACTAATGGAATATGACTTTGAAGTTGTTGTCAAGAAAGGTAGAACCCACATTCGGGCAGATCACCTTTCTCGCATCAAAGAGAGTCACTGCAAGGAGTGTCTGATGAATTACCCGATGCTTATCTGTTCAATTTAGAAGTTGTTCCTAAGTGGGCAAATAAATTGGTACCGGTCCTAACCTTCGGACCCGCAAATAAGAATGTGAAAACATCACAAGAAGAAATTGTAAAATCACAAAAATATCACATATTGGCAGGAAGCATGTACAAACAAGATATTGAAGGTGTATTAGCTTGTTGTGTTGAGGACGATGAACATAGTAGTTGGTTGCAACAAGCTCATCAAGGATTGCTAGGAAATCATTATTCTAAACAGCGCACATTACAAAATCTGAAACGTTTAGGAGTGTATTGGCCTAGCATGGACAAAGAAATACACGAGTGGATTAAGAATTGCCCAATGTGCAGAGAGAGACCACTAGTAGAGCATTCCACCCTTTATCAATTGTCATTAATACCAGATTGGAGTGCTCCATTGGTAGAGTTTATGAGATCGGGAACCTTACCCAAAGAGGCTAGTCTAGCAAGAAGATGAAGCATGGAGCAAGAGGCTCAGGACTATGCTTTAGTTGGAAACAACTTATATCGAAGAGGCAAGGATGGTTACCTAAGATTGTGCGTTCATGAATCAAATTATTTGAAAGTCTTACAAACTGCACACAGTGGTGTTGCAGGTGGACACTTTGGTCCTGACCGAGTAATCAAGACCATTCTAGTCTCAGGACTTTGGTGGCCCACTCTTCATATGGATGCACATACCTATGTGAAGAAATGTGACACATGCCAACGTGCACAATATCCAGTTAGAAGAGACGAGATGCCTTTGAGGCCAATGATGGGAGGGCGTGCATTTTCGAAGTGGGGCATAGACTTCATAGGTCCTATTAACCCCCCAGCTAGAAACTCCCATGCAAAGTATATTATTGTAGCCACAGATTACCTTACAAAGTGGGTAGAAGTGAAAGCCACAACAAAGAATGATGCTCAGACTATGGCTAAGTTCTTATTCGAGAATGTGTTCACGAGATATGGGCTACCAATAGAGTTAGTGAGTGATAGAGGCACACACTTCCTGAATGAGGTCATTGAAAATCTGCTCCAAGAATTCTTGGTGATACATAAGAAGTCTGCCCCTTATCACCCACAAGCTAAGGGACAAGCCGAGAGCACCAATAAGATCCTCTGTAATGTATTGACAAAACTGGTAAATAATAAACGCTCTGATTGGGACACACAACTTCATCATGTTGTTTGGGCTTATCGAGTTGCCTACAAAACAGTACTCGATGCCACCCCATTTCAGATGGTCTTTGGAGAGAATGTTGTGCTACCATTAGATTTCTTAATCCTAGCTTTAAAAGTAGCACAAGAGCATGAGTGGAATGGACATGAATTGTCCTCTAGGATCTTTGATCTAGAACGCTTAGGTGAGACAAGGCTAAGCGCGGTGACTGGCATCTATGTTGCAAAGAAAAGACAAAAGGCTTACTTTGATGCACACATCAAAGATAAAGGATTGAAAGAGGGAGACCTAGTGTTGGTGTACAGACTAAAACAACATGCCCGTAAGTTGGAAAAAAGAGGATACGGACCCATGATCATTAATAAAATTTCCACTAGCGGTGTAGTTCAGTTGGCCACTTTAGAAGGAGATATCTTGCCAAACTATATTAGTGGATGTAGAGTCAAGTTATACCAAGAACCTCTTACAGAGGATATGCTTACGAGACTCAACACTGCAAACCTTACAGAACCACTTGTCTTGGGTCAAGATTGGATCTATGACCATGCTGTTAACTTAAATCTAAGAAGTCAAATTCTTCAAGTTTGGGTACAGGAACAATGCATTACAATAGAATTAGAGAACTACATGCTCACAAATCCAGATGTCCCACATTCTCTTAGTTCTTCTAAGACTAATCATATGGAAGAAGATGTTGTATGTGTCAAAAGCTCTATGATGCAGAAGAAGTCAATTATGGAAGGACATGTTCTAAGGCAGGTGGATCTTTCTTCTTCTCCAAAGACTCAGGTGGCCACAATAGTTCCACCACAAAGGCAAACACAACTGTTCACGACAACTGCTACATCAAATAGAAAGACACCATTCGACAAGAAAGAAGTTCTGGGCATGAAGCAAATCTGGGTATGCAAAGGAGAGCAACCACCAGCGTTGCCCCCACAAATCCCATCCCGACGAGCCCACCAGGTCAGCAGACGAACGAAGAAGCTCGGACAAGCTCAACCACAAGGTATTCAACAAGTTTGGGTGCCTAAGAAATTAGCTGCAGCTCCACAAGGACGATTACAGATGTGGGTACTGAAGATGCTCTTACATCCACAGCAATATATGTTCTCCCACATGCGAAAGGTCTCAACAAAGAAGCCAAAAAGAGAAAAGGGTAAGAACCACGTACAGAGACCTAAAGAAGATCCAATCAACTCTTTGACAATAGTAGGAAGATGTGCAAAAAGGGTATGGGTTTGGAAGCCAAAAGGACAAGTAGCCTTCAACGAACCAAAGCACCAACCACACGCTATACCACAGTTCAGAAAGCATCCAAAGAGGAAGACGCCTGAAGTAATCTCTACAGTGCCAACTACTGTTCTAAAATGGACCCTGATAAGGAGGATTACATCATTTCGAGATCCAAGGGATACATCCACCAAAGCCAGCATCAACATCTACAAGTAACATCGAAAGCCTCGACGAGCGACAACCATGTGCTTCTTGCACAACCCTGTCTTTTGCACCATTTACGCCATGCACTTCCAAAGTATGCATTAACATAGGGCCCTATTACACGGCCGTGCATAGACACATTTGAGAATCCCAGGCACAAGAGCACATTGACATATGTCAACTAGTTTTACTGATTCTAACGTCTATCTTCTTGTTTTGTGACATTGTTCCTCAAAAAAAAAAAAAGAAAAAGAGAGAGAGAGAGAGAGAGAAAGAACTTGTTACCAGGTTTGGCTCATGGAACAGGAACGAGTCTTGCTTAGTTGAAGAGGGCATCGTTGATGAGTGGACATTTATCAGTTTGGATAGAA
Source organism: Ceratopteris richardii (assembly GCA_020310875.1). Lineage (NCBI taxonomy): Eukaryota > Viridiplantae > Streptophyta > Polypodiopsida > Polypodiales > Pteridaceae > Ceratopteris > Ceratopteris richardii. Next base: position 52,593,810 of record CM035414.1, read on the forward strand.
GTGTGTCTCGACTAGCAGATGCTATTATTGCCGCCTTATCTGGTAGATGTCAAGCACTTGGCAAGAACATGACATCCACAACTATTGTTTCCCCTTACCATGGTAGGGGGGAAGATCTCGAAGGTCCACAACTTGAGAGATGCTTAACTTTTGTATGTACGAGAGAATCCAAGGAAATATCCGCAAAGGGTAGTTTGGTACCCTGAAAATTCTTGTCTGTATATTGGGTGAGAAGGCTCTTGCTTATGGAGGGCTACAAAGCATATGTGAAACTAAGCTTGGTGTAGTTACCCAATGTTGTTTGTCAAGGAATATAAAGAAATTCAATTCTCACTATTTGGCAAATGTCGCTTTGAAAAGAGGAGATAGGACCAGACACTCAAAAAATTTGGGCGATCAACACGGACATTCATCGACAATGTTCCATCACAAATGCCAGGTTTACAACACGAGGAGCTGAACGTCAATCGCTCATTCAACATGGTAAGAATCCTTTCTCTAGAACCACCATAACCATGATAGATTAGGAAACCTCTTCGTCAGCATACCCTTGAGCACTTAGCTCAAGACCTCTAAATTTTGCACCATATTTCTTCCAATGCATTTTCCAAGTACGCATACATAGGGCCACATTACAAGGTCATGCACAAGGCACATCTTTTCTTCAACCCATGCACTAACACACTTACCCATCATTCACTATGGGTTATGAGTACTTGGCATGACTACTATGAACATCACCTTTGTAAAAGCTAGAGGACATCACGAGGTCAACATCAATAGCTAGGAAGCAATTCGAAGCCAGCAGCTGCTCCAACTCAACCTTGATAACCTCTTTTGAGCAACTAGCAGTTTCTAGAAACTCACAATGACACATGCTTACTGGAATCCAAGGAACAAGCACATACAAACGATGGACACTACCTCTCAAAGCCCTACAGGGAACAACCACTACAACAAGGGTCTGTCAGGGACGACAGACTCGCGAGGGGGGGAGTGTTGAAGCTGAAGGTCAAGGACAAAGCACAGGAGCACATCAAAGAGGTGGACACACAAGAAGAAGGAGCAAGTAGGGAGCTCCAAGAAGTGTATGTCAAATTTTCAAAAGAAATCCCTATAAAAATAGTGATTTTCATCACTAAAAACCATTGTAAATACCATTTTCTATTTTTGTAACTCCATTTTGTTCAAGCCGAGGAGTCCTCGACCTTGAGGAGTATTAGAAGTATCATCCTACCAATTTTTTCATAATTTTTAGACTTCATTTGAGCCCTCAAATAAGCCCTAGAACCTAATTTTTAACTAGGCCGGACACTAGGTCTGGACAAGGCCAAAACTAGTCAAAAACCTATAAAACGAGCTAGAGAGCTCATTTTTGGGGTTAGCTTCTTAGAGAATAGATCTTTTGTAAGAGAACTCTTTTGCAATCAAAGCTTTCCATTGTTCCTCTATTTGATCTTACCTTGTGTGTGCGTGTGTGTATGTGTGTGCATGTTTGTGTGCTTTCACTCACGCACTTGTGCCTTCACTTGCTCGTGGTCTTCATACCGGTCCTCACGTCTCCGCGGATTGACAAGTAAAGGAGGTGGTGCTTACGCTTGAGCTACAAGAGGTCTCAGGCATGTTTGGTGGATTAGGGTCTAATGCTAGTGTTTGAAGGAGGAGCTATAACTTGCAGGGCAAAGACCATTTTGAGATCCAAAAAATTGATGGCACAAACTTTGATATATGGAAGAATCAGATTAAAGATGTTCTAATCCAAAGGAGGCAATGTAAGCCAGTAAATGGAATCTCAAAGAAGCTTGCTGACATGGATGAAGATGATCGGGATGAGTTAGATGAAATCGCCAAGTCTACCATTCGATTACACTTGGAAGATAATGTTTACTTTACGGTATTAGACTGTGAAAGTGTAGAGGAACTTTGGAAGAAGTTATGCAATACATATGAAAAAGAGATGGCATCACATAAAGTGTATCTAATGAGAAAGTTATATGACCTTTGCATGAAGGACACAAATAGTGTTGCTACTAATGATTTTGATGCTATATTCTCCCAGTTAGAGGCCCAGAAAATGGATATGGATAATGAAATCAAAGCAGTCTTGTTGTTGTGCACCTTGCCACCATCATGGGATACATTTTGCACAACTATTAGCAATAGTTCACCTGGTGGTAAACTTGTCTATGATGACATATGTGGAGCACTCTTGAGTGAGGAGATTCATAGAAAATCTATGGTTGGCACTCAGAATGGACATGCATATAATGTTCGTGAATCACCAATGTGGCAAGAGCAAGAACAAGGAAAAGAATGGTCAATAGAATAAGAGTAGAAGTAAATCAAGGAAGAGGGATATTGAATGCCATTATTTTCATAAGAAGGGAGACATGAAGAAAGACTGTTATGCATTAAAGAATGCTAAAGGTAAAGGACAAAATGTTGATGGGCATGTTAAACAATTACTTGCACCATCTTCTTTGAGTATGAAGATTAGAGAAATTAATGCTATTTTTGATGATGGTGATGTGTTGACACTTGATAGTATTGTGCCAACTAAGCCTCTTGTGGCTGATTCTCTTTCCCACATGTGGATTTTGGTGCTTCTTTCCATGTGACACCACATAGAGAATAGTTCTCTAATTATGCAGCAAAGTCTCTTGTTACCATGAGTTTGGTGACTCTTACCAGTGTGACATTGTCGGGATTGGAGATGTGGTTGTGTACTTCATTGATGGTTCAAAATTTACTATGCATAATGTATGCCATGTACCTCAGTTATCATGCAGTTTGATGTGAGTTGATCAACTTGATGACCTTGGTTACAGGGTGGTCTTCTATGCTCAATCCTTTTGCATATCAAAGGGCAATATGGTTATTGCAAAAGGAAGCAAAGTTGGCTCACTTTATCCTTTATTTATATCATAGAAAGAACACTTGTTAATTGTTACTAAATAACCGATGGCTTGTATTTTGCATGGTTGTCTGGGCCATATATCTCATAGTGGAATGGAAAATCTTTCTCATTTTGGCTACTTACCTATGTTATCTTTCTCTAATTTTTCATTTTGTGAGCATTGTCAATATGGAAAGCAAAACAGAAATGTGCATAGAATGCATATCGACTCTTCAATTCAGCCTTTAGATCTCGTTCATAAAGATGTGTCTGGTCCTATCCCCACAAGGTCATTAGGTGGTTCTCTTTACTTTGTCACTTTCATAGATGATGCTACTAGAAAACTTTGGGTATATCCTATCAAATCGAAGGATGAGATATTCCCTACTTTTAGAAAATGGCTTGCTTTAGTTGAGACTAAAAAAGGAACTAAGCTCGAAGCTTTGCATTCAAATAATGGGGGTGAGTATACCTCACATGAAGTCAACCTTTTTAGCCAGTCTAGATGAATTTGTAGAGAGTTTATAGCGCCTTATACCCCAGTACAAAATGGTGTAGCTGAAAGGGTAAATAGAACTATTCAAGATAGAGTAGTCTTTGTGCTGCATCATGCAAACCTTTCACAAGGCTTTTGGGCAGAAGTAGTGTTGACTGCAGTTCATGTGATTAACCTTTCACCTAGTACTACCAAAGGTCTGAAAGTGGCACAACAGTTATGGACAGGGAAGCCATCATATTATGATCATCTTTGAGTTTTTGGGTGTGAAGCATAGGTTCATATACCGTAGAATCGTAAACAAAAGTTATACCATAAGTCACAGAAATGCATTTTTTTTGGATATGGTCGTGAAGGACAATTTGGATATCGCTTATGGGATCTTGAAACACGATCAGTGACCAGAATTAGTGATGTCATTTTCAATGAGTCTAAGATGCATAAATAGCCCATTAAGGAGGTTGAGGTGAGAAGAGTGATGTTTGAGGATACTACTCCTCCAATTAGCATGCATAAAAATGATGCACATAGGGATGTGCAAGAGAATGTTTGATCAGTTGCTTGGATTCGTTGCAATGGAGGACTTAGAGCTAGTCTGAATGGATGTGAAAATTTCCTTCTTGCATGGACATCTTAGAGATGAGATCTATATGGAACAACCAGAGGGTTATGTAGTTCCTGACAAGGAAAGTCTAGTTTGTAAGCTCAAGAAGAGCTTGTATGGACTTAAACAGTCCCCTAGACAATGGTACTAAAAGTTTGATGCCTTTATGAAGTCTCAAGGTTATTCTCGAAGCAATGAGGATCATTGTCTCTACACAAAGAGATGCTCAGATGGAAGCTTGATATGCTTGATACTTTATGTCGATGACATGCTGATTGATAAGAAGTCCTCTTATGACTTTTCAATTCTCAAAAAGAAGTTGAGTTAGACATTTGATATGAAGGATTTGGGGGATGCCAAACATATTCTTGGCATGTGATTACTCTTGATAAGAGTAAAAGATGGATATACTTGTCTCAAAGTGAGTACATATCAAAAGTACTTCACAGGTTCAATATGCAAGGTGGAAGGGCATGGAGTACATCGTTACCCACATATGTGAAATTGAGCAAGGATGATTGCCCCAAATCAGATTTGGAAAAGGAATTCATGACCAAAATTCCCTATTAGTCTACTGTTGGTAGTCTCATGTATGCTATGGTAGCTATGAGACCAGACATTGCATTTGTAGTGGGAGTTGTGAGCAGACATAAGTCTAATCTTGGCAAGAAACATTGGGAATTAGTCAAGATGATTTTGAGGTATCTGAATGGCACTGAGGACAAGTGTCTATGCTTAGGTAGAGGGAAACCATCCATTATTGGTTACACAGATTCTGACTATGCTAGTTGTGTAGACAATCATAAGTCTACATCGGGATACATTTTTCATTTTGTTGGAGGTTCTATCTCTTGGAGATCTCGTCTTCAAGAATGTACAAGTGTTTCCACCACAAAAGGAGAGTATGTTGCAATAAGTGAGGCATGTAAAGAAGCATTGTGGCTTTCTCATCTTGCTTGTGATACGGGTTTACCTTAGCATGTACCTACCTTGCTGCGTGATAATCAGAGTGCCATTGCTTTGGCTAAGAATCTAATCTATCATGCAAAGACCAAGAACATTGAGATGAGGTATCACTTCATTAGAGATTGTTTTGCCATTAAGTGCATTATTCTTGAGAAGGTTCACACTCGAGATAATGTTGTAGATGCTTTGAATAAAGCTCTACCATAGGATAGCTTTTGACACTATTGTCACTTGACGAGGGTTACTTGATTCCTTGACGAGGGTTACTTGATTGATGATCTTACACAGTCACTTGTATAGTGTGTAACATGCCCATCAGGTGGGACGTATAGTTTATATACTTACACTATGGTATTCTTCATCATTCTTTATTTTTCTCCCATAGTTACTTTGGTCATATTGGCCCTTAGTGGGAGATTGTTACCATTAGTGTCCATGTGAAAAGCCAAATGGCCGCCGGACACTTGTTTGTATATGTTCTTTAATAAAACATATGGTGGCCTATTCAGCCATGGACTGTAAAATCGATCGCATTTGTAACACCTAAGAAGTTTGTGTTCATGTTCCCTATTTACTGTGTTTTTTTGTGTATTCTATAGCCTTTGTGCAAAGTACCGTGTGCTTCGCTTGGAGCTAGGTTTTCTACTCCGAGGATATCATCATGGAGCTGTCGAGAAGAAGAGTGCACTATGGTGCATCACCATCAAAATACTTCACTTATTTAAAGAAGAAGACAATCACCACAATAGTAATACAAATGAAGAGGAGGTGCAAGTAAATACAGTGGAAACAACTCAAGACTGATTAGTGGATTATGCGGTGCCTTTAGTTTTGATATGATATAAAAATAGAAAAATTTCTAGAGTTTTAATTGATGGAGGTTCTGGAGTAAACATTTCAACCTTACCTATTTGCATGCAAATGGGGTGGACAATTATTCAACCAACATCATTCTATATACATATGGCTGATCAATCGTGTGTTCAACCTATTGGCCTTACTAGCGATATACCCATCAAAATATAGGATATCCCTTTTTAAATTGCTTTTGTAGTAATTGAACTGATAGGAAAGAGCAATGATTATTATTTTTTGCTAGGGATATCATGATTAAAACAGGAAAAAGTGCAGCAAGATTGGAGATCTCAAGCTATCACTTTAAGAAGAGCCATAAAAAGTATTCTATCCCTTTAGATGATAAGCAACACTACCCTTAAGCTCAACTGCCTTCTATTGTAGAACCACCACATATGTTGGTAGGACTAGAAGAAGATGATGAAACTCAAAATAAAGATTTACAGTATGTAGGACTCATTGATATACTAGAAGTTTTGTCACAATTTCAGCAAGCAATTCTAGTAAACTGCTATAGTGCAACCTGAAGCTGAGCTTTTGCAATCCGAGGAGGAACTATCATGGCCTTTACAAGAGGATATTTTCACACAGAGTACTATTCACATTTAAAAAATAGCAAAACCTGATGGGTAGATTGGCATGGTGGGTACAGACTAGGTTCATCACATATGGTGGACTTCTTATCTTGCCTAGATAATGGAGAACCTCTGGATGGGATTGATAATTCTTTTCCATATGTAGACTTATTTCATGTAGGAGATAGCAGTGAATTAGAATTAGGAACTCCAACTTGGTATGATGAAATGTTATATTTCCTTGCAACTTGCATTCCTACTTCGCATTTATGGTCTATGGCCCAAAAAAAATTAGCATTATAGAGTCAAAAATTTTCCATCATTTTAGATCAACTTTATTTTAAGGATATTAGAAGAATTTGACTTTGATGTGGGCCTCCTCATGAAGTAACTGTTGTAATTACGGAAGTGCATTCCAAAATGATTGGTGGTCATTGTGGTACGAACTTAGCTGTGAAGAAACTCCTTCAAAATGGATTATGGTGGACACCAATCCACAACGATGTTCACAATTATGTACAACTTTGTGATCCTTTTCAACAAATGGGAAAACCTCGTGATGATCATTGATTTCGATTACATTGAATGCTACCTTTGGAGCCATTTCAAAAAATGGGGTTTGGATTTTATTGGCTCTATTTGTTCTCCAACAAATTCTTGTATAAGTTTCATTCTTACTTGTATGGATTATTACACACAATGGGTTGAATCTTGGAGTTTGTGGCATGCTATGGCAGGAAGTGTTGTTACCATTTTAATTACTAAGTTATTTTCACGTTTGGGACTTCCATTGGAATTAGTTCCAGATTGTGCTACTCATTTTTTGAATCAAGTAATCAAGTCAATTACGGATTATTATCGTATTGAACATAAGTTCAGTTCCCCATATTATCCTAGGGCAAATGGATAAGCGGAAAGTACAAACAAAGTATTACTTATGATGTTATAGAAATTTCTTATTGAGTATCCTACCAAATGGGAACAATATTTATCTTCGAATTTATGTGCTTATCATACTTCTTATAAAGTTTCAACCAGTTTGCATCTTTCAAATTAGCATATGGTATGGAAGCTATTGTGCCTATGCAATTTACAATACCTAGCTTACGGATTGCTGTTCAAAATCGATTCTTCTCCAAAAAAATCAATAATGTTTCGAATCGATACGTTACACGAACTGGAGGAATATAGATATAATAGTCTTATTCTCATGCAAGAAGTTCGGCAGAGACAACGGTGTGTTGGCATAATCATCATTTATGGACCACTATAAGTTGGGCTGGTGATTTGGTACTATTTTTCAATTCCAAAATGAAAAGGACGGTGAAAAAATTTTAGCCGTGGTGGACATGAAGTCTATAGTAGCAACAGAGAAATCCCAACTTGGTTCAAAAGATGGAAATGAAGAATATTTTCGAGAAGTTGTTGAGTCAGAAAGTATGCATATTTGGAGATATTAGATGAATTTTTGTATGATTTAAACTACATTTAGAATCCACCTTCTGATACACATGAGTTGTAAATTATAGTGGGTTCAAGTCCATCGTGCATGCTAGTGTTAGACTGCATGCTTACTAGTCTGGATACCCAAAGTTGTATTTATTTATTTATGCGCCTCAGGAATTCCTTAAGAAACTCAATTGATTACCAATTACCTTTTTTATAACCATCATATATTGAAGTTATAAGGAGATGCTTCGAGAGAAACAAAAGATTTGGGTGGGGGGAGAAGAGAGAGAAAGAACCCAAGATTGTGTATGTGTAGATATTGTAGACAAATAGAGATGCATACTGAGTTCTACATAGTGTAATCCTCATTGATATGTAATGCGGGATTCTAGACTATAATAGATGAATATTTATCTTTGTGTCATTCTCTATTCCCAATGTCTTATGTCTGCGACTCATATATTTCTTTTCTATGTTGTAAGTATAACTCGAGAATAGAAACACACTGAATTCTATTTCAGTACCTCCCATTCCCCCAACCTTTCTTACTGTGATAATTACAATAAACAGCCTTCTTCGTTTAGAACTTACCAACCAGCCAACAAAAAATAAAATAAATAATTTTAGGGATAATTTAATGATTTGAAACAAACAATCTACTCTTTAAAGAAGGTTGGTAATTATTCATTTCTTCATTCTATTCTTGAATTCAGTAAGAACCTAGCCTTACCTTTGGTTAAGTGATATATTGAAATCCATACGGATGTCAATAAATATAAAAATCTTTCTTTCTTTGATTTCCTTACAATCAAATTTAGGAACACAGATAATATTATTTGAAGAATTAAATCTAGTTTTTATATAAAATATAATTGAACCATTGGTGATAAGAAAAAGTCTTCAAGCATTCAAGGAAGTTATTGTGTGACTATTTATCTACCTGAAACAAAGCATCAATGCTATCAACAAACATTCAAGAGATATACCTAGAATTTTGATGCATTTGATTTCACCTTGCAACAATTTGTGTCTAATTAGCCAATCCAAAGCATCATTAGAAATTGCAAAAAGGAGAGATGCAATAGGATATCCTTGTTGAATGGATCTTTGGAGATAGATTGGTTGAGTGAAAGAACTATTATTAGGACTCTAACAAAAACATTTCCAAAGAGATCATGCATGTGCGTATGAATCTTTTACTAGAACCCATGTCATGAAAAGGTTAATACCCTAATCAATCCTATCATAGGCCTTATGAAATTCAATTTTGAAAAAATAATATTCTCGATTAGTTTCCCCTAGAAAAAAACCTCCCAAACAGTAATGATACCATCAAGGATAAATCTACCTTTTATGAAGTTTTCCTCTTTTAAGATAAATCGATTCATTAAAGGAATAAATCTGCTTACTAGGGAAGATGTAAATATTTTCTAGGTAGAAGTCAAACATGTGATAGGCCTTCTTGTTATTGAGCTCATTTTTAAATCATTTCTATGTACCAATATAATCACTCCATTATTGACTTCCATGAGGAGAGAACTTGATCTAAAAACTTCTTGCCCCATGAAGAGGGGATGAGGAGTGAGAAGATCTTTTAGCTTGTTGAATATTTCATTGGGAATGCCATCCAATGTAGGGGATTGATCAAGCTTGAGTTTGCTATTAGTTCCTTTGATTTCACCAAAAAAGAGGGATAGGTCCAAAGGATTATCCATCTCTAAAGGAATAGATTCTCTCCTTAAAAGAGAAATATTAGCTCTAGCAATCTAGGCACCCTCTACCTCTCTTGAATAATAGAGAAAACATTTGCAAAGAACTTTTGAAGCAGAAACCAATCATTGCACACCCTGTCTATTGAAGTTTGGGGATCAAGAAGGCACATAAATAACATGAGGAGGAAAAAGAAGCTTAGGAGCACTCTAAAAGGTGTATTCCTAAGTGTACAATGTACAGAGATAAACAAGCCATTAAGGCTATAGTCATTATATAGCCTAAGGTTAAAAACCTCCCAAAGAGGAAAAAAAAGTACCCTTGTAGTCCTAAATGTGTTCATGCACATCACTATCAAAATATACTAATGAATCCCCTAAAAGTGATGCAATGAACAAGGGGATGACATTCATGTATAAGGAAGTGTCAGCCAATGTGGACTAAGGTCAATCCACAAAGGGAGCAAGACCAAAGCTTTGCAAAAAGCTTTAAACTTCTCACAATGTAGACCCTTTGTAGAAAGTCTAGAACGTTATCCTATGTGGGCATATATGCCATATTGATCTCTCTAATAGAGAGTCTCTCCTTGATATAATGATGGTGGACCAATTGTGTAACTTTCAAGCCTTGAAGATAATCTCAACCTTGTGAGAGTGAGATATGCATACACCCATCCAATTCACATCTAGCCAAATGGGGTCTAGGCATGTCATGTGTCCAAGTCACATGGTTTCCCAAGAAGCATTCTTCACATGGTTTTCTAAGTGAAACAATCACATGGGCTCACGTGGAATCACATGGGATCACTTGAAAATCACATGGTTTCTTAAGAGAGGAGCTCGAGAATTGTATGTACACCCTTAAGGGACCTTGACTTGAATTTTCAATCCATAGAGCTCCAACCTTAGGATAAAGGACACACTAAACCTACCAAAGTATGTAGGTCTGCCTTAAATGGCCTTCATGGGTAGTGAAGATTGTTCAAGAGGGATTCGTTGCAATCACTACAAGGAATACGGGTCTATAGTGATTCCCCCAATAAAAAAAAAAAGTAGTTAGTGTCGCTTATGTGATGCTATTTCCACTCAGCATCACATAAATGACACTCAAGAGGAAAAAAAAAGAGTTAGTTGCATAAGCGATAGTCACTATCGCTTATGTGATGAATAAATATACTATCACTAGGAGCATCTTACATTAGTGGTGCTCCAAGCAACATGGGCAAAGTGTGTGCGATGCAAAAGTGTTACATAAGCGATGGCCTGTGAATTAAAAAAAAAGGATTTCTCCTATCACATTTGTGCCAAGATTTGACGAAAGAACAAGCTTGAGATTGTGAGAGAGAGATAGAGGGTAAGATACATCATGTTAGGAGCACACTCCCCCACACACACATTAGGGTATGTGCACACATGCATACATAAACACACACATACACTCATGCATACACACATAGAGATACACACATATAAACATACACATGGACACACACATACACTCACATGCATACATACACACATAAGAGGCACACACATACACATATACACACACGTACACTCACATACACACATACATACATATGCATACACACACATATGCATACACACACATACACACACATGCTTATGCCATACATACACATGCATATGCATGCATACATACACACATGCATATGCATGCATACATACACACATGCATATGCATGCATACATACACACATATACATACACACACATGCATACACACACATACATACACACACACATACATATATACACACACATATATACTCACATACACACATATAAATACACATGCAAATACACACATACACACATACACATATAGATAAAAACACGTATACATACACACATATACGTACAGACATAGACACACACATACACATATACACACACATACACATATACACACTCACATGCATACAAAATGCATGTATACACATGCATACAAAATGCATGTATACACATGCATACAAAATGCATGTATACACATGCATATGCATTCATACGTAAACACATGTATACATGTTACCATTAGTGTCCATGTAAAAGGCCAAATGGCCACCAGACACTTCTTTGTATATGTTCTTTAATAAAACATATAGTGGCCTGGTCACTCGCAGATTGTAAGTTCAATTGCATTTGTAACACCTAAGAAGTTTGTGTTCGTGCTCTATGTGTACTGTGTTTTTTTGTGTATTCTATACCCTCTGTGTAGAGTACCGTGTGCGGCCCTAGGAGTTTAGTTTTCTACTCCGAGGATATCATCATGGAGCTCTTCATAAGGAGAGCACACTATGGTGGATCGCCATTGAAATACTTCATTGGTATCAGAGCATTTCAACGCAAAAGATTTGTTCCTTTTGTGCGAGCGAAGTGAGCACCCACCCACACACCCAAGGCTTTCTCCAAGGCTTATGACTAAGGCATAGACCTTGGCATACCTTGTCATCCGAGTAACCAAAGTCACCATTGGCCCCTTGGCTGTGCTAGGGAGGACCTCAACAATCAAGGAAGATAGAGGTTCTCGGTATTTCTTGAGAGGTCATCCATCCCAGTACTGATCCCCTCGGAGCTCGCTTAACCATGGCAATCTCTTGCCTCTAAGCTACACTCTTGTGGTGTCTGAAGAAGGGGAAAGACTAAGGTTAACATTACCTTGAACATGTTTTGGTCCCTCAAAGCTTCATTCTTTGCTTTCAAAGCTCGTTTTTGAAGCATTTTTGGGGTGTCTTTTTGGAGCCATTTTGGAGTATTTTCGCACATAGTTCTCTTCACATAGGTCCAAAAAAATCAAGAAGAGTGTTCTTTGTACTTCTACGACAATAAATATCAACCTTTGGGGATGTGTTTTCAGCCACAATCAAACTACAGGTTTCTCGAAAGGTTTTTAGTTTTGGTGGGATCAACCACTACAAATTTATGCAGGTTTTTGAACCTAAAACATTAGAGTTGACAGACACTTGTAGGTGTTGTTGGCTAATTTTTGGGTTGTGCATTCAGACTTTTAGTGTCATTTTACTATGTATATTGAGCACATACACACCATGTACGCTTCTATGGATATCACTTATGTACATCCATGTGATAATTGATATAGCGGTTATGTTTTTGCATAAAGCCTTTTACGTTTGATAAAGAGGGTCGTGTGAGGTTTTCTTAATTGGGAGACACCCAGATGTTGGGGTCTCTTTGGTGATGCAGGTGGAAGACTTACCGAGTCTCGCCATAGGAGATCTATGATAGTTGTTCATAAGTGCTCGATAAGCCTAGTTGGCTATGCAGTGGAGTCAGTGATTCACTATGCAGATAAACATGTCAGTACTTGTAGTTTTATGATATTTTGACACTGTCCATATGCTCATTTTGTAGAGGATACTTTGGCAACATTTTTCCAAATTTTTTAGTTTTGTCAACTATACAGTGGTCGATTTACTCCTTGATACACTTATTTGTTGGTGTTTGGACTCTTCTAGCTGTTGATATATTTAGGTGGTGATGTGTGTTCGGGGCACTTTTTTCCCTCTTTAGGAGGTTTTTTTCCCCCGACTTGTATATATGCCTATTGCCCTAATGGGCTTCTTATCTTTGTTCATTCTCTAGTAATACATTCAGTATTGTGTGTTTGTGCTCCAAGCTTCTTCTTCTTCCTTGTGTTGTTCGCGTGCTTCCGCAGACATCTATCTCCAACAATTGGTATTAGAGTAGGTCGTCGCTTCATCTAGGGTGCCGTCGACACTCCTCCGTTTGCAGTCTCAGATTCACATGAAATTTGGTGAGCATACTCAGAGTGTTTCAGAATCAAAACAACTTAGCTTTGTGGTGCCGAAATCGCGATCTGAGCTCATTTCAGCCTCCGAACGCACTATCACAATGCTTGTGCAGGCTATTTCGTCTTTTTGTGCCAAAGGTATATACCAGTTTTTGTTCGCCTGTATAAGCGTCTCGAAGTCTGCTACAGTTCTAGCGGAATTCGTTTGGGCAGTTCTGTTCAACTTTTTGAGATACAGTCAATTTTTTGCATCAAGGTATTTTAGTCACCGGCCATGGCTGAAAGCAGTGATGTATTCCGTATGTTGGCTGTTGAGGATAAGTTGGATGGTACCAACTACCCGTTATGGGATTATATGATGCGACATGTATTGGTTGCAAAAGGATTGTGGAACATTGTGCAGGGTGTTGAAAGAAGTCCTGTTACACCTCTGACTACATGTACTGCAAATACAGGTGCTAGAGCTGATGAAGATGGTGTCGAAGATGATATTCTGCAGATTCCTATTCGTGCTGCTGTTTTTGTTGCACCTACTGCATAGCAGATTCGTTGGGATGGCAGAGATGCCCAGGCACATGCATTGATAGCTTTGTCTGTCAAACGTGCCATTATTCCTCACATTTGCTCTTGCAGAATAGCTAAGGATGCTTGGGATACACTTACCACATTGTACCAAGCTAGGAATGAGGCTCGTGTTGCTTACCTCCGAAAACAGTTGGAGAGTGAGCACATGAATGAAGGTCATTCTATGGACAGTTTCCTAACGAAGATCAAAGACTTGAAGGAACAGTTGATTTCTGCTGATGAGGTTATACCTGATAGCTCACTTGTGTAGACCGTTCTGAATGGTCTTCCTGTTTCATATTAGAGTTTTGCTTCTACTCTTCGGTTGATAATGAAAGGCAATCCAAATGCCTTATCATTTGAGGAGTTAGTCTCTGTTATGTTGCAGGAAGATCAGTCCAGGCAAAACAGGTCCATTATGCGAGTTGAAGATCAAGCTTTCCTGGCTAGTCAGAAGGGCAAAGGAAAATGGAGCTCTTCAAGTAGTAAGCAGAAATATGTTAATTCTGCATATTCAAAGAAGGAAGATAAAGATGAGAAGAAATCCGAAAAGCAGAAATTGTTTTGTAAGTAGTGTAAAGGGAATGATCATATCATAAAGAACTGTCTAAAACTAGCTGCTAAAGAGGCAAAGAAGAAAGAGGATGGAATGGTTGTTGCAGAGGCCTCTACACCAAAAACAGAGTCTGCAAATCTTGTGCAGGAAGAAGAATGCGCATTTACTACTTTCTGCAGTAGACTCAGATGTTTGCCAGTATTTTGACAGTGGGGCGACCAAACATATTACCTCGCAGCGCAGTTTCTTCTCTTCACTCGAGCCTGCCCCTACATGGAATTATTGTTACATGCACCAACAACTCCTCTTATCCTGTTATGGGAGTTGGTAAGATCATTTTGACTACTGATGATGGTAGTTCTTTCACTTTGTCAGATGCTTTATTTGTGACAAGGATAAAAAAGAACCTGTTATCAGTTTCTACATTAGCCAAGATTGGCTTTGTTGTGAAATTTGTTGATGACAGGTGTACAGTTCATGATCTATCAAATGGGGATGTGATTATTGCTTCTGGCATTTTATGTCGTGGGCTGTATAAGCTCATAGACTAGGAAAGATCTGTAAATGATTTGGCATGTGCAGTAAATGATTCTCAGGCTATGTCAGATGCAAAGCTTTGGCATGCATGCTTTGGTCATCTGAATTTTGCTACTTTGCTACGCCTGCAGAAATCTGAAATGATGTCCTCGTTGCCCAAACTTGAGGCACCTGGAAAACATGTTTGTGAAGGCTGTATTTTGGGCAAAATGCAGCGTTCATCCTTTCCAAAAGATGGTTCAATTTGGGCTACTCAGAAATTGCAGCTTGTACATAGTGATGTCTGTGGTCCTATGCAGACACCTTCTTTTGGAAATTATCTTTACTTCGTGACTTTCATTGATGATTTTTCCAGGCATGCATGGGTATATCCAATCAAAGCAAAGTCCGAAGTGTTCACGTGCTTTAAATAGTTTTTGGTTTTGGCTGAAAATCTGTCAGCATGTAAAATGGGCACCCTTCGTTTTGATCGAGGGGGGGAATATATGTCTTCTAATTTTAATGCATTTTTGGCTGAACGTGGGATAAAACACCAGTGTACAGTGCTGTATACACCTCAACAGAATGGAGTTGCTGAACGAAAGAACAAGTCACTCATGGAGATGGCGAGGTGCATGGTCAAGAGTCAGGCTTTACCACATAGTTTCTAGCTTGAGAATGTCATGTGTGCAACATATGTACTGAACAGGTGTCCCAGTAAAGCACTGCAGTCTATCACTCCATATGAGACTTGGCATGATTGCAAGCCATCTGTTGCTCATTTGCATGTTTTTGGTTGTTTGGCATATGCACTAGTGCCTAAACAACATCGCAGAAAATTGGATGATAAGGCAGTAAAATGTATTTTTGTTGGGTACAGTTCTGAAAGTAAAGGCTATCGTCTGTATCATCCATAGATTAAACGCATTTTGGTAAGCCGTGATGTTGTCTTTGTGGAAGATGCTATTCAGCCATTGCTTTCATGTACTAAGGAGACATCTGTTAGCTCCAAAGACATGTATGATACTTTGATGCCTCTTTTTACAGGTGGACAGTGTAGTGCTGGTCCTAATGAGGCAACTTCTCAGCCTTTGCAGGTTTCATATGATGATGTAGATCATTCCATTTCTCATGCAGATTTACATGATGCACTTGTTGATGAGAGAGATGATATTGAGCAGGCAAAAACTATGCCAAAATGGCTGGTGCAGACTTTGTGTGACAGCAAATTAGATGCACCTTTGCTATATCGTACTCGTTCATGCTCTCATAGTGCCTCCTTTGCATCAGATTGCTATGCTATGGCTGCGTCTAGTCTCTTTGATGAGAATGAGCCTGTTTTTTTTTATGAAGCACAGAATTCAGAGAATTGGATGGCTGCTATGCAATCTGAATATGATGCTATAATGAAGAATGATACATGTTCTTTATGTGACTTTCCTCCTGGCAAGAAGGCCATTGGCACTAAGTGGGTATACAAGTTGAAGTGTAAACCTGATGGTACAGTTGACATGTATAAGGCTAGGCTTTTTGCAAAGGGTTATGCGTAGGAAAGAGGCATTGATTTTGATGAGACCTTTGCACCTACATGCCGTATGACTACTGTTTGGAGCATTTGTGCACTTGCAGCCCATCATGGTTGGAATGTACATCAGTTGGACATTAAAACAACATTTCTGAATGGTGACTTGCATGAAGAAGTGTATGTTTTTCAGCCCCGTGGCTTTGTGCAGAAAGGACATGAAAACCAGGTGTGCAGGTTAAAGAAGGCATTATATGGTTTAAAGCAAGCACCACGTGCTTGGTATGAGAAGATACATGCCTATCTGATTGCACATGGTTTTGAGAACAGTCCAACTGAAAGCACCTTATATGTTAAGCGTGATAATGATGTGCTTCTGATCATTGTTGTCTATGTTGACGACATGCTACTCATTGGTCCTATTGAGAAGCATATTGCTGATTTTAAGGCTGATTTGCATGCCTCATTTGAGATGTGTGATTTGGGGCATTTGCATCACTATTTGGGCATTCAATTTATGCAAGTTGATGGTGGAATGGCTTTGTGTCAAACGAAATATATTGACACATTATTGCAGCGTTTTGGCCTTGAAGACTGTAAGCCTATTGCCACTCCTATGGAGACAGGTTTAAGATTGAGTCTTCATGATGCTGGAGACGCATTTGATGCTGTTCTCTATCAGCAGGCTGTTGGATGCTTGATTTACTTATTCATTACTCGACCAAATATTCAATTTGCTGTCTCACAGATTATCAGGTTTATGCATTGCCTAGGAGTCACACATTGGAAGGCGGTTAAGCACATCTTTCGCTACTTGAGTGGTACTCGGCTACTTGGGTTGTTTTATCCCAAGGGGGGATCACTACCGCCAGATTTGCATGCTTTTTCTGACTCAGATTAGGCTGGTTGCTATGACACTCGTGTGTCCACCAATGGTTTTTGCTTCATGCTTGGTAGCTCATGTATATCTTGGTTGAGCAAGAAGCAGCCTACTGTGGCCACTTTCAGTTGTGAGGCCGAGTATAGGGCAACTTTCATAGCGACTGTTGAGTGTGTGTGGCTCAGACGCCTTATGGCTGATTTGGGTGTTGGCCAGTCTTCTGCCACCACCATCTTCACTGACAGTCAGAGCGCATTGGCAGTTGCGAGGAACCCTGTGTTCCATGCTCGCACTAAGCACATTGAGGTGCATTATCACTATGTCAGGGAGAGGTTCTCTGCTGGGGAGATCATCTTGGCATATGTTCCCACGCAGGAGAACATTGCAGACCTTTTCACGAAGGCTCTGCCTAGGGAGAAGTTTGAAGCTTTCCGCAAAGCTTTGGGATTACTTCCTTTTGTGGAGTGATTTCCACATAGCTTGGCACTTCCTTATACATGAGTGCCAGCTCCTTGTTCACCGCATCACTCCCAGGGGGGATTTGTTGATCTATTTAGGTAGTGATGTGTGTGAACACACTAGGACCACCGGGGCACTTTTTTCCCACTTTAGGAGGTTTTTTTCCTTGGCTTGTATATATGCCTATTGCCCTAATGGGCTACTTATCTCTGTACATTCTCTAGTAATACATTCAGTATTGTGTGTTTGTGCTCCAAGCTTGTTCTTCTTCCTTGTGTTGTTCGCGTGCTTCCACAGACGTCTATCTCCAACACTAGCTCCACAATCATTCCATTCAATTCTCTACCATCATTGCATCAGAGGTCTCAAGCACATTTGGTGGATCAGGGTCTAGTGCCAGTGTTCCAAGGAGGATCTATCACTTGCACAACAAAGACCATTTTGAGATCCAAAAATTTGATGGCACAAACTTTGCTCTATGGAAGAATCAGATTAAAGATGTGCTGATTGAAAGGAGGCAATGGAAGCCAGTAAATGGGATTTCAAAGAAGCCTGCTGACATGGATGAAGATGATTGGGATGAGTTAGATGAATTGTCCAGGTCTACCATTCGCTTGCACCTAGCAGTTAATGTTTAGTTTATAGTATTAGACTGTGAAAGTGCAGAGGAGCTTTGGAAGAAGTTATGCAATACATATGAAAAAGAGATTGCATCAAATAAAGTGTATCTGATGAGAAAATTACATGATCTTCACATGAAGGACATAGATAGTGTTACTGCTCATCTAAACGAGTTTGATGCTATATTCTCCCATTCACAGTCTCAAAAAATGGATATGGATAATGAAATGAAAGCGGTAATACTGTTATGCACCTTGCCATCATCATGGGATACGTTTCACACAACTATTAGCAATAGTGCACCTAGTGGTAAAAACATCTATGATGACATATGTGGAGCACTCTTGAGTGAGGAGATTCGTAGAAAATTTACGGTTGGCACTCAGAGTGGAGATGTATATAATGTTCATGATTCTTACCAAGGAAAGAATCAGCAATGTGGCAAGAGCAAGAACAAGGAAAATAATGGTCAATGGAATAAGAGTAGAAGTAAATCAAGGAAGAGGGATATTGAATGCCATTATTATCATAAGAAAGGAGACATGAAGAAAGACTGTTATGCATTAATGAATGCTAAAGGTGAAGGACAAAATTTTGATGGGCATGTTAAACAATTACCTGCACCATCTACTTCGACTCTGAAGATTGAAGAAATTAATGCTATTGTTGATGATGCTAATGTGTTGACACTTGATAGTAGTATGCCAAGTGAGGCTCTTATGGTTGATTCTCTTTCTCACACATGGCTGCTAGATTTTGGTGCTTCTTTCCATATGATACCACACAGAGAATGGTTCTCTAATTATGCAACAAAGTCTCTTGGTACTGTGAGACTTGGTGACCCTTACCAATGTGACATTGTGGGGATTGGAGATGTGGTTGTGTAGTTCATTGATGGTTCAAAATTTACTATGCATAATGTATGCCATGTATCTCAGTTACCATGCAATTGCATGTCAGTTGGTCAACTTGATGACCTTGTTTACAAGGTGGTCTTCTATGCTCAATCCTTTCGTATATCAAAGAGCAATATGGCTATTGCAAAAGGAAGCAAAATTGGCTCACTTTATCCTTTATTTGTATCATAGAAAGAACACTTGTTAGCTATTACTGAACAACATATGGCTTGTATTTGGCATGGTCATTTGGGCTATATATCTCGTAATGGAATGGAAAATGTTTCTCGTTCTGGCTACTTACTTGTGTTATCTTTCTCTAATTTTTCATTTTGTGAGCATTGTCAATATGGAAGCAAACCAAAAATGTGCATAGAATGCACATTGACTCTTCAATTCATCCTTTAGATCTCATTCATACAGATGTGTGTGGTCCTATGCCCACTAGGCCTTGGATGTTCTCTCTTTTGTCACTCTCATAGATGATGCTACTAGAAAATTTTAGGTATATCCTATCAAAACGAAGGATGAGGTATTCCCTACTTTCAAAAAATGGCTTGCTGCAGTTGAGATTGAAAAAGGAACTAAGCTTAAGGCTTTACATTCAAATAATGGGGGTGAGTATACCTTGCATGAATTCAGCCTTTTTTGTCAATCTAGAGGGATCCATAGAGAGTTTACAACTCCTTATACCCTAGTATAGAATGGTGTAGTGGAAAGGATGAATAGAACTATTCAAGATAGAGTAGTTTCTATGTTGCATCATGCAAAACCTCTCACAAAGCTTTTGGATAGAATCAGTATTGAATGCAGTTCATGTGGTCAAAGGTCTGAAAGTGGCACAAGAGTTATGGACAGGGAAGCCACCATATGATGATTATCTTTGAGTTTTTGGGTGTGAAGCATATGTTCATATACCCAAGAATCTTAGACAAAAGTTGGACCATAAGTCAAAGAAATGCATTTTCTTGGATATGGTCAAGGGACAATTTGAATATCACTTATGGGATCTTGAAATAGAGTCAATAATCATAAGTAGTGATGTCATTTTCAATGAGTCTAAGATGCATAAACAACCCATTAAGGAGGTTGAAGTGAGAAGAGTGTGTTTGAGGATACTAGTCCTCCAGTTAGCATGCATAAAAATGTTGCACATAGGGACGTTCAAGAGAATGTCTTATCAGATCAGTCTGCAAATGTTTTTGTTCAACAACCATTGAGATGCTTTGCACATGTCTCACATCCACTTCATAGATATGTTCCAGGTTTAGATTTCATTATGCTAATAGATGTCGATGAGCCTTCTTTCTACAAAGAGGCTATGTAGATAGAGGATCATGTCATGGGAGTGTGCCATGAAGAGTGAGTTGGATTATATTCACAAGAATGGTACTTGGGATTTAGTACCTTTGCCAAAGGTCAAGAAAGCTTTACCATGTAAATGGGTATATAAGTTGAAATTCGCATTAGATTGTGATTCTCCAAAGTATAGAGTATGACTTTTTGAAAAGGGTTTTAAGCAATAACATGGTGTTGATTTCAAAGAAATCTTCTCTCCAGTGGGCAAGATGACTACCCTATGCATGTTGCCTGGATTCATTGCAATGGAGGACTTAGGGCTAGTCCAAATGGATGTGAAAACTATCTTCTTGCATGGAGATCTTACAGATGAGATCTATATTGAACAACCAAGGGGTTATGTAGTTCCTAGCAAGGAAATTCTAGTTTGTAAGCTCAAGAGGAGCTTGTATGGACTTAAAAAGTCCCTTAGACAATGGTACCAAAAGTTTGATGCTTTTATGAAGTCTCAAGGCTATTATGGAAGTAATGAGGATCATTGTCTCTACAAAAAGAGATGCTCAGATGGCAGCTTGATATGCTTGATGCTTTATGTCGATGATATGTTGATTGCTGGGAAGTCCTCTTATGACTTGTCAATTCTCAAAAAGAAGTTGAGTCAGACATTTGATATGAAGAATTTGGGCGATGCCAAACATATTCTTGGCATGCACATTACTAGTGATAGGAGTAAAAGGTGCATATACTTGTCTCAAAGTGAGTACATATCCAAAGTACTTCACAGGTTCAATATGTAGGGTGGAGAGAAAAGGAATTCATGACCAAAATTCCCTATCAGTCTGTTGTTGGTAGTGTCATGTATGCTTTGGCAGCTACGAGACCAGACATTGCATTTGGAGTGGGAGTTGTGAGTAGATACATGTCTAATGTTGGCAAGAAACATTGGGAAGCGGTCAAGATGATTTTGAGATATCTGATTGGCACTAAGGACAATTTTCTAGGTAGAGGGAAAGCATCCATTATTGGTTATACAGATTCTGAATATGCTAGTTGTGTAGACAATCGTAAGTCTACATCAAGGTACATTTTTCATTTTGCTAGAGGTGCTATCTCTTGGAGACTTCGTGTTCAAGAATGTAGAGCTATTTCCACCACAGAAGCAGAGTATGTTGCAACAAGTGAGGCATGTAAGGAAGCATTGTGGATTTCTTGTCTTGCTTGTGATATGGATTTACCTTAGCATGTACCTCGTTTGCTTAGTGACAGTCAGAGTGACATTGCTTTGGCTAAGAATCTGGTCTATCATGCAAAGACCAAGCACATTGAGGTGAGGTATCACCTCATTAGAGATTGCTTAGCCACTGAGTGCATTATTCTTGAGAAGGTTCACACTCGAGATAATGCTGCACATGCTTTGACTAAAGCTCTACCACAGGATAGCTTTCGACACTGTTCTCACTTGATGGGGGTTACTTGATTCATGATCTTACACAATCACTTGTATACTCTATAACATGCCCATGAAGTGGGAGGTATAGTTTGCATACTTACACTCACATATTCTTTATAATTCTTTATTTGTCTTCCATAGTTACTTTGGCCATATTGGCCTTTAGTGGGAGATTGTTATCGTCAGTGTCCATGTGAAAGGAGAAATGGCCACCGAAAACTTCTTTGTATATGTTCTTTAATAAAACATATAGTGGCCTTGTCATTCACAGACTATAAGTTCGACCACATTTGTAACAACTAAGAAGTCTCTGTTCGTGCTCCCTGTGTACTGTGTTTTTCTACGTATTTTGCAGCCTCTCTACGGAGTACCATGTGCGGCCCTAGGAGTTCAGTTTTCTACTCTAAGGATATCATTATGGAGCTCTCGAGAAGGAGAGCACACTGTGGTGCATGACCATCAAAATACTTCAATACAAACATATACACATACACACACATACACATATACACACACATATAGTCACATACATGCATATGCATACACATGCATACACACACATACACATGCACATACACACACATACACACACATACACACACATACACACACATACACACATACTCACATACACACATACACACATACACACATACACACATACACACATACACACATACACACATACACACATACACACATACACATGTGGTGTCGCATTCAAATTCCTCCAAGGATTTCCCTCACTTTCGAGTGGGGTCTAGACACAAAGTTCGAGGCCGACATCTCTCTGTGTAACTCTCTGTGATGCGCGCATGCCAAATCCAGCATGGGGACCGATGCCATTCCTTCGCCCAGCCACGCACGTCCCTTCTTGGCTCTCTCTCTTTCCATCATTAAGAGTAACCCTTGGCTCTACACATGGGTGCCACATGGCACTCATGCGTGAGCCCATTTCACTAACTTAAAAGGTGGTTCACACCTTTCTCCAGGATTACTCAATATAACATTTCCTTCCCCTTAACTCCATTTTTGTCCTCAAAAATGGTACTGGAAGGTCTATTGAAAGAGGTTATTAAGGGAATAGTGCTCCCTCTACATCCCCATGTATAGAAATACATGGTCATGTCTCCATGTTGTTTCCCCATATCCTTCCCCTTAAGAAGTCTCTTGGGAAGGTAGTCTAAAATTGGGAAACTGTCTCTGAAGGGTGCTAACCTGCTCCCATGTGGAACTATCTTCTAAACTATCTTTCCACTTTACTAGACACTCTTTATACAAGTGAATTCTCATCCGTTTCTCTCGAGTGCGTAGTATGCTCTCAGGCTCATGTGGCATAGATTGAACAGAAATATGCTCTACTATCTCACTATCTGGAATGAGGTTGTCAGATTCACCCAACCTTTTCTTAAGCCGACTAACATGAAAAACTAGATGGATTTGACTATTCTCTAGAAGTTGGAGCTGATAAGCCATCTTTCCTATTCTCTTAAGTATTTGGAAAGGTCCACAATACCTATGAGATAGTTTTGGACAAGGTCCCGTCTTCATGGTTTCATATCTAGATGGAACTCTAAGATAGACTTGCTCTCCTACCTCAAAGTTGATGTCTCTCCTTTGAGGGTCAGCATAGGCTCTAGCTCTATCCTGAGCTCTCCTAATGCTGTCCTTAGCAAGTCTAAGCATATCGTTCATATCTTCCAAGAAGTCCTTTGCATCTTGAACTTTTTCATTTTGCAAGCCTACTGCATAAGGAGCTCTTGGTTGAAACCCATACATGAGCATAAATGGGCTATGCCCAGTGGAAGAGTGCTTTGCACTATTATATGCAAATTCTACTATAGGTAAATACTCTTCCCAATTAGTTTGCCTTTCATTCACATATGCTCGAAGCATATCTTCTAGGATTTGGTTAACCCTTTCTGTTTGCCCATCCGATTGTGGATGCTTGGCCGTACTAGAAGACCATATAACCGGTATAGGTTCTCCACAAAAAGTCTAGCCAACTCTGGTGTCTTCACTGTAGTACATGTCAGAATAAACCTAGCCATTTTGGTTAACCTATCCACAATTACCCAAACTGAGTCATGCCCTTTCTGTGTCTTAGGTAATATGACTATAAAGTCCATGGAGATACTCTCCCACTTCCCATTACCAATATCCAATGGGTGGAGTAGTCCTCCAATCCTCAACCTCTTAACTTTGTTGACCTGGCATTTATTGCACTTAAGCACATACTCTAGGACGTCCTTATGAAGTCCAGGCCAATAAAACTGCCTCTTAACAAGATCATAAGTCTTGTTAACTCCTGAGTGTCCCGCACTAGGTGTGTCATGACACTCATACAAAATATGCCGTCTCATCTCAAGATCTCTAGGGACACACACCTTACCTTTGTATAACAGATATCCATCATGGACACTGTAATTCTTCCACTTGAATCCTTCTTGAGTACCCGTCGATACCTCATCCTCACTGGAAACCTGTATATCACGATCCCCATTCTCAATGGCTTCCCAAATCTGGGAATATGTAGGATCAAGCCTACATTTCCCTCTAATGGACTCAAGTAGCTCACTAGTGATCTGAGTAAAACTCAGTCCATTGAGTATAGGCATGCGAGTAAGTGAATCCGCCACTATATTAAACTTTCCCTTCCTATACTTAAGCTCATAATCAAACTCCTGAAGGGTCTCTGCCCATCGGGCCTTATGACCTTTAAGGTTTGTTTGATTAGAGAGCCACTTAATGCTCTCTTGATCAAACACTATCGTGACTTTGGCACCATATAAATAATGAGGCCACTCCTTCAAAGCATGGACAATTGCATACAACTCCTTCTCATAGAGGGAGTAATTCTTTTGAGCAGGTTCTAGTTTCTTGCTCTCAAAAGCTATTGATCGACCGTCCTGTACTAAAACCGCTCCTATGGCAAAATCACTCGCGTCAGTCTCAACCATAAATGGTTTGTTGGGATGTGCTATATATAAAGTGGAGCTGTAGCAATTGCTACTTTCAACTTCTCCATACTTTGCTTTTGTTCGTCTCCCCAATGAAAGGCTTTCCCTTTCCCTTTAAGCTGTTCCGTCATCGGGATAGCAATCTTGGCATAATTCTTAACGAATCTTCGATAGAAACCTGATAAACCTAGGAAGATCTGTAGCTCTTCCAGGTTCCTTGGATGTGGCCATTCCATAATAGCCCTTACTTTTTCAGGATCCATCTGGATTCCATCCTGGGAGACTATATGCCCAAGGTATTTAACCTCTGTTTTGAAAAATTCACACTTTGACTCCTTAGTAAAGAGTGAATTTTCCCTTAGCACTTGAAATACCTTCCTCAAGTGTTCCAAGTGCTCCTCTTCTGATGTACTATAGATCATAATGTCATCCAGAAAGTCTACCACAAAATGTCCTAGATAAGGCCGTAAAACACTATTCATGAGTTTCATGAAAGTGGCAGGAGCATTGGTGAGACCAAATGGCATCACCAGAAAATCATAGTGCCCATATATAGTATTAAATGCATTCTTAGGGACATCCTCTGCCCTAATCCTGATCTGATGATATCCTGATCTAAGGTCAAGCTTGGTAAAATACCTAGCTTGATGTAACTGATCAAATAGGTCTTCCAATCTAGGCATTGGAAACCTATTTTTGATAGTTACCGTATTAAGTGCTCTATAGTCTATACATAATCTCATAGAGCCATCTTTCTTTTTAACTAGCAGCATTGGCGATGCCCAAGGTGAGTTACTAGGTTTGATGAAGCCCTTATCTAAATAATCCTGCAACTGCCTCTCAACCTCCTCATGCTGAGAAACACTAAGCCTATAAGATGGTCTGCAAATAGGGTTAGTGTTAGTAACAACCTCAATGGCATGGTCAATGTCCCCTCTCTCAGGTGGTAGCCCTCTAGGTAAGTCAATGGGAAAAACATCTCTATACTCAAACATAAGATCCTTAAATCTTTTAGCCACACACTCTTGCAAAAAAGAACAATAGAAAGTCCTGTTCATATTTACATTCCTAGCATGAAAAGATACATCAGATGAGCTGTCTGTACATCATGACTATACTATAAAAACAGGTCCTGTACATGTTGAGAATAACAAAGAGTATACAACTCTAGTGATGAAATGAGAAGTGCACTAGGTACATCTCTCTCTCTCCCTGAATACAAACTTTACTTCCATTCTTTTCAAATTCAAGTGTCTTGTTTTGATAGCTACGTTTAAGTGTGTCTCCCAACCCCCATAGCCACTCTCTTCCTAAGACTAGATCTGTCCTCATATTCATAATTTGGAAGTCCCTACTATCTGTATAGTCCTGGATCTTGACTTCCAAATTGGATACCATAGTATCCCATATTCTTTTATCTTGCCCTTGCATCATAGATACAATGTATTTATGTGCACTAGGCTGCTGGGAATCTTTAATTTCTTGACCAAAGCATAGTTTATAAAATTATGAGTAGCAGAGTCATCTATCATGACCCGCACACCATGTAGCTTAACTAAGTCATGTGGTCCAAATTGCGGTGACCACAATGACTGAGTCAAACAACATGTGTGCTCTATATCCTCGTGCATCACCTCCACTCCCTTGCAGCTAGAGATGCCATGAATAGGAAGGGTCTGCACTATGTGGACCGACTTTTCGCCCTTTTCAGGGGCCGTACTAGACTCTGGTCCCTTCTTCTTTTCTTCCCCCTTCTTGAGTGGATAGTTCCACTGTGAATGGCTAGGAGACAGACACCTAAAACATAGGTTCTCTCTTTTGGCCCTCTCAAACTGATCTGTGGATAATCTAGGTCCTTGTGGTCTTTGGTTTTTAATAAAAACTTTGTTTTTCCCAAAAGGCAACTTTTTCTTGGATTTGGTCGTACTAAGAGGCTTGAGGGGCTCATCCGTCTCCATAGGAGTATATTGAGGACGGTTATGGTCCTCATATATCTGTACATATTTGATCACCTCCTCAAACGTCTTAGGTGCATTCCTTCTAACTTCCCTCTTTATGGCTTTATCTAAGCCCCTAACAAACCCTCTGGTCTTTTGGAAATCATCTAAGCCCTTAAGTTTCAAAATGATCTCTCTAGAGTGGGATAGGTAGACCGAAAGAGGCCTACCTCTGTGTGTAATCCTATCCCACTCATCCCAATTCCTCTCCTCTTCATTCTCAGGAAGAAACTCTTTTAGAAAAAGAGTCTCAAACTGAGTCCAGTCAGTAGGGATAAAGTTCGCCTCCTTGAGACTCATCCACCACTTATAAGCACGCGGGCCGAGAGAGAGACTCGCCTCTAGCACATGGTACTCAGGTGGGGTGCCCTTCAACTGATGCAAATCATGCCACTTTTGTAAAAAAGTGTAGATTGCATCCTTGTTCCTATCTCGGTCATCCCCCATAAAGGTAGGTGGCTTCAAATCTTTCAGGAGGAGAGCTTCCCTAGAGCTCTCTCCTTTGTGCTTACTAGGAAGAGAAGTGTCTTTCCTAGTGATCTCCAAAGGAATATGAGGGGTCTCTCTTTCCTTCCTAGCTAGGAAAAATGACTTAAGCTGCTGTATGAGAGATGTGATGCTACCAAGATCTTTCTCTAATTTAAGGGTTTGCTATTTCAAGTCTATGAATTGGTCACGAGTGACAAATTCATCTAAAAGTTCCTGATATGTATCTTCTTCCTGTGAAGGCTCTTTTTCTTCTAGGTTCTCTTCTATTTCTTGTCCTAATTCTACTTCTTCCATTCTAGAATCAGGATCCTCTAGTTGTTCTTTAGATGGAGAAGTGGTTTCAACTACTTGTTTGCCTTTAGATTCCATGTTTTTCTTCCCTTCCCCCATTTGCTAACTAGATTCTATGAAAATGAATGGAAGTAAAGTTCAAATATGCAAGAAGAAGAGAAATATATCACAAGAGCACTTCCATGATACAAGATAGAGCTGCGGAAGCAAAATCCACGTGATCCTTGAAGCTTTAGGTGGCTGATTTTGAATCCTCGCCAGGCCCAAACAAAAATTGGAAATGTCCGATTGGTCCGGGGAGGTTCTAAACACCAAAAACCATCCAAAACAATACCAAAACCACGTGGGAATAGCCCCAATCGGGCAAACTGAGTAAAACTGAGCAATTTCTAAGATTTATCAATCCTCGCCAGTCCAATAAGTGTAGCCCAACACTTGTACTTCAAAAATTTGAGACTATCCCAAGTGAAAAAAGTGAATTTGGACACCGAATGACGAAAAACTAGGCCCGTGAGTGGCCACCTAGTTCTCATTGAAGTGCTGCAGAGAGATTTTGGTGGGGCAAATCTCGTCCAAATCCAACACCGATGGTTTCTAAGCGAAGCTTAGGAGTGCAGCTTCGAAAATGACCAAAATTTTTGAAATCCAATATCGTATGAGCAAGCTATGGTGCAGAGAAGCCGGGTAGGTCAAGAGTAGGAAGTGAAAAACTCATCTTCATGAAGTAGTAACTTTGAGAGATCAAAACTGATGAACTGAAGCTTTTCAAGAGAAACCCATGACCCATAGCCCTTGTCCACAGTCCATATTACATATATACATCCTCATTATGCCAACATCTTGATCCATAGCATCAAATTGCCCTGCTAAATTCAAGAAAAAACTTTAAAATTTTCTCACTATCAACTTGAACTTGAGTGCAGAATTTGGAATTGAGTGAGAATGGCCGCCGACGAAATCTTTTATCCCATATATGGGGCTGCAAGAAAAAAGAGCATGATATAAAAGGGAAGCTCCAAGCCTCCTTATTCCCATCCAAGAGGAGGGGATGAGGGGAGAGGCTCCTCGTGGGCTGTGAGCTTGCACGCCTATCCTTGTCGGTGAGTTTTGACGGCTCTGTCCGTGAGCTGGAGTCTTGTGACTGCACCTGTTGATGCCTCGTTCTGCATGCAAACCTGCTCCGATACCAGTGTGGTATCGCGTTCAAATTCCTCCAAGGATTCCCCTCACTTTTTGAGTGGGGTCTAGACACAAAGTTCGAGGCTGAAATCTCTCTGTGTAACTCTCTATGATGCACGCACACCAAATCCAGCACGGGGACCGATGCCATTCCTCCGCCCACCCACACACGTCCTTTCTTGACTCTCTCTCTTTCCATAATTAAGAGTAACCCTTGGATCTACACATGGGTGCCACATGGCACTCATGTGTGAGCCCATTTCACTAACTTAAAAGGTGGTTCACAGCTTTCTCCAGGATTACTCAATATAACAACACACATACACACATACACACATACACACATACACACATACACACACATACATATACATACACACACATAGACACACACATAGACACACACATAGACACACACATAGACACACACATAGACACACACATAGACACACACATAGACACACACACACATACATAAAATCACATGCATACATACACACACATGCATATACAAGTATATGCATACATACATACACATGCATACACACATATACACACACATATACATACACACATGCATAGGCATATTCACACACATAAAGTCACATACACACACATATATATACACATGCATACACACACATACACATACACATACACATACACACACATATACATACACACATACACATACAATCACATATACATAGACACACATATACACACATAGACATACAATACACACATATACATATACATATACACATAGACACACACATACACATATACACTCACATGCATAAGAAATGCATGTATAAACATGCATATGCATACATACATACACACATGCATACACACATGCATACACACATGCATACACACATACACACCTAAACACACATACAATCACATAGACATATACATACACATGCATACACACACAAACACATACACACACATACACATACACATACACATACACATACACATACACATACACATACACATACAGATACACATACACATACACATACACATACACATACACATACAAATACACATACACATACACATACACGTACACATACACGTACACATACACGTACACATACACGTACACATACACGTACACGTACACGTACACGTACACGTACACGTACACGTACACGTAGACATACACGTAGACATACACGTAGACATACACGTACACGTACACGTAGACATACACGTAGACATACACGTAGACATACACGTAGACATACACGTAGACATACACGTAGACATACACGTAGACATACGCATACACATACACGTAGACATACGCATACACATACACGTAGACATACGCATACGCATACGCATACGCATACGCATACGCATATGCATACGCATACGCATACGCATACGCATACGCATACGCATACGCATACGCATACGCATACGCATACGCATACGCATACGCATACGCATACGCATACGCATACGCATACGCATACGCATACGCATACGCATACGCATACGCATACACATACACATACACATACACATACACATACATATACACACATATACATACACACACATAGACACATACACATACACATACACATACACACACATGTATACACACATAGACACACACATATACACATACACACATGTACATATGCCACACATACACATATACACACACATACATACATTCACATGCATTATACACACACATGCATACACAATTATATGGGTACATACATACACACATATACACACATATACATACACACACATACACATATACACACACATCAAGTCACATACACACAGACACACACACACACACACACACACACACACACACACACACACATATATATATATATATATATATATATATATATATATATATATATATATATATATATATATATATATATATATATATATATATATGCATACACACACATACACATACACACACACACATATACATACACATACATACACATACACACACATACATACACACACATACACATACAGATACACACATACACACACACATACACATATACACATATACACATATACACATATACATACACATATTTTTAGGACACCTTTACCACCTCCAGCTCGTGAGAGCATAGTAGAGGTAACTACGAAGACATGCATAGGTAGGG
Source organism: Ceratopteris richardii (assembly GCA_020310875.1). Lineage (NCBI taxonomy): Eukaryota > Viridiplantae > Streptophyta > Polypodiopsida > Polypodiales > Pteridaceae > Ceratopteris > Ceratopteris richardii. The sequence goes on from CM035414.1 coordinate 52,625,012, forward strand.
GAGAGCTGGAGTGTGACATAGCACCTGATGACAATATAACATACATCAGGCTTGGTTTGGAGTTAAAAAAAAGAATGAGAGCTTTATGTGACTCCTAATTGCATTTTGCTCACTTAAAATGGGCATAAGTATAAATTTTACATACAAATTGAAAAATATATTTATGTTTTACTTATATGATTGAGGGAGGAAAATTCATCCCTGACTTGATTCATACATGCAAACATTTGACTAAATGTAGTGTCTACAATGGGTGATAATAGTAATGATGTGGTTTGTGAAGATGATGTTGGTGTGGTGGTAAATGCAAGGGGAAGGGAAAATGGGATCAGGGAAGTGAATGTTGTGGTGATAATAGAAAAATGTAATGTGTTGATATGGTGTGGTGAAATGGTGGATGTGAGCGGTGGTGCGATGGGTGGTGAAATATCCATGTCACTGGATGTGTTATCGAGTGAACCAATGGTGAAAACTAGCATGACTGTGGGTGTGTGAATGGGTGTGAATACGGGATTTACAAACATGGAGGAATATATGACCTGTTGAGTTTCGTGGATTAGTTGGTGTAGAGGAGAAGACAGAGGTGATGTAGTCAGACTTGGAGGGGATACAGGTGAGAAGGTCATTGGTTGTGGAAATGGAAAAAATGGGCCATGGAGGAACGAGAAAGGAAGAAAGGATATATATATATATGTATGTATGTATGTGTATATATATATATATATATATATATATATATATATATATATATATATATATATATATATATATATATATATATATATATATATATATATATATATATATATGTATATACATATATATACAGATTGCATCTAGTCCTCTTCTTATCAATGTATCATTGATTTCAATACACTCATCTTCAAGTGCACACACGTCACCTACATTGAAGACAAATCATTGACTACTCGAATCAATGAGGACCATATAATAATAAAATATGAAAATAAGAGTAAATATAATAGGATTCTAGGTATACAACCATACAAGAAAAGTGTACACAAATATACATATATACATAATTAATACACTCTGATGTAGATTTCAGTGTGCATTTATTTGAGAAAAGATTCCATCATGTTAGGTGCACATTTGATATGAGAAAAAAAATCCTAAGATAAGGTTCATTTGGATGGTTATGAAGGGCTATGTGGAAAGAGCCTTTAGAGGCACTCAAACTTGTATTTATATGGCATGAGTTAATGGGAGAAAGCCTCCTTTTTTGCATCACCAAACTCATGGCAAGTGACGTATTTCTTTTGGTTCTTTTCTTTCTTTAGTGAGACGTAGTTTTTTATGTTTCTTGATTTTCTTGAAACTTGAATACCCTAGGAATGCATGCAATAATCTCCTTCTGTGTGTTATGATTGTAGCTATGGTGATGTATTTTCCTTCTCTCCCTATGTGTTGTAGGGAGGTAAATCTCTCTGCAAACAACCACCTACTAGAGATGTCTCTCCTCCCAACCTTATGCCTCTCTATATATAGCTACTCGAATCAAGGAGGACCATAATAGATATATAGATACATACACATCATGCAGATACACATACATATTTATATAACACGCATGTAGATACATACACATCACACACACATGCATACATACACACACATAGACATATACATGCATACAAAGTTGTAAACACACATGCATATATCACACATGTGCATGTGCATACATACATATGAAACACACAATATATATATATATATATATATATATATATATATATATATATATATATATATATATATATATATATATATATATATATATATATATATATATGTGTGTGTGTGTGTGTGTGTGTATGTATGCATACATATGCATGGAAAACACCTGTGCATTTTAACACATGCATACATATAACAACACATGAATACACACACACACACACACACACACACACACACACATATATATATATATATATATATATATATATATATATATATATATATATATATATATATATATATATATATATATATATATATATATATATATATATATATATATATATATATATATATATATATATATATATATATATGCATAGATCACGCTCATGGCCATATACATAGACACGTATCACACACATGCATACATACATGGGAGATATTTTTATCCTCAAAAATAAATCTATATACAAGATTGTAGGCATACCCCCAAGCTTCATGTTCTAACTTAAAAGAACATGTTTTCATCTTTATGGTGGGATTCACCTCGTATTCCATTTGAATAAAGGGGAATCTACTATCTGATAACCATTCAAATTAATCAAGTTAACGATCGTTAACTCGAGTTAGAAAGCTATAGAGCTCTTTGTGAAAAACTTAAGCTCTTTCCTCGAGCATAATGTTCTAACCTACAAGAATAATATTGTTTTTTTTTAAATGGAGGTTCGGCTTAGGCCTACTCCCCCAGACCTTAACTTTGAAATTGCAACTATACAAGGAAGGGCATAGTACCCATGGGACCCCCCTTATCCCACAAGAACAGGGGTTTACATGGTTGGGTTAAATGACGGTCACAACTATCGCGGGGCTAGAAAAACAGTAACACATCAGCCACATGCTTCATTTTCCAAGTTATACATGTCCCTTACATGTTTCCGGTAGGGGTTGAACCCTAGCCCCTGCCTCAAGAGGCAAGAGGCCCAACCACCCGCCTTAGTAGCATGGGACACTAAATCCTATTGTTGATAGTTTGCATCTCCTTCATCATAAGTATCCAATGAGTAGATTTATAAGTTGTTTCCTATCTTTGGTTTTGAGTTTTGATCCTTTAAATTGTTTCTTGATGTTGTTGTGTCTTTTAATCTAAGAAGATGCTGCCATAATTAATAACCAATATTCTTGAATATATGCATAGGATCAAGAAGATGACACATCTATGGCTCTCTTCAATACGCCAAAAAAGAACTATATCAATATATTCTATGCTAGTGACAATTTTCCTTTACCTCTAATCTTCACATTCTCATCATCTTCATCGTCATTGAAGATTTTGGATTGTGGATCTATAAGAGGCCCTTCTATCCATTTTCGAAATCAATCCATAGGTGTCATTGCTTTTGAACACTGGCATGTTTCAATATTTCCATTAAAATGTATCGTTTCTCTTTTGCATCATAATGGATGATCATCGGGCAAGAACCATGGATGTCAAAGATAAGTATTTTTGTTGAGATTCTTACTATAAACTGATCTCAATCAATCACCACAATAAGAACAAGCTTTATATCCCTTAGTAGATATTATGCATGCATGAAAACCATAAAAATATAATTGGATTAACTCACATACAATTATATATATATAATAAAAAAATTACATCATTACTTGAACATATGTCATATCCTAGAAAATCGTGTATAGTCAAAGCCATAATTCCACGAACTATAATGTGTCTTTGGTTAATGATTTTTGATACATCAATGACATTAATACCTCTCCATAACTGTTGGAGATCATCAATAAGAGGAGCAAGATATACATTCATCTCTTTATCTTCTCTTTTTCCTAGGAGTAAAAGTGAAAATATTAAATGTTCTTTTTTAATGCCAAGGTATGGTAGTAGATTGTAGTTGATGACTACCACTGGCCATGTTGACCATTTACTAGATTTCATAAAAAATGGAGTAACCCCATCTAATGCAACACCTAACTTTAGATTGTGTGGCTCTTGTGCAAAATTAGGCCATCTAGAATCAATATGTTGAAAAGGTGCACTATTTGTTGGAATTCTCATTACTCCAATAATTTTATGATCAAATCCCCATGTCAAAATCTTTGATAATTTATGATTTTGAAACATATGTTTAATTCATGGAGTTAATGAAAAATGTCTCAATATATTTTTTGGAAATTTACCCTCTTTGTCCTTATATCGAGGAGGGTTGATATTTTGGACATGTCAAAGAGTCTACATTTTCACCTCTATATAAAATACAATCATTAGGACATAGGTATGTGTATGTATATGTGTGTGTTTGTGTATGTGTATGTGTATGTATGTATGTGTGTATATTTGTATGTGTGTATATTTGTATGTGCATATATGTATTTGTGTATGTGAGTGTATGTGTGTGTATATGCATGTATGTGTGTGTATGAGTATGTGTATGTGTGTGTGTATGTATGTATGTGAGTGTATATGTGTGTATGTCTCTCTCTCTCTCTCTCTCTATATATATATATATATATATGTGTGTGTGTGTGTGTGCGTGTGTGTGTATGTGTATGTGTGTGTGTATGTGTATGTGTGTGTATGTACATATACAAATATGTATGTGTATATGTGTATGTGTATGTGATAATTAGCCATATATTATGCTTGGTGAACTTCTTCAATAACATGCAATAGAGAGAGAGAGAGAGAGAGAAAGAGAGAGAGAAAGAGAGAGAGAGAGAGAGATCAAAAGAGAGAGAAAGAGAGAGAGGGAAAGAGTTTTTGAAAGAGAAAGAGGGAGGGAGGGAGGGAGAGAGAGAGAGAGAGAGAGAGAGAGAGACCGAGGGTAGAAGACAATCAGATAGAGAAAGAGAGAGCTTGAGCTCATATACACAATGCAAATATGAACATTGGATTGCTCTTCGATTAGATGCATGCAAAATGATGATCAAAATCCATGTATTTTTTTATTTTGTTGAAAAGCAATTGTTGCATAAGCAAAGTGCATGTGTCATATATGCGATTCTCTGAACCATTGCATATGTGATATTATTGAGCATCGTATATGCGATGCTTTTTACCATTGCATATGTGATGCTAAAAAGCATCTTGAATGGTGTTAACCTTATTTCTTGTACTGCCAATGGTTTTGATGCTTAAACTACTTCAATGTTAGTCCCCTATCACTATTAGTAATCTTCTCAAGATTCACAAGCCTATCCTAGGACCTCTATCCAATATGGTGAGAGATCTTGCCTTGCATTTGGGATCCCATGTAGGGATCATATCTTTGCATAGTTTTAGCAATTTAATTTTTTGGCTTTGAATCAGGCTTTAGGGTTTATAAACCACTTTAACTCTTCAATTTCATGCAAAATTATTTAAAGGGAGCCAAGCAAGGTGTTGGGAATGGAAAATCAGCTATCAAGATCAAGCTTTTGTAAAAGAAATAAAATAGGAGCTTGTATTTTTTGTTAGGATAGATTATCCTAATTTTTTGTAAAAATAAGAAATATTCTTCCTCATGATGAGATGCATCATATATATTTTTTGTGTAGCTTTTAGAGGTCTCTAGATGATAGATTTTTAGATTAGAAGTTTACACGGACTTATTTTAAGTGGGAAGATTTCAGAGAAAGACGACAAAGATTTCTCATTTAAAACTTCCTCGGAAGAACCCAACCGCCGTTTACAACACTATTTACTTTAGGGGCTAAAGTTTAGCTCCTATCGAGCTAAAGAAAACCGTTAAGGTGCTAAAGAAAATGTTTCCAGGGGCGAAGCTTAGCGGGATCTTCTTATAAGGGTTCCCCTTCGATTCTGAGTACGGGGTTTGCTAGTCTACCGTGCGGCGTGCAAAGCTTCGAGAATTCATGGCCATAACTGCTAAATGAACAACCATCGAAAACAACACACTTAAAATAGTATAAAAGATAATTGAAGTCACTTTGCAAGGGAGATTCATTTTGGATGATTAACAAGAACTAGAGAGCTCTTTGCAATAATTCATTATCGTCATTAATCTTTCATGGTATTTTCAAGTGGATGTTGTGAGTATTTCTCATGGATTTATCTCTATGATTAGTTGTTTTATGTGTGTCCTATTCATTCGTAAGTTTATCTTTATCCTCCAACCTCTTAAATAAAACTAGGAACTATTTTTTTTAGAATTTATGAATCTACCAAAAACTTGAATCTAACCTTATCAATGTCTCCCTTATAAAAAACAACACACGTTAGGCACAAGAATAACTAAAAAATCTTATTTCTAGCAATACTTACATTGCAAAGATGAACTACTTCCAAATATTAAAGAAATTTTTATATCTAGTGAGGGGATGGAGTAGATTATGAATATTCTGATCTTTGAAGCATAGATCTTGGATTCCATTGACAAAGAAGGGGCTAGGGTACTAGTATGCTCCTCGGATAGACAATTTAAGTGTTTGAAGTTGTTATTTCTTTATGCTATGGTGATTGGAGAGGACAACTCCAAAGTACGAAACACAAAGCCTAAAATCTCTATCCAATAGGATCCCATGGAAAGATCCCATGTGAAAATCTTTTGAGTCAAACCTTTTGATTTTTTTATTTTCCACCAACACAAGAGTTTTTTTCAAGAATCCACCACTCTCACAATGATGGAAAAAATGATAATTCCCTTGTTCTATCACTCTAACTTGAGATCACTTGTGTTTGGAAGAGGGACCCCATGGGTTTCTTAATACCTTTCTAATATCTCAACCTAGAATTGTGTCATTTTTAGGGTAAGGCTTATAGTATTCTAGCACTTAATGCAGTCATGAAGATTCATCTCCTGCCACCTTCAATGCACACACAATCCAATCACATACACTAGTGCTCTCTCTAATGTGAAAGAACTTGGAGAAGCTTGTAGGAGGTAGAAAAGTGAGTTGCGAAGTGATGATGTTTGGTCTAGCCAACTGGCACAAGACTAGCGATTAAGCTTATGGAGACTCAAAAGACTTATGGGCATGCGATAAGTGCAATAAAGTGCACTATGTACTTTGGAGCATCAAGGGGAAAGAGTCGATACAAAACAAATAGGCTTGCACATTGACTAGCTCAAAAAACTTACTATCTTTGGATGAGACAATCAACTTCAAATGCTCATAGCACATGATTGAAATAAAAAAAAATCATTTTGGATGAGTGATAAACATAGGCTAGAGTGTATAGAATGCACAAGAGTACAAGAAATAAGCAAAATATGCTTTTGAAATGAACCTGATACTCAACAGTGTCACCTCCTATTTTTCAGGAATGTGTAGAGATAGACCCCGAGATAGAAAAACTGAGATTTATCCGAATATACTGAACCAAATGATTTGAAAATTTATACACATAAACTAGACACTAATAGCTTCCCAATGAGTGTTGAGTCATCCAATTTGGACCTCTGTAGAGAGAGCAATAGCCTCTACAATCTTACTATCAATGTGTTAGTGATGATCCAGTTATGAATTCATGGTTATATAAGTTAATCAAAACATTATAAAAAGAGAGAATTCAATTCCAATGTGAAGAGATGCACCGAGAAAAACTTGTAGATTTAGAGCTCAGCCTATTTCTTATTTCTCTTAGGATGACCACGTGGATCAAGAATCCTTGTACACAGATCTAAATCAAGAGTAAATCAAGTTATCGTTAAAAGTTTGTGTCCTAATTCTTTACAGAGTGTGTATAATTCATAGGAACATTCACATGTTAACTCTCTAAAGTGAAGTTGCAAAAAATGGTGCAACTCATCGATTAATGTCTTGCTTAGATCTTAGTGATGCATGTAAAGTTTTCATGATTAAGAACTATAAATCTAAGTTTTTATATAAGGAAGCTAAGGCTAAAACCATTCTGTAAAAGGATTTGAATTTGAAGAGAAATGTGTGTTAGAAGTCACCTATGTCAAAGTCACCATTACTAGACATCAATTTTAGATATACTTTTGATCTTAGTAATTACACAATGTTTTGAAAAGTGTAATAAAGTGTCTATTGAACCTTAAGGCTATGCAAGGATCATACACAAATTCTTATATACTTTGAATTACTAAAATTCATGAAATTTGCAGGTTATAAAGTTGAATCTTAAAGCAAACTTCTTGAAGAAAGGCAAAAGTTCAAAATTGAAGAAGGAGATAGACTTCAATCTCAAAATTGAAAAGATATGAAGTATTTGTGCAAATTTTGTTCTATACTTGAGATAGAGGTGATCTTAAATCAAGTTAATCTTGACATTGGAGATTGGAAAGATCTCCGTCAATGGTATCAGAGCATAAGGAGAAAATCAAGTGAAGGAATTGAAGAAAAGGTCCCAACTACTGCATGTTTTCAAATAAAATGGTAAATGAAGCATTGGAAGGCTAAATTTTTGCAAAAGAACTTTAGAAGGACAAGAATAAATTTCAAAAGGATAGGAAGAAGTAAAGAATTGCTTCTAAAGGTGCATTCCATAACCGTAGTATAATTATTTCTCAACATAGACAAGATTGATAGACAGAACTATCTAACATGGTGTATGAGGATGGAAGCTCACCTTATGGGGAAATATTTTATGGCTAACATCAGAAGAGATGAAGAGAAGCTAGAATTTAAAGATCCTAGTCTTCCAACTAGGGAAAATCTTGTAGAGTTGAAGAATTGGATGAAGAAAGATGCTCAAGCAAGGAGAATTATCGACATGGATATTAATGATTATCTCTTGTCACATATGATAGGGCTAGAGAGTGCAATTGATATATGGAATTCTTTGGAATAACATTTCCAAAATACAACCAACACATGGAAGGCCTCACTATGGGTTGAGTTTACAACCTTAAAATAGAGAGATTCACAATCAATTTCAGATTATGTAACAAAGATGAAGGATATTGCAGATTGCTTATAAGTAGTTGATGAAAAAATTGAAGAATACAAATTGATAAGGTAGGTCGTTACAAGATTAAAATTGAAGGAACCTTTCATATTTTCAACTCAATTATCATTAAATCATCTCACTCTATATCTAAATCAACGTCTAGGACACATGCTAACATTTGAGCATGATATTAAAGGTGAGAATGAGAAAATTGTAGGTCAAGCTATGTATTCAAAGGACAAGAAAAAGAATGCTAAAAGCAAACAAGAATCAAAATGAAGAAGAAGGTACCTCGAATCAAGATAACTTTACTAAAGGTAAAGGAAATAGCAGAGGTAAAGGAAAAGGTGTCAAAAACAAAGACAATGATAAAGCTTGTTGGATTTTTTGTAAAACAAATCATTTGGCCAATAAATGTTGGAACAACACTCATAACAATAGCAACTATAATAAGAAATTCAATCAAAGAGGAAGAGGAGATAGAAGCCAAAGAGATAACTTTAGAGGAAAGGGTGTTAGGACCACATATGGTAGAGAAGGTGGAAGAAACTTCCAAAATCAATCCTACAACAACACTTGTTACAATTATGCATCATATCAATAGGAGGATTCAAATCTGATCATGAATGCTACACATGAAGTATCAAGTGAAGACCAAAGAGTATTCTACATTGACTTAGGGTGTAGCAATCACCTTAGTGGCAATAATGCCTTGATGATTGACATGGAAGAAAAGGTGCATGGAAACACAATTCAGACTATAGATACCACTTAACAAAAATGGGAGAGCATTGGATTAGTAAAGACAAAGAATGGAAGCACACTCCTAAGTAAGGTACTCTATGTTCCTACAATTCCAAAGAATTTAATCAATGTAGGTTAGATTGCTAAAAGTAAACACAAAGAATGGAAGCACACTCCTAAGTAAGGTACTCTATGTTCCTACAATTCCAAAGAATTTAATCGATGTAGGTTAGATTGCTAAAAAGGGATATGCTAAAAAGGGTTAATGATGGAGTTTATGTGGAAGATCCACATCAAGGAGATAAGAGTGTTCTTGCAAGTAAAAAAGAAGGAAGAATTTTTACTCTCAAGGTACAAGGTGATGTGGGACATGGCTTGTTCACTTATGGAAGCCAAAAGATGATTGAATTCGAGCTATGGAACAAAAGACTAGGTCATTTTAATGAAAGAGGTATAAAGTGTATGGCAAGGAATGCATCAGTACTAGGGTTACCCAATATTCAACATCAACAAATGACATACAAAAGTGAGGCTTGTCAATTAGGTAAAACTCACAAAGAATCATATAACAACTAGGGATTCATGCATACAAACATGCTTGGATTAATACACACAGATGAGTGGGGTCCTTCAAAGGGCTATAACATCAATGGATGCAGATAGTATGTTTTGTTTGTAGATGATGCAATAAGATGGATCACACTTTATGTGCTCAAGGATAAATTTGAGGTGTGTGTGTTTAATACATTTAAACACTAACATGCTTATGCAAAAAGGATTACATGTCAAAACCTTAGAAGATTGAGATCAGATGTGAATTATTCTGATGGTGATGCACCGTAGTGAAACCCCTTCTTGAGAGCTCCACGATGATATCCTCAGAATCGAAAACCAACCTCCAAGTCCCACACACGGTACTCTGCACAGAGGCTATAGAATATGTAGAAAAACATAGCACATAGAGAGCACGTACGAAGACTTCTTAGGCATTACAAATGCGATTGAACTTGCAGTCTATAGATAACCAGGCCACTATGTCTTTTATTAAAGAACGTATATGTCTTTTATTAAAGAACGCATATGCCTTTTATTAAAGAACATATATGTCTTTTATCAAAGAACATATATGTCTTTTATTAAAGAACATATACAAAGAAGTGTCTCGAAGCCATTAGGCCTTTCACATGGACACTAATGGTAACAATCTCCCACTAATGGCCAATATGGCCAAAGTAACTATGGGAGAAAAATAAAGAATGATACAAAATACTTGACTGTAAGTATACAAACTATACCTCCCACTTGATGGGCATGTTATGTGGTATACAAGTGACTGTATAAGATCATGAATTAAGTAACTCTCATCAAGTGAGATCAGTGTCAAAAGCTATCATGTGGTAGAGCTTTAGTCAAAGTATCTGCAACATTATCTCGAGTGTGAATCTTCTCAAGAATAATGAACTCAGTGACTAAGCAATCTCTAATGAATTGATACCTCACCTCAATGTGTTTGGTCTTTGCATGATAGACTGTATTCTGAGCCAAAGCAATGGCACTCTGACTATCACTGAGAAAATGAGGTACATGCTAAGGTAAATCCATATCTCAAGCAAGATGAGAAAGCCACAATGCTTCCTTACATGCCTCACTTGTTGCAACATACTCTCCTTTTGTCATGGAAACAACTATACATTCTTGAAGACAAGATCTTCAAGACATAGCACCTCTAGCAAAATGAAAAATGTACCCTGATGTAGACCTATGATTGTCTACACAACCAACATAGTCAGAATCTGTGTAACCAATAATGTATGCTTTCCCTCTATCTAAGCATAGACACTTGTCCTTAGTGCCACTACTCATATATCTCAAAATCATCTTGACTTCTTCCCAATGTTTCTTGCTAGGATTAGACATATATCTGCTCACAACTCCCACTGCAAATGCAATGTTTGGTCTCGTAGCTACCATAGCATACATGAGACTACCAACAACAGACTGATAGGGAATTTTGGTCATGAATTCCTTTTCCTCATGTGATTTGGGGCAATCATCCTTTCTCAATTTCACATATGTGGGTAAAGGTGTACTCAATGCCTTTCCACTTTGCATATTGAACGTGTGAAGTATTTTGGATATGTACTCACCTTGAGACAAGTATATGCATCTTTTACTCCTATCACAAGTAATTGCATGCTAAGAATATGTTTGCCATCCCCCAAATCCTTCATATCAAATGTCTGACTCAACTTCTTTTTGAGAATTGACAAGTCATAAGAGGACTTCCTAGCAATCAACATATCATCGACATAAAGTATCAAGCATATCAAGTTTCCATCTGAGCATTTCTTTTTGTAGAGACAATGATCCTCATTACTTCGAGAATAGCCTTGAGACTTCATAAAAGCATCAAACTTTTGGTACCATTGTCTAGGGGACTGTTTAAGTCCATACAAGCTCTTCTTGAGCTTACAAACTAGACTTTCCTTGCTACGAACTACATAACCCCTTGGTTGTTCCATATAGATATGGTCTATAAGATCTGCATGCAAGAAGACAGTTTTCACATGCATTTGGACTAGCCCTATGTCCTCCATTGCAATGAATCCAAGCAACATGCATAGGATATTCATCTTGACCACTGGGGAGAAGATTTCTTCGAAATCAACACCATGCTATTGCTTAAAACCCTTTTCAAAAATTCGTCCTCTATACTTTGGAGAAGCACAATCTAATGTGAATTTCAACTTATATACCCATTTACATGGTAAAGCTTTCCTGACCTTTGGCAAAGGTACTAAATCCCAAGTACCATTCTTGTGAATAGGATCCAACTCACTCTTCATGGCACACTCCCACTTGACATGATCCTCTATCTACATAGCCTCTTTGTAGCAAGAAGGCTCACCGACATCTATTACCATAACAAATTCTAAACCTGGAACATATCTTTGAAGTGGATGTGAGACACATGCAAAGCGTCTCAATGGGATCCGAACAAGAACATTTGCAGACTGATCTGATCAGACATTCTCTTGAACATCCCTATGTGCAACATTTTTATGCATGCTAACTGGAGGACTAGTATCCTCAAACACCACTCTTCTCACTTCAACCTCCTTAATGGGTTGTTTGTGCATCTTAGACTCATTGAAAATGACATCACTACTTTTGATCACTAACTCTATTTCAAGCTCACATAAGTGATATCCAAATTTTCCCTTGACCATATCCAAGAAAAATGCATTTCTTTGACTTATGGTCCAACTTTTGTCTAAGATTTTTGGGTATATGAACATATGCTTCATGCCCCAAAACTCAAAGATGATCATAATATGTTGGCTTCCCTATCCATAACTCTTGTGATACTTTCAGACCTTTGGCAGTACTAGGTGAAAGGTTAATCACACGAGTTGTAGTCCATACTTATGCCCAAAAGCCTTGTGAAAGGTTTGCATGATGCAACATAGAGACTACTCTATCCGAATAGTTATATTCATCCTTTTGGCTACACCATTCTGCACTTGGGTATAAGGAGCTGTAAACTCTCTACCAATTCCGACAGACTGGCAAAAAAGGCTGAATTAATGTGAGGTATACTCACCCCCATTAGCTGAATGTAAAGCTTTGAGCTTAGTTCTTTTTTTAGTCTCAACTGAAGCAATCCATTTTTTGAACGTAGGGAATACCTTATCCTTCGATTTGACAGGATATACCCAAGCTTTTCTAGGAGGGGAGGTGATGATGGTGGAGAGTAGTGGGGAGAGGATAGGATATTTGTTGATGCCTCACGAAGGGCAGTTGCAGGCGCAGCAGGAAGAATGTCAGCAGCATCAAGAATGGTCGTTGGAGGAGGAGAAAGTATAAGGGCAGTTGGAACTAAAACTATTCCGGTCTCAATCTGTGGTACTAACAAGGTGGCTTCGGTAACTGCCTCTGCATTTCCAGTCAATTGATTGACTCCATCTGCTTGGGCATCTACGGTTGGTGAAGAAGGAGGTTGACAATCTGTAACAACAATACCGTCCTTCACAGCCTCAACATCCAGCTGTTGAGATTCCTCTCGCGATGAGACTTCAGCTACGTCTTCCATAATAGTGTCCTTGTCCGGCTGCTGATTAGAAGAAGGCGGGACAAATTCTACCTGTAAGGAAGTGGCGATGTCATGAAAGAGTTCAACTTCTTGACCCACCGTGGAACCCTGCACCTGGCTTTGTGATGGGCTAATGTGTCTATGTTTTTGTTGAAAAAAATGAAGCAGGTCTTCATCATCGTCGTCTTCCAACATCTGTGTAGATTCCTTGTGTAGCAAAATAGTATTGGTTGGAGGGGGTTGCGCGGCTTGGATCACTGGAAAGAGAAGAGTAAGGAGATGGGGTAATCAAGTGCGAGGAATGTCATGCTTGGCTGATTGTTTTGTAATTGCTAAGCATTCATGGTGAATGCGCCGGAAGAAAAAGGATGTGAAATTGATTCCCTCGCGTGAGGCAGTGTCAATCATCGTATAAAAAGGCCTGGAGATGCCATACGTGCGTTTTTGCAAGTTTAATGCTGCGACAAGAAACTGTAGTGGTGCGTTCTAGCTCGGGGCGGCAGAGAATGGCAAACTCATTAGATGAGTGCCGGGGAAAAAGTTCTTTCATGGTCGCTAGTGAAAGGAGTGGTCCATCAACCAATCCTTCCTGAGGGAGATGGAACCCCTCAGCAACCGTGCTTAGTGTAACTACTACACGGGGTTTTAAGCACGGTAAGGGCCAGCACTGCTCTGTAGCAAGCATGGCAGCGATGGCAGAGATGATCTGCACGTGGAAGGGATGACACTCCTTTGAATGCCAAGGCAATTCAGCGAAGGCCAACAATCCCCGAGCATGCAAGTACTCACTCACATCTCAAGTGAGACCCGCACGGAAGGTTACTATGTTCGCCGGAGCTTCCATGGCGCACTCAGAGATAAGCAAAAACACAGAGCACACACTGGATGCAAACAATCAAAGACACAATAGTGACTAACAACGGAAAGAACAAGATTAAATAAAAACACTGAAAAAATCAGGTGGCAAAAACCCTAATCATAACGCAGTTTTGGAAATATATCGACATAATGGCAACATGCATGTATTAACAGATGCAATGACACAAAGGCGGCTATTAATCATGGTTAGATAAGAAAACTGAAGGATTACGATCAGTTGGTCAATCGAAACACGGAGAGCAGAAAAGAAAATCAAGGGATAAGAAAAAAAGAGTAAAAATATCAGAGACACCGCATGAGTTGGTAGATGGCGGATAGTAGGGTTGAAGCTTCGAACCATTAATCACCTTAGGGAGAAGGTGACGAGTTAAGGTGGATAACCGAAAAGTTGTGGGTCCCACTTGTTCAACAATCTAGTATGGATCCAACCATCGTAGCTTAAATTTTCCGACGGATCTATTAGACTTAGCGTTATAGAAGAGGACTAATTGGTTTATCGTAAACACGGGAGTTTTGAGGAAACGATCACGGGTTTTGGCCTGTCTCAGCTGCACTTCCTGCATCACCAGGAAACTCTCCAGACGTTGTTTATCCAAGGACTGTAAGGCCTCCAATCAAAAGGGAAAAGATTCTTCTAGTAAGAGCTTCCGTTCCAGAGCCACATGTAAACTGGGAACCACCAGTTCCATCGGAGGAATTGCCTCCAATCCATATGCCAACTTAAAAGGAGTTGTTCCAGTCGCCACTTTGTATGTGGTACGATAAGCCCATAGTAGAGCAGGTAGAAATTGGTCCTATCTCTCTGGGCAATCCAACACCAGTTTCTTCAAGATGTTTAAGAGCGATTTGTTGGTACTCTCAGCAAGTCCATTGGCCCGTGGATAATAGGGAGACCTGAATTTTCGCACAATCTAGAATGTTTTCGTAAGCACTTGCATTAATGTATTTGCAAAGTGTGTACCTTGATCAGTTACTTTTCTCCAAAGGTAACCTGTAATGCGGAAAGATATCCTTCATTAAACATTTAACAACCGAAGCCGTTGTAGCTGATCGGAGAGCCCATGCTTCAGCCCATCTAGTTGCATAATCTGTGCATGTCAGAATATATCTATTATTGGTGACTGTTGCTGGAGGTGTAATTGGTCCTATGAAGTCCAGACCCCACTTCTAAAAGGGTTCCAGAGGCACAATGGGTTGGAGAGGGAAATAGTGTCATTGTAAAGGCTGACCGGAACGCTGGCACTCGTCGCACTCTTGGACATACTTGGTTATGTCACGATATAGAGTGGGCCACCACAATTCACTCTACAGAATCTTTCGATGAGTGAGGTCTACCGCAAAATGCCCTCCGGTTGGAGCAGTATGGGCCATGGTAACGATTGAAGCAATTTCATGGGGAGGGACACATGTGAGTAGTACTACTGAGTGGTCCATGTAATATAATTGTCCGACAATCAACCGAAAGTGTCGACTGTACGTGGCTAGTCTTCATTTAGAAGCTAAAGAAATCATACCAGGCGGACATCCACTGGTCAAGAACAAAAGCAAGGTATCATAGTAAGAAGAGGGAGTCGATAATTCCTGTTGATCATCCTGCATTGTCGTGGCTACATAGATGGCTGGTGTTGTATCATCAATGCCCTCTGGAGGCTCACCGGAATCCAACCGAGAGAGAAAGTAAGAGCATGTGCTGACCCTGGTCGATGTATGATGGAGTAATCAAATTCTTGAAGCAGCAAGACCCACCGTTCTAGCCGTCCTCCCAAATGCTGTTGTCGCACAAGATACACCAATGGTGCATGATCTACGTGGAAGGTGAAGCGTTTGCCCAACAGATAATGTCAAAATTTTTTCACAGAATATACTAAGCCAAGACATTCGTTCAGTAACTGAATAGTTATGCTTTGCCGGAGCCAATCTACGGCTCGCATAATATACCAGACGAAACCATTTATCCGTCTGCTGCATCAACACGCTTCCAATGGCACTGTCGGATGCATCCACAAAGATATGAAATGGAAATTCCCAATTCGGTGCTTGTAAAATGGGGGCCTGAGTTAACAATGATTTCAGTCTGTCAAAAGAAAGTTGACACTCTTCGGTCCATTTGAACTGATGCGGGCTACTGGTGATCAATCGATTAAGTGGTATGGCAAGATGAGCAAGCTAACGCAGATGTCGCCCATGCCATCGAATTTGGCCTAAAAACCGCATCACGCCTTTAGGTGTCTTTGGAGCAAGGGCCTCCAAGACAGCCTTCACTTTGTGTGGATCCACCTGAATGCCTTGTTTGGAAATAACATGTCCGAGCAGCTTACCACAGGAAACAGAAAACACCGATTTATTCGGGTTCAGACACAAGCGATATTCCTGACACTTTGAAAAGCAACACTGTAAATGGTAGAGGTGTGCCGACATATCACCGGATAATGAGAAATCATCCAGATATACTCTCATAAATATGGTGAGATAAGGGAAAAAAATTTCTTGCATGCAGCGTTGGAACGTACTGGGAGCATTATGTAATCCAAATCACATTACGGTACATGCATAAACACCCCAGTTTGTAATAAATGCAGTCTTGGGTATATCCTGCTCGGCCATTCAGACTTGATTGTACCCACTGTATCCATCTAGAAAGGAATACATCTCCCTGCTAGCCACGTCGTCTAGCATGGTATCCAGGAAGGGCAACGGAAATGGATCAGGTACGGTTGCGGCATTGAGCTTTCGGTAGTCCACGCGTATCCGCAGCTTCTTGTTTTTCTTCGGAACTATAACAATGGGAGAGATCCATTCTTCATGCTCAATAGGCACAATAAATCCCACCTTCAACAATCGATCAAGTTCGGCCTTAACATGTGCCGCATAGTTAGGATTCATCCTATAACTAGGTTGTTTGATGGGTCTCGCATCCGGTTTCAACACCACTCTGTGTTGATAAATCCGTGGGTCCAACCCCTTCATGTCTCTATAATCCCATGCAAACACATCAGCGAATTCTCATAGCAGCTGCAACAGGTGCTCCTGGAAGATCTCGGATAGTCCGGCCTTTATTTTTACAGGTCGTGGGTTGGTTTGGTCACCTAAATTGCAGGTGATCAGCTGATCTTCCGGTATGTAGAACTGTTGGGGCCTTTTCAAATCGTCTCGGGACTGGAGTAATTGTTGGAGCATCGATTCATCCAAAGTTTGTTCTGTACTTGACGTGTGCTCACCTGTCAGAGGTACCACAGTGCAAGCTATCGAACTCCCGTTATCAGCCACCGTTTGCAAATCTACAGTGCCAAGTGCCATCAAATCCTTCTTGGCCTTAAGGAAAGTCTCCTCTTCATCATTGGAGAGACCATCCAACATATGTACAGGCTCCGCTAAATATGGTCGTGCATGTAAGTCGCAGGGTTTCATGTCGTCCAACGAGACAACATATTTCCAGTTATTATTTTTAAAGACTAATTCATGCGCTGACCAGTCTTGCACTACCTTAGCTTGTTTTAGCCAAGGATGTCCAAAGAGTAGATTGTAGTCCAGGCTCGACTCTGGTAAATCCAGCACAACAAAGGTCATTTTGAAAACAGAACCTTGTAGAGTGATCGGAATATCGCGCACCAAGCCCACCGGATGGACTCGAGATTGATCAGCCATACGTACAAAGAATTGAACAGGTTCAATTTGCATCCACCCCAGCCATTTGCAAAGTGCTGCTGTTGCAATGTTGACACCAGATCCTCCATCAATTAAGACGTGTGATTTTATGATTTTTGTACCATACCGTAATCAGTGGTATCGTATGGTCCACCATTGGGTCCAATTCCGATTGAATTGTGGCTGTTGCGGGAGTACTCGAGGGTCTTGGGCTGACCTGCTGCTGGAACTGTTGACGCACTCCCGAGACCAAAGCCAATAGTTGACCCAAGGGCAATGTAATTGATGCCTTGGACATAACATCCCACACTGAATCAGTTTTGGCTGTTTCCGGTATAATCTCCGGTATGGACTCCAGTACTGTATGAGTCAGATTTCGCCTTTTTGGTTCGTCCGATGGTATGCGTCACCGAAATGGGGTCAGGGAATAGTATTTGCTCTTGCATCGCCCACTTTCTTGCTCTTGTAAACACCTTCTGTTGTTCATGAATGCTGGGTTCAAAATTATCTACAGCTGGCTGTAATTGCTTTCTGGAACGTGTTTGGACCACTGCTGCTTGCATATCTACTGGTGAGATATACACTATATTGGCCATCGGATGTTGTCGTTCTTTTTTCTTTTTGTCATACTCCGCTGCATCTTTGCAAAACCTTCGGATATGCCCAATTTCACCACAAAAATGACATTTCGGGGATGGGGGAGATGTACCTTCTCCTGATGGACCTGCATTCCACCAGGCTTGTCCAAAATTATTTGACCATCCTCCTCGATAATTTCTGTATCCCTGGTACTGGGTATACCTCATCTGTGGTGGGACATAATGGCTAGCCGGTTGCCCTTGTTCCTGAATAATGGCATTGACAGCTGCTCTGTTCTGTACCTTGGCATTGTATGGGCAATTCTTCGTAGTGTGGTCTGTTGTGTGGCAAATGGCACAATATAGTTGATTCAGCACGCATGTTGAGCTGCTGTGCCCTGGATTTTTGCATTTGGTACATTATATCTGTTTCAAAGGATCCTCGTTGGATTGCCTGGATACCTTCAGCCATTCTAGGTCTTCGGTGAATCCACCCACTTTGTTTTCTAATTGTAATGCCATAGCAATTATGGCGTTCAAAGTCATTCCACCCACGCACTGTATGATCATAATCTGCTTCAATTGGGGCTTTAATCCATTGATGAACCACTGTGTGATAACATCATCTGGTAAGTTGGCAAGCACTGGCGGAAGCTGTCGTAAATGAGTTTGGAACAAAGTGGCATAATCCTGTATGTTCTCTTACGGCTTCTGCCTGTTGTTCTGCAAGTAATCAAAAATTTCGACAAGGTTCTTCTTTAACCAAAGCCATTGTAGAAAGGAATCCTTCACATCATCATACTGTCGGAAGTGTGTTTTATCATATTCAGTTAGCCATCGTGCAGCTTCATTAACCAGGGTTGACTGGAACACAATAGCTTTATACGCAGGATCTGCAAGATAATTCAGAACTGCATAATTAATCTCAAAGGTCCATACATGCGCATCGGGATCATCCCTTGGAAAACCTCCAAATTTGGTATACGTGACTCCCGCTGGTACCGGGTGCAGTGGGATAACCTGTTGGTGTTGATGTTGTGGTTGTGGTTGTGGCAGTGTTTGTTGTTGTTGCTGTGAGCCACTCATGGTGTTGTTGTTAGTGGCATTGTTGTTACCTGAAAATTGGGGTGGTATCTCTTGATATTCCTGAACTGTATGGTCAACCTGCTCGCTTTTCGGTCTTAAAATGTCGTTGAACCGTTTGCTTAACTCCAAATCTAACAACCCTTCCTCGATTTTAGTGTCGAAATTAGCTAACCGTGCATCACCGAAAAGCTTCGAATCGCCACCAGGTAATACCGAACTCTCATCGAAACTCGACGAATTCTCACAGGACCAGGCTACACTGTCACCGAAAACGTTCTCACCGGATAACACGAACCTATCATCGAAAGTGACCGAATTCTGACTAAATAATGCAGAACTGTCTCCGCACTGCACCTCTATATAACCAGAAATCATCGTGTTTTCTTCAAAAAGCACCAGACTCGCACCGGAATCTCGCCGTGTACTACCAAACTACCACCGGAATTGTTGTTGGCTGACTGTACTAAACCTTCTGCAATTGGACTTAATTGTCCTGTACTTCTACCACCAGGGGGTGTTCCTAATAAGTTCAGAACTACCCAGGGATGTTGATCTCTGTGGTATTTGGGGTATGATTCGTCGGAGCGTGTTACAGGCATATATCAAAGAATTCTTCCTCAAGCTTTAATCTTCGATGCAAACGGCTACTCCATTTCCCACAGATGGTGCCAGTGTTTAAACCTTTGCCAGTTTAATCTATTTTCAGTCCTGGGTTCTTGGGATGGTTAGGGGTCTATAAACAAAGGCCCTGTTTGTATTTTCCCAATCCACAGAGTAGGACTATACTACTTCATCGAAATAACACATTAATCTGGATTATCTTCCAGTACTGGTTCGGATACGTTCTTCAATACACTTCCACATCAGACAATGTACCGTACAACTTCTTCACTTATCGCGTTAATCAATTTACTTAATACTTCGTTTAACTTCACTTAATAATTCAAATTAATCAACAGAATTGACAGAAGACACAATATTACAAAGAGGTTGACAAACATCGATTCGCATCCGGCTTCCGCCCAGATGAACAGTCTGACATCTACCTTTCTGCTTCACATGAATTTTTTCATTAATCTTCCCCCAAAGGTTACAACTCTGCGCTACACCTTTACATGATGCGTGCGACTTTTCAAAATATATATTACAAAAGTATGAGTTCCTTTCCGGCGGCTTACAACATCTTTTGGAATATGCTTAATACAATTCTCTATTTTGGGGCATATGGGGTTGGACTAACAACCCCCACCTTCCCTAAACACTGTCGGTTGTTGAGAGGTGGTGCACTGTGAAGCCTAATGCTCAATCTTCAGTCGACACGCTTAACCCTTCCACTCCAACTCACTAACTTGGCAAAGAAAAAAACTATGGTACATGGTAACTTAAAATTATATGTTGCCCTGCTAAGAAAGGGTTAGATCCCATGCTTCCAGACCTGGCATATAGTTACCCTTCTTGGAATGGTGTCTTCAGGCCTCGTTACACCCAAGTTTTTCATAACCATGACAATGTGATGTCGCACTTTTCATGCATCTATTTTAAGGGATTCTGAGGCATTTCTTCATTACCTTGTAGCAATGTTGGAGTTATGCATCAACATTGGCTGGTCTGCATTATATTGTTTACCTACATCTATTTTCATAAATAGTATGTGTCACATCATCTTTTAGTAGCAAGTGGAGACCTATAATTGATGGGTAGGGACAATCAAAGTTTAGGGCTTTGAAAATGGAGCATCCTGTGCGGTTGTATGAATGGACTATGGCTCCCTGCTTGATTCTGTAATGGTTGTGATATAGTTTCTAATGAATACCTGCTATAAAAGACATCTCTGTGAACCTAATGATGGTTGATCTTGTATCGATTGATAGTTCTTGATCATGATTTCTTTTTGCACAAGGCTCCCTATTTAGGATGAAGAGACACTCGGATGGACCTCTCTTGATTCCATATTCAATGATCTGTGGCTTTACCATAGGACTCTAATTATTGTTCCATGTCAATCAAGATTATGAGCTAGTTCTTTCTATTATTTTACTTGGGACTCTTGCAAAGTGATCCTTTCTCTCCTTTTGGAGCCTTTACTGTTGCATCTGTGTCACTATGTGCTTTGAGGTGTCTCTGAAGATCTATATCGAAGTAAAACCATGATTGGGGCCTTTCGGCCTCACACAATGTGAAGGCTGAATCATGTAACATGCACGATTTTGATGTTTTTTCTTCATGATATTAGGAAGTCGGGAGCTGAATAACCAAGTAACCTATGTATGAAGTGTATTATGATCTTAGTAGTACACTGTTTTCCGAGTCTTCATGAGCTACTTTGAGTATACAAAGCATGTGTACATTCTTGTATTACATATAGTCTACTAATTCTTGCATGTTTTTACAACGGTAAAGATAGGATTAATCACATATCGATGGATAACCCACACAGAAGATAGATGGGAAATACATATTTCATGTTCATTTTCTTCTAGTTGTCCTAGATTGTTGTCCACAACTCTTACACATGTGCTCAGTGACTGTCACACTGGACTTGGTTTTGTGTTAAGACACTTGGTGACTTGTTATGTGGAGTGGCAACTGTAGATGGTTTTTGATGGGGAAAGATTGCCTACAGATATTTACCAGATATATGATGCTACAATCTTTGATGGTAATGATAACCTGGTTGTTCCTTCATGTTCTCTATTTTTTGCAACATCAGGATGAGGTGCCCTTGGTTAAGGTTGAGAATTCTGTGGCTTTCTTAAACTTGGGGTTATGCTCACATATCCTACCAACATTTGGAGGCTATAACATGACTTTTGGTTTTAAATGATATCATGTTTTTACAGGGTGTAATTCCTTCATTGAAGGCTTGCAGGAAAGCAGATGGTGGCCCCTAGGTCTTGTGATACATCATTGCTATAAGATGATCTACTACTTATGTTGCAAGTTCCTAGAAATCGACACACATACACTTGCTGATTGAGGCTTGAAATTCATGCAAGTGTGATTACCATGATGAGCTAGGAAGTATTGGTAGACTAATCATATGTGATTGATGGAAACTTTGAAATTTGCTTAAAATACTACCATTACTAATTGTACAATGTCCTTTGAAGGGTTTGAGGGCCACTAACGTCTAAAAGAAATATAGATTGTTGAGGATTTGGGGTAGGACTTTTAAACTTGCAGGACTCATCTCTGTCTGGCTCAAGAAACTTGCAGAAGTTCTTTGTTGTGATGGATGTGTTCTGATTTGTTCTCACTTCTCCACCTAGATAGTGAAGCTTCACAAATTTTTGGCAATGAGGGGTTTAATGTTGTGCGTAAATCAGAACTCTGGAATAATTCTTGGATAATTGTTATCGGACACCATTCTGCTAGATGAAAGATGATGAATGTACTAACTTTGGTTAAAAACATGATCTATTATTTGAAGACTGAATTAAATCATAGTTTTGGACTGATGCTTATGACAATCAGGAAATTGTACCATGGGTATCTACTTTTTATGATTGCAGCCAAGTTGCTCATTGTGGAGGTTTCAAGATTAGCTATGATACTAGGTTCTTTTCATGGGGTCTCTGTCTTAGCTGTACTTCATGTCATAATCATGGGATTGTAATTGTCTAATGAATGTGAGCTGTAGGGATCAACATTCCTTAGAAACTTAATGATCCAACTTCATCTCCTCATTACATTCTCTTGTGTCCTAAGAAGGAAGTTCCTAAAATGTTTTCATGGATGCAAGAACTTAGTTTTGCAAATTGGTCTATAACTTCCGATACCCCAGACTTCTAGGGAACTAAGCTCTAAGTGTATTGTTTTTTGCTAGGGAAGTAACTCTCTGGTTTCACAATGCTCATTTATGGCTTATTTTTCATAATGCATTGCAGGCCAACACACACAGAATTTAGCATTGATCCTTCTTGACTTCTATAGATGATCTAATATTATGCTTTGCAGGAATAGTTTTGGATAATACTATTTGAATTTCATGAATGCTTGAAGAATGAAAAGAGTACTAGTTCCTTTTGGCATCACTTTTATGTGGTCACACCATTTTGGGCCCTCTGTTTGACGGTTCCAATTGTCCTTTGCATCAAACAGTTCTGCTCAATATCATAGGAAAAGATTTGGAGAACAAAAATTTTTTTGGAAGCCCTTATGTGGTAGGGAATTGGGACCTAGTCGCTACTCTTACTCACATTTTAGGTCTTAAGGACTTCAAAGTTAGAATAGCTTAGGTGTAGTACTTTTTGAGATTAACCTACTACTGAGGATTTCACTTAACATTTTAGACAATCTAATTTCATGCTTTCGGTGTGCTTATGCATCCACTTTTTAATAACATTCTTTTCAAAAACAGACTACTTGCTTTATGTGTGTTTTAATTTCAGGTTTAGGAGCTCCCTGAAAAGGCTTTACTGAGAAGTATGCTGAGCTGACTGCCCCCCAAGGGGATTGTATGTTCTTCCTTTTTAGCTTTGTCGAGGATGACAAAGTCTAGGGGGGGAGAGTGTTGGGTTGTAGGGTATGTACACATCCTCAATTATGCGTGGGAACCCTCCCTAGATCATAAGAATAACTCTTTTTGTATCTACTTAGAATTTCACATAAAAACGCCCTCTAAGGACACTTTTTTATATTTCCCTTATACTAAGGTAGTGAAGCCTTGTAAATAAGCCATCTCTCTTGAGAGAATACACGTGAAAATCCCATGCCTCCAAATCTTGGGATTTGTTTGTTAGAAAAGGAATATTTGCCAAGATATGGTAGTTACACACATGCTCCCTTTTTTACTTTTCAAAGGAGCACATGGGAAATAGAGCCTAGCTTATATATAGAAGCTCATTTTTGTAAAGGAGGGAGCTTTTGTTCGACGTGCTCTCATGTAATATCTCTTATCAATGGAAGAAGGCTCTCATTTACTCCAAGACTAGTTACATTTACATGTATTTGTGTCTTTGTGAGTGTGTGAGAGTGGAGTGTGTGTGCCTATGCATGTCTCTCCTTTGTGTGAGTAGAGTAGTTGCATTTGCTTGTATTTTCCTCATGGACTAGGATCCTTGACTCCCTATTCCCCTTGTTTTCAAGCATGTGGCATAGCATGGGGCTGATGCCAATGGCTTGAACATGTGGAAGGTAGGGGTGGATGAGAGGAGAGTCACTCTTGAGCTTCCTTCTTGCTTCCATGCAAGGTGGTGAGGATTTTTGGTCTTTCCTTGCTACAACCCCAACAACATATGTGCCCACGTAGGAGAACATTGCAGACCTTTTCACGAAGGCTCTGCCTAGGGAGAAGTTTGAAGCTTTCTGCAAAGCTTTGGGCTTACTTCCTTTTGTGGACTGATTCCACATAGCTTGGCACTTCCTTATACATGAGTGCCAGCTCCTTGTTCACTGCATCACTCCCAAGGGGGATTTCTTGATATATTTAGGTAGTGATGTGTGTGAACACACTAGGACCACCGGGGCACTTTTTTCCCTCTTTAGGAGGTTTTTTTCCCCCGGCTTGTATATACGCCTATCGCCCTAATGGGCTACTAATCTTTGTACATTCTCTAGTAATACATTCAGTATTGTGTGTTGTGCTCCAAGCTTCTTCTTCTTCCTTGTGTTGTTCGCGTGCTTCCGCATACGTCAAACTCCAACACCCTAGTGGCTAGTCCATATATACCTCTTCTTGTAACTCACCATGTAGGAAGGCATTCTTCACATCCATTTGATGCAAAGTCCATCCTTTTGTTGTAGCTAATGCAACAATTGTTCTGACAGTAGACATTTTAGCTATAGGGCTGAATGTTTCCTCATAATCAATTCCATATGTCTGTGCATATCCTTTTGCTACCAATCGTGCTTTGTACCTACTTATGATACCATCAGCATTGTGCTTTACCTTGTAAACCCACTTACAGCCTATGGGTTTCTTTCCTTGAGGCAATGGAACCAACTTCCATGTATCGTTTCCATAAAGTGGGGCCATCTCCTCATCCATAGCTTTTTCCCAATCTATAATTCCAATTGCATCTTTAAAACAAGAAGGTTCGGCATCTTGTATTACCTTGTTCATGTCGGCACAATGAGGAGCCATATAACTATCATAAGTCAATCCTAGCATTGAATTCTACATCCTCCCAGATCTTCTTGGTCCTGGGTCACTTCTCCTTGTATCATCTGCATGTGCCTTTCTAACTCATGGAGTCTTCACAAAGGGTAATCCAAGTTCCTCATCAAGGCTCTTTTCTGAATCGCTTGAATCTCCATCAATGTATTCAAAACCTTTAGATTTTTCAATACCAGCAGAAAGATTTTCTTTATCTTTCTTTGATGTAGTTGATGAATTTGCTGGACTGAAATTTCCACACAATCTTCCACTCCATGGACTTGAGTTGAAACTATTGCTTGGTGATGCATCCGGTCCACTCAAAACTTGATATTGTACACTTGATGTTTTAGCATTTTCTTTGTCATCTGATTCAAGATTAAGTCCATCTTTGGCATCTGCATAGAATCTTGACATTTCATCAAACACAACATCTCTACTCACCTTCACTTGTCATATGAGTGGGTTATAACATTTACATCCTTTTTGCTCAAGGGAGTACCCAATGAAGATACATTTTTTTGCGTTTGGATCAAGCTTCATCCTCAACTCATCTGGAACATGTATATACGCAATACAACCAAAAACTTCATATGTGATAAGTTTTTCTTTTTACCTCTAAACTTCTCTTCTGGTGTAACTTGATGTACAACAGCAATCGAAGTTCTGTTCATGATGTATACAGTAGTATGCATAGCTTCTACCCAATAATTCTGTTATGGTGTGTACCTGCATGAAAAGTGACATCAAATTCCATGACTTTTTAGAAAGTTGCTGAACTCATTTGACATGTATTCACCTCCTCCATTAGATCTTAATGTCTAAATATATTTCCCTATCTACTTTTCCACCATAGCTTTAAAATTCTAGAAGTGAGAGAACACCTGACTCTTCTCTTTCATGAAATATACCCACACTTTTCATTTATGGTCATTAATGAAAGTAAGATAAAACATGCAACTGCCCATAGATGTGGTCTTTGCAGGACCCCAAACATCTATATGTACTATTTCTAGCACATTCTCACTAACATGCTTGTCAAGTGGAAACGATGATCTTGATTGTTTACCAAATTGACGTGTTGCACATAGCTTTTGCATCTTTACAACCTTGAAATTTGGTATTCCATGGACAATCTCCTTTGATTGCATCAATTTTAGCCCATTGCAAGTTTGCATGTCCAATCCGTTTGTGCCACATCTCTATATCAAAAATAACTCCTGCACCTTTTGCAAACATGGTAGCATTCATTTCAAGAATTTTCACATTTAAGGTGAACATCCTACCCACTTTGTTTCCTTTGGCAATCAATCATCCACCCTGTTTGTACTCTTCTACATATAACCCATCAGCATTGAACCTAATTTGTAATCATTGGTCAACCATTTGTCCAACAGAAACCAGATTTTTTGTTATATTTGGAACATGCAACACATCAACAAGATGTTTTACCTTTCCATCCTCCATAGACAGTGCTATGTTTCCTGTATGCTCGATAGGGTGTGATGTGTCGTCACCTATTTCAACATATCTAGGAACTTTCAATTTCTGCAAACTACTAAACCGTTCCACGTGACTGGTCATATGATTTGAAGCACCTGAATTCACATACCAGACATTTACATTCGATTTCGAAACATTAGCAGACATCGTATTCATCCTGTGATGTTGAACCATGAATAGCTTCTCAGAATCATTTGCACTTGTGGATGCATAGTTGTTTTACTGCCTTTTGTTATTTTGATTCTTCAACTTGCAATCATGTTCAAAGTATCTAGGTTTACCATAATTTGAGCATCTTTTATTGTCATTACTTGAATCATTTCTTTGGAAATTTTTGCGATCTCTTTGGCTCCCCCTACCTTGAAATTGTCCTCTACCTCTTGCATGATTTTGTTGTTGACTTTGGTCTTGGTTATTGTGTCCTCTTCCACTTCGAAAGCCTCTACCTCTATCGGAGTAGAATACCTCCTTAGAACTAGGTTTTCCTTGGGAGTTTGAGTCCTCACCAAGATTCTTTTCTTCAATAATCAACATGGACAGCAGATCAGCAAAATTCAAAATATTTTCCATGGTCTGATAGATGTTTTGAACTGCTTATATGTAGCTCCTAAACCACAAAGGCACACTTCTACCTTGTCATCATCATCATCTACATTTATATCAATAGATGCAAGGGACTCACATATGCTTTGGATTTTCAGGGTGTAGTCACTTACCGACATGCTCTTTTTCTCCAAAGTATGCAACTCTTTCTTGAGTTGCAATTTCCATGCCTTTGTATTGGTCTCATAAAAAGTGACCAAACTATTCCAAGCCTCTTTCGGAGTCTTGGCATCTTGTATGTGTCCAATCATGCTATATTGTATGCTAACAAATAGTCAATACATTACCTTTCATGCTCCTTGATTTCATTCCTCATATGCTCTTAACTGGTCTGCAATCTGATTCCTTTCTGGTAACTATGGAGCATTTTCGTTCTCTCCTTCGATGTACTTCGAATAGCCTTTTCCCATCAAGAAATTCATCATTCTGAATCTCCAAGCATGGAAGTTCTTCTTGTCTAGCTTATCGCTCATAAGCTGACTCATTCCATTTGTGTTTGCCATTTCTACAACAATTCACAACACTGCAAAACACTACAAGCAACACTTCTGCTTGAACACTGCTGCACTATGATGTGACAATTCAATCCCAAAAAAACATAGTTTTTGTGTATCAATACTACACAAAATCGCTTGAAATTCTGGATTTGGAATATATGAGTGTTGTCGAATAGGATGGAAGTTATAATTTTGCAAAGTAACCTTGTTTTTATGTGGGCCCCACCTTATAGGCTCAAAATGGAGGCCGAGATGGCTCCAAAACTCTGATCTAACAAAAACAAAGAGGTCTTCTACCTTCACGCCAATTTTTGTAGGAATCTGAGGTCGTTTGTGAATCACACTTTCTCCATGCCTTCTCACATACTCTTCACCGTTGGCCTTATCCAGGAGCTCTCTACATCCACACTGGCTTTGATACCATGTCACGAGGAAGGAGATAAGGAAGAGAGCTCACACACGCACACACACACTCACAATCAAAGAGGAGCACACACACAGATTGAGGCAGGGAAGAATAATCTTCTTCTTCTTCTTCTTCTTCTATTACATAAAAGGAATGTACAAGAATGACCTAAAAACAAGAATACAACAAGTGCAATATGTAAAGAACAGTGCATAAGGAAAAACCTAATGTGCACAAATGAGTGAGTTGGCAAGAAACAAATGTGCCATCATTCTCGGTAGATAAATCTAATAAAGCTCAATGAAGTGTCCTTGACATATATCGATGTGACCAGTATACATCTTAGACAAATGAAAAAGCTATTCTTTCCTTTGTGTCCATGACATCACCTCCCCCTCAAGCGATGAGGAGATCTTCGAGGACTTGAATCTTCATAGCTCTTGGTCTTTGTAGAGTTCTTGATTGTGCTACTAGGACATGATGATGATGGATATACATGATGAAACTGAAAAGGATTTTTAGTATACCTAGGTACAGAATCAAGGACATGATTCCCATGATGGGAATATTACTCCTCTTTTGATTCTGATGATGACCCTTCTGATGTGGGATGGTGATTAAAGAAGTCCTAATTTCAACTTGCTTATTCTTAGGACATTTGAATACCATATGAGCATGATCTCCACAATAAAAGCATAATCCATTGTTTTTTCAATGTTTCTTTCCTTTGGTGTAAATTGTATGACCCTAATGTTATCCAACTGTATGGGTTTTGGTTGAGATTCTTCCAACATATGTTGTTGAGGAACTGATGTAAACTTGTATTCTCGATCGTGAACAGAAATCTTCTTCTCTTACTTTCTCTCAAACAACCTATTGTCACACTCAATTGCTTGATTCATGAATTCATTCAAAGTATTTACCTTGGGCATGGTTAACATGAGATCCTTGATATCATCACGTAAGCCCCATCAAAATTGGTTGATAAAATAATCCTCATGCCATGTGAGATCACAAATGATTTGTTTAAATTTTGATGCATAGGTAGATGTAGGCCTATTTCCTTGATGTAGTTTCCTTAGCTTTGTCTCGGCAACATATGAACAATTTGTATCTCCAAATGAAGATGTGAACTCTCGAATAAAGGCCTTGAAATCATGCAAAAAATCCATATCCTTCTCAAGGATAGTTGCAAACCATGAAAGAGTAAGACCACATAATAGAGTTGTTATGAGTCCTACTTGAGAAGCATCATCTGGGTACCTGTTTGGTTGCATCCTTATGAATAGCTTCACTTGTTGCACAAATCCTCAAAACTTTGATCTTTTCCCATCAAATTACTCAAACATGCTCACTTTTGTCCCATCAAATTTCTCATGTTAGTTGTCATGGGGGTACTTGAAGAAGACTGATTTGCAATGATCTGTAGCTCTTGGATTTGTCTTGGAAGTTCTATGATTACATCTTGAATATTATGTTGTTGAATCCTTTGTTGGTTTTCTCGTATTTCTTGGACTTGTTGTTGAATAACTTTAAGTACAAAAACTATTTCTTCACGAATGATCTCCATGGTGCCTAGTCTTGATGAAGGCATTCTTGCCAAAATGTCAAGGGAGCACTAGATTCTGCTCTCTGACTACAATAGAGAAGATTTCAGAAATACACTTCTGATTACAAGAACACAAATCTAGGAAAGATGATACAATAATGTTGAAATGTAAATGGAATACTCCTACTCTACTCACAACGCACACATCTAACAAGCTAAGGAGGAAGGAACAAAAGATAACAAAACATGATTAATGAAATAAATAGAAAATGAACTTACAAAGTATGCTCTATGAGCATGGATACTCCATGAGGGGAGGATGCACACTCTTGGCAATGAGTTAGAGTGGAATGACTTGTGTGGAGTGAAGAGAGGCCTTGCTTATATGGAGTTTGGGAGAATTCCCTTGCATGTGGGATATATGTGCTTGCATGAGAATGAAAGTGGATTTGGGACAAAAGGGTGGAGCATGGAACTCTCAACACCCCCCTCCATGTGATGACCCTTTTGTTTTTAGCATGGGGACTAGTGACATATGGGATCACTTAGTCCATTTGGTTTTTAGGATCTAAGGACATATGGGATCCTTATACATAACTTGGACATATGGCATCCAAGTGTGGGACATACGGCATCCCTAGGATCTTGGGACATATGAGATCCCAAGACATATACTTGGACATTTGGGATCCAAGTGGTTTTTAATGGGATCTAGGGACATATGTGATCCCTAGACATGTACAAGGGTTTACATCATGGGGTAGGTAGTGCGTATGGAACCATTTTCCACCTTTGATTTTGATGAAATCCATTATTTGTGCAAGCCATAGGGAAGGTCTTACCACTTTGTTATGTGGCAGTGTCTAGTCCCTTTACATGGGGCATTAGATATTATGTGCAAAAATCTTCTGAACAAACTGATGAGGATACCATATCCTTCACAAAAATCCTCAAGTTATATGGAGACAAGATGTGGTAGTAAATACTAGACAATCCAAATGAGGAGTGCTTGTGCTACACATTAAAACTCTTTATATTTTGTGAGATTATGCACGACTACCTAAGTGAGATATGTGCTGCCTCATACTGCTATGAAGGGAAATACAACTCTCAAATCAATGCACAATTGACTACAACATGTAATATGCAATGTTTCTTAGATCTTGTATAGTGAATCGAGTAGCTTAGATTGACGTTCTCTACGTGTTTATATTGTGTGGAGCCCAGCCGCCTCGTTATGTTCATATTTGTGATGAAGAAGAGGATCCATGTGACTTTGACTTGATGCAGACGATTAGTGTACTGTAGCTGCAAATGCACAACAGCATAGGCAAAAATTCAGGAAATATTTGTGTCCAGTCTAGATGTGCATGAGCCCATTGATATAGGCTTTAGAGAGAGTTCAAGCTCATGTCGGAGCAGGCCATGTGCAGAAAAGGGTTTGCTGCGCAATACAATAAAGAAGCGAGTTTTGCCTTGGAATGAATATACCTCAGAGAAATAGAAAAAGATGCATGTTGGAGCTCTGTGAAGTGCGCAATATTTCTAGTATACAGAGTTAATCATGATTGCTCAGATAAATACCAAGGAAGAAGCTCTCACTGCGTTGTTTTCCAACCTCTTTAGCTCACCTCGGCTTTGTAAAGAATAACTTATATGCTCTTGACAGAGCAGTTCTACAGATCGAGAGCAGGTCAGATGAGAGTGCACCCTCTTCTTCGTTGCATATTGGATAGCAGAGAAAGTGGCACCCATTGCTTTCTACTGAATTCACTCTGCTCATCATGTGAACAGAAAGAGATGAGGCCCACAAGGCACACATACAGAGTACAACACTGCACACCTGAAGAAAGAGTATTTTTTTTGCGCTCCGAGCTCTGAGACATCTGACATTGGTGATGTTATCTTCTTCATTTTACGATGAACCTGAAGACAATGGTCTGGATACAACGAAAGAAGCATTGCGCTTCTAAAGGTTACTTCATGACTCAGTTTCCATGCAAGCTCTGATACCATGTTGAAATGAAAATGGACTACTCCTACTCTACTCACATGCACACGTCTAACAAGCTAAGGAGGAAGGAACAAAAGATAACAAAACATGATTAATGAAATAAATAGAAATGAACTTACAAAGTATGCTCTATGAGCATGGATACTCCATGAGGGGAGGATGCACACTCTTGGTAATAAGATAGAGTGGAATGACTTGTGTGGAGTGAAGGGAGGCCTTGCTTATATGGAGTTTGCGAGAATTCCCTTGCATGTGGGATATATGTGCTTGCATGAGAAATATTTGTGTCCAGTCTAGATGTGCATGAGCCCATTGATATAGGCTTTAGAGAGAGTTCAAGCTCATGTCGGAGCAGGCCATGTGCAGAAAAGGGTTTGCTGCGCAAAACAATAAAGAAGCGAGTTTTGCCTTGGAATGAATATACCTCAGAGAAATAGAAAAAGATGCATGTTGGAGCTCTGTGAAATGCGCAACATTTCTAGTATACAGAGTTAATCATGATTGCTCAGATAAATACCAAGGAAGAAGCTCTCACTGCATTGTTTTCCAACCTCTTTAGCTCACCTCGGCTTCGTAAAGAATAACTTATATGCTCTTGACAGAGCAGTTCTACAGATCGAGAGCAGGTCAGATGAGAGTGCACCCTCTTCTTCTTTGCATATTGGATAGCAGAGAAAGTGGCACCCATTGCTTTCTACTGAATTCACTCTGCTCATCATGTGAACAGAAAGAGATGAGGCCCACAAGGCACACATACAGAGTACAACGCTGCACACCTGAAGAAAGAGCATTTTTTTTGCGCTCCGAGCTCTGAGACATCTGACATTGGTGATGTTATCTTCTTCATTTTACGATGAACCTGAAGACAATGGTCTGGATACAACGAAAGAAGCATTGCGCTTCTAAAGGTTACTTCATGACTCAGTTTCCATGCAAGCTCTGATACCATGTTGAAATGAAAATGGACTACTCCTACTCTACTCACATGCACACGTCTAACAAGCTAAGGAGGAAGGAACAAAAGATAACAAAACATGATTAATGAAATAAATAGAAATGAACTTACAAAGTATGCTCTATGAGCATGGATACTCCATGAGGGGAGGATGCACACTCTTGGTAATAAGATAGAGTGGAATGACTTGTGTGGAGTGAAGGGAGGCCTTGCTTATATGGAGTTTGCGAGAATTCCCTTGCATGTGGGATATATGTGCTTGCATGAGAAATATTTGTGTCCAGTCTAGATGTGCATGAGCCCATTGATATAGGCTTTAGAGAGAGTTCAAGCTCATGTCGGAGCAGGCCATGTGCAGAAAAGGGTTTGCTGCGCAATACAATAAAGAAGCGAGTTTTGCCTTGGAATGAATATACCTCAGAGAAATAGAAAAAGATGCATGTTGGAGCTCTGTGAAATGCGCAATATTTCTAGTATACAGAGTTAATCATGATTGCTCAGATAAATACCAAGGAAGAAGCTCTCACTGCGTTGTTTTCCAACCTCTTTAGCTCACCTCGGCTTCGTAAAGAATAACTTATATGCTCTTGACAGAGCAGTTCTACAGATCGAGAGCAGGTCAGATGAGAGTGCACCCTCTTCTTCTTTGCATATTGGATAGCAGAGAAAGTGGCACCCATTGCTTTCTACTGAATTCACTCTGCTCATCATGTGAACAGAAAGAGATGAGGCCCACAAGGCACACATACAGAGTACAACGCTGCACACCTGAAGAAAGAGCATTTTTTTTGCGCTCCGAGCTCTGAGACATCTGACATTGGTGATGTTATCTTCTTCATTTTACGATGAACCTGAAGACAATGGTCTGGATACAACGAAAGAAGCATTGCGCTTCTAAAGGTTACTTCATGACTCAGTTTCCATGCAAGCTCTGATACCATGTTGAAATGAAAATGGACTACTCCTACTCTACTCACATGCACACGTCTAACAAGCTAAGGAGGAAGGAACAAAAGATAACAAAACATGATTAATGAAATAAATAGAAATGAACTTACAAAGTATGCTCTATGAGCATGGATACTCCATGAGGGGAGGATGCACACTCTTGGTAATAAGATAGAGTGGAATGACTTGTGTGGAGTGAAGGGAGGCCTTGCTTATATGGAGTTTGCGAGAATTCCCTTGCATGTGGGATATATGTGCTTGCATGAGAATGAAAGTGGACTTGGGACAAAAGGGTGGAGCATGGAACTCTCAACAAATAATACATAACTGGGCTCGATAGGTTTGAAGCAAGGTCTTTGGGTTACAAGAACTCCCCTTAGGGAGATGATCTAGATACAAAAAATAACTACATAAGATCTTGTACTATGAGATTACAAGAGGCTTACCACTAAGGCAGCGACCAAGGCATAGACCTTGGCATACCTTGTCATCCGAGTCACCGAAGCCACTGTTGGCACCGTTAGCTGCATGCGAGGGAGGACCTCAATGATCAAGGAATATAGAGGTTCCCGGTACTTCTCGAGAGGTCACCCATCCCAGTACTGTTCCCCTTAGAGCTCGCTTAACCGTGACAATCTCTTGCCACTAAGCTACACTCTTGTGGTGTCTGAAGAAGGGTAAAGACTAAGGTTGACATTATCTTGAACATGTTTTGGTCCCTCAAAGCTTAATTGTTTGCTTTCAAAGCCTAAAGCATTTTTGGGATATCTTTTGGAGCCATTTTGGAGTACTTTCGCACATACTTCTCTTCACATAGTAAGGTGGTCAATGTGATTATAAGCATCAACATGTACAAAGAATGATGTAGGACTACACACTAGTATATAGGAAGAGTCATCATCTCAACCTATACATATGAGCCTATAACAATCGATCAAGACTCAAACTAATAAGAGTTGAGCATGCATGTGATTGATAAAAGAACTTCCAAAGTTCTTGAAGAATCCCACTCACTCTATGCATATGTCAATCATAAAATAAATGACAACTCCAAATGCAAATGCTCTAGTAGAAATTGTAATGCCTCGACAAAACATGTGCAATCTTGGATAACCTAACCATGTCAACCATGCCTATAATCAAGGCATTGAAAGCACCATCATCAAGACCAACATGTCCTAACATATCCATTTCAACATGATCCTTGAGTTCTAGATAACTTCTATTTCTTTGGCATAAAGGAGTTAGTCCCAAATATGATTGCACGAATGAGAATGCTTGGTCTTTAGGTAAGGAGAATGCTTGGTCTTTAGGTCCGCCAGTTTCTACCTCAACTTACTCATCTGATTATTTGCTTTAGTATGTTGTGTATTTTGCTCTTTGCTTTGAGTGGCGATGCTCAAGCTAGGAGCATCATTTAGATGGCTATAAATGATTATCTTCTACCTCATATTAGAGGATTAGAAAGTGCAACAGATGTGTGGAATGCTTTGGAAGAGCATTTTCAAAATACAACTAAGTCAAGGAAGTCCTCATTATGGGCTGAGTTCACAACCTTCGAGAAGAAGAGCTCACAATAAATTTCTAATTATGTGGCAAGAATGAAGGATATTGCACATAGCTTGGGAGCAGTAGATGAAGATATTGAAGAGGACAAGTTGGTAAGATAAATACTTATAGGTTTGAGAGGAAATGAGAAATGGAAGCCTTTCATATTGTCCATAGAATTGTCATTAGATCATTTTCCTCCTGATCTTAATCAATTGCTAGGACACATGTTAACTTTTGAGCAGGACATTAAGGAAGATAATGATAGGAGTGCAAGCCAAGATATGTACTCCAAGGATAAGAGAAATAATATCAAAGGAAAGCAATCAGCTGATGATGAAGGATCTTCAAGCCAAGTTTATTTCACAAAAGGGAACATGAATTCAAGAGGCAAAGGAAGAGGAGGTAAGAACAAAGATAATGCTAAAGCTTGTTGGATTTGTGGTAGAACAAATCATTTGGCAAATGATTGTTGGTATAACATGGTGGAAGTCATAATCAGAGTTTCAATCAAAGAGGTAGAGGAGGCAGAAATCAAAGAGGTAACTTCAGAGGAAGAGGTGGAAGGACTTCATATGCTAGAGGAGGTCGAAGAAGCTTTCAACCTCAGTCCTATAATAAAAACTATTATAATTTTGCATTAGATCAGAAGGATGACATGACTCTCATCTTGAATGCAACACATGAAGCAATAGGAGAAGATCAAAGGGTATTCTATATTGATTCAGGATGTAGTAATCATCTGAGTGGCAATATATCATTGACGACTGATATGGAAGCAAAGGTGAGTGGACATATAGTTCAAAGAGGAGAAAACACCAAGCACAAAGTGGAAAGCATTGGATCAGTGAAGACAAAGAGTGGAAGCACACTCTTAAGCAAGGTACTTTATGTTCCTAATATTTCTAAAAACTTGATAAGTGTAGGACAAATTGTAGAGAAAGGATATGAAGTCATATTCACAAATGATGGTGTTTATGTGCAAGATCCAAATCAGGGATATAGAAGCATCATTATAGGTCAAAAAGAAGGAAGACTTTTTACTCTCAAGGTCGAAGGTAATGTGGGACATGCATTGTTAACTTATGGAAGTCAAAAGATGTCTGAGTTAGACCTATGGCATAAAAGGCTAGGTCATTTTAATGAGAGACCTATAAAAGAAATGTCAACGAATGATGTAGTGATTGGATTGCCAAATGTTGAAGGTCAACACATGGTATACAAGTGTGAATCTTGTCAATTAGGTAAAGCTCACAGAAGTCCATACAATAAATCAGATACAAGTATTCAAATATGCTTGAGTTGGTTCATACAGATGTGTGGGGTCCTTCAAGGGATTATAGCATAAATGGATCTAGATATTATGTGTTGTTTGTTGGTGATGCAACAAGATGGATTACACTTTATGTAATGGACAAGTCTGAAGTGTTCAAGACATTCAAACATTATCATGCTTATGCAGAAAGGATTACAGGGCAAAAGCTCAAGAGGTTGAGATTAGATGGAGGGGGAGAATATTTTTCTAAAGATTTTGATGATTATTTGTG
Source organism: Ceratopteris richardii (assembly GCA_020310875.1). Lineage (NCBI taxonomy): Eukaryota > Viridiplantae > Streptophyta > Polypodiopsida > Polypodiales > Pteridaceae > Ceratopteris > Ceratopteris richardii. Next base: position 52,662,276 of record CM035414.1, read on the forward strand.
GAATGCAGCTATAAAAAGAGAAGTAACTTGCAGGTAATCCCCTCAACAAATGGAGTTGTAGAAAGAAGAAATAGAACTCTTGTAGATTTTGCAATATCAATGATGAAAGAGAAGAATTGTCCCAACTACTTGTGGGCAGAAGCTATCAACACTGCAACATACCTTGTGAATAGGTTACCCTGCAAAGCTTTGGATGGTAGAACACCTTATGAAGCATGGTGGGGTAAGAAACCTACTCTTGATCATTGTAAGGTATTTGGATGTTTGGCATATGCTTATGTTCCTTCTCAATTAAGACATAAGCTAGAACCCAAAGCAGAGAAGTATGTGTTTATTGGGTACGATGATAGATAGATGGGTTAGAGATTGTGGAGTCCATCTACAAAGCAATTTCTTGTCACAAAAGATGTTACATTTGATGAGCAAAGCACATGGCATACAGGGTCAACTAATGATTATCATAGCAGATGTTGAAGAAATACAAAGGAAACGGAAGCCAGAAGTAAAAGTGTATGAAGAAGATATTGATGATGATGATGATTGTAAAAGTAAATTGCAGGGCAATGATGAAGATAGGCCGAGATTTGATCCAGAATCAAAGGTAGTTAAGACTTCAAGAAGTGCAGAGGTCAGAAGATCTTTGAGAGAAAGAAAGGAACCTATCAGGTATAGCTATGATACATCTTTCTTAACAACAAAAGATTATGGTTATATTGTGAAGACAGAAGAAGATCCAACCACATATGAAGAAGCTAAAGGAAAACAAAATCGAGAGAAGTCAATGCAACAAGAGTATGATGCTCTACTCGAGAATGAGACATGGGAATTAGTGTCAACACCAAAGAACGAGAAGGTAATTGGATGTAAGTGGGTGTATAAGACAAAGAGGTTTGCAAATGGTGAGGTGTTTAGATACAAAGCTAGACTTGTGGTTAAAGGTTATGCCCAAACTTATGGGGTAGATTATGATGAAACCTTTAGTCTAGTTGCTAATATGTCTACAATTAGAACCCTAATTGCTATTGTTGCTTGTAAAGGATGGAAGTTTTCACAATTAGATGTGAAGAATGCATTTTTGAATGGATATATTGCAAATGAGGTGTACATGGAGCAACCAGAGGGTTTCATGGATTCAATTGGATCAGATTCTGTAAGTAAGCTCAAGAGAGCTTTGTATGGTTTGAAGCAGGCCGTAAGGGCATGGAATTATAGGCTTGTTAAGTTCTTGAATGAATGTGGATATCAAGCTTCAAAAGCAGATAGTAGCATGCTAGTGAAGGCAAGTGAAGATGGGTTCATATATATGTGTAGTTATGTTGATGATATTATTGTCAGAGGTACAAATGATCAAGGAATCAAGGAGCTTAAGAAGCAAATACAAAAGGAGTTTAAGATAAGTGATTTGGGAAACTTGTCTTATTTCTTAGGAATGCAGATTGTGTATACTCAACATGGAGTATATATTACACAAGAGAGATACTTGAAGAATCTTTTGGTCAAGTTCAACATGGAAGATTGCAAGCCTTCAACCACACCATTGGAGGTAAATCATAAATTGAGTAGATATGGAGGAGAAGAATTTAATGACATGAAGAAATATCAGAGTTTGGTAGGTAGTTTGATCTATGCTACGTTGACAAGACTAGACCTATCATATACAGTTGGTGTTTTATCACAATTTATGCATTGTCCAAAGAAAACTCATTGGATTGCAGCATATCAAGGGAACCCTGAGTGAAGGTTTGTATTATGATTTTACTTCTGACACAAGCATCAAAGTGTTTAGTGATGCAGATTGGGCAGGTAATTTAGATGATAGAAGGTCTACTCCTGTACATTGGAGATAAGTTAGTTTCTTGGTGCTCAAAGAAGCAATATACAGTTGCTTTCTCATCCACAAAAGCTGAGTATAAAGGAATGGTAGAGTCTGCAAAAGAAGTGATATGATTGAAGACCTTGTTGAAAAGTTTTGGAACTGATCAAAGTACTCCAATTATTTTTAGAGAGAACATGAGTTCATTATATTTGGCAGCTAATCCTGTTTTTCATGCTAGGACTAAACACATAGAGATTCAGTATCATTTCTTGAGAGAAATGGTACTTGACAAAGAAATTGAAGTCTTGTATACACCAACAAAAGAGCAAGTTTTAGATATGTTGACAAAGAGCTATAAATGGACCTAAGTTACAGAAGTTCAAAGAGATGGCAGGAATAAAGAAGAAAGGCATAATCACAATTAGTGATTGAAGGGGATTTGTTGGAACAAAGCAATCCCCAATTGATGATTATGAAGAACTTGAAGCAATTCAGAAATCAAAATGAAGTAAAAGAAGTCATTGGAGAAAGTGAAGAGATATGATAAATGTAGCTTGTATACATATGTACATTAGAGATGAAAATTCTTGTACAATGAGTATAGATGATCATTAGAATGATAAGGAGTAATATAATAGACACGGTCTAAGTCTAGAATCATATGTATATAAGTTAATAATGTAAAGAAATATTTGTGAGAGTCATTAGATGCCAAGAGTTCATGTGATAGATGTGTAGAGTCATCTTCCTGAGTTCGCGTCGAATATTTCTCTCATTTCTCTCAGCCTGATCAAGTGGATTAGGAAATATTTTGTTTACATCTAATTTAGAATCTAATCAAGTTATGTTCAAAGTTTCAAGTTCTAATTCTTTTCAGGTTGTGTGTATGATCAATAGGAACATGCATATGTAAAGTCTGTAGATAGAACTCTCATAGTCGTGCACTTTTTCGTGTCAGACTTTTGCTTGGATCTCAGTGCATAGTGTAAATTTTTTTATCATTGAGCATTCAAACTCTAAGTTAGAAAGTAAGGAAGCTATGGCTAAAAGAATTTAGAAAAACGAGATTTGTGCTGTGAGAAATCAACTTTAGAAGTTGACTATGTCAAAGTCGCTTGTTGAGAAAGATAGTTTCTGACATACCTTTGATCTTAATGATCAAATCAAAGTTTTAATGATTCTTTTGAAGATCTAATGGATGATATGATTGCCCAAAGGTAGCTATTATTGTTTGTAGTTATGACCCATCTTCTCATGAATAGTGTATGTCTGCAATAGACTTAGATGTTTGGTACTTTAATAGTGGGACAACCAAACATATTACCTCACAACACAGTTTCTTGACTTCACTCGAGCCTTACCCTACAGGGAATACTATCACATGTGCCAACAACTCCTCTTATCTTGTCATGGGAGTGGTAAGATCATTTTGACTATTGCTGATGGTATTCTTTTACATTCTTGAATGCTTTATTTGTGCCAGGGATCAAGAAGAATCTGTTATCAGTTTCAACTTTAGCCAAGATTGGCGTAGTTGTGAAATTTGTTGATGACATATGTACAGTTCATGATCTTTCAAATGGCGATGGCACTATTGCTTTTGGCATTTTATGTCGTGGGCTATATAAGCTCATAAACTATGAAAAATATATGAATGATTCAACATGTGTAGTACATGATTCTCAGGCTTTGTCATATGCAAAGAAGCTTTAGCATGCACGCTTTGGTCATCTAAAGTTTGCTAGCTTGATACATCTACAGAAATCTAAAATGGTATCCTCTTTATCCAAACTTGAGGCACCAAGTAAACATGTATGTGAAGGCTGTATTTTGGGCAAAATGTAGCATTCCTTCTTCCCAAAAGATGGTTCAATTTGAGCTACTTAGAAATTGTAGCTTGTTCATAGTGATGTCTATGGTCCTATGCAAACACCCTCTTTTGGAAACTATCTTTAATCCTTGAGTTTCATTGATGATTTTTCTAGGCATGCATGGGTATATCCATTGAAAGCAAAGTCCAAAGTGTTTATGTGCTTCAAACAGTTTCGGGATTTGGTTAAAAAAATTTTAGCATGTAAAATGGGCACCCTCCATTCTAATCGAGGGGGGGAATATATGTCTTATGATTTTAATGCATTTTTGGTTGAACGTGGGATAAAAAATCAGTGTGCAGTGTCATATACACCTCAATAGAATGGAGTTGTTGAACAAAAGAACAAGTCACTCATGGAGATGGTGCAGTGTATGGTCAAGAGTCAGGCTTTACCACATAGTTTCTAGCTTGAGGTTGTTATGTGTGGAGCATATATACTTAACAAGTGTCCCACTAAAGCATTGCAGTCTATCAATCCATATGAGGCTTGGCATGGTCATAAGCCATCTATTGCTCACCTGCATGTTTTTGGTTGTTTGGCATATGTGTTAGTGCCTAAACAACAACAACACAAGAAATCGGATGATAAAGCACTGAAATGTATTTTTGTTGGATACAATTCTGAAAGCAAAGGTTATCGTCTGTATCATCCACAGATTAAACCCATTTTGGTTAGTCATGATGTTTTCATGGAAGATGTTATTCGGCCATTACTTTCATGTACTAAGGAGACATTTGTTAGCTCCAAAAACATGTATGATACTTTGCTGCCTCTTTTTACAGGTGGATAGGTGCTTCTTTTGCATCAGATTGTTATGCTATGGTTGCCTCTAGTCTTTCTGATGAGAATGAGCCTGTTTTGTTTGATGAAGCACAAAATTCAAAAAATTGGATGGGCTGCTATGCAATTTGGATATGATGCTATAATGAAGAATAGTAATTGGTCTCTATGTGACTTGCCTCCTGGCAAGAAGGCCATTGTCACTAAGTGGGTATACAAGCTTAAGCATAAGCCTAATGGAACAGTTGGCAGGTATAAGGCTAGGCTTGTTGCAAAGGGTTATGCATAGGAAAGAGGCATTGATTTTGATGAGATCTTTGCACCTACATTTGCCGAATGACTATTGTTCATAGCATATGTGCACTTGTGGCTCATCATGGTTGGAATGTACATCACTTGGACATTAAAACTACATTTTTGAATGGTGACTTGCATGAAGAATTGTATATTTTTTAGCCCCACGGCTTTGTGCAGAAAGGGCATGAAAACCAAGTATGTAAATTGAAAAAGGCATTATATGGTTTGAAGCAAACACCACATCCTTGGTATGAAAAGATACATGCCTATCTGATTGCACATGGTTTTGAGAATATTCCAACTAAGAGCACCTTATATGGTAACTGTGCAAATGATGTGCTTATGATCATTGTTGTGTATGTTGATGACATGATGCTCACTGATCCTCATGAGAAGCATGGTTTTGAGAATATTCCAACTAAGAGCACCTTATATGGTAACTGTGCAAATGATGTGCTTATGATCATTGTTGTGTATGTTGATGACATGATGCTCACTGATCCTCATGAGAAGCATATTGCTGATTTTAAGGATGATTTGCATGCCTCATTTGAGATGTCAGGTTTGGGAAATTTGCATCATTATTTGGGCATTCAGTTCACACAAGTCAATGGCAGATTAGCTTTGTGTCAAACAAAATACATTGACACATTATTGAAGCATTTTGGCCTCGAAGATTGTAAACCCATTGCCACTCCTATGGAGACAGGTTTACGATTGAGTCTTCATGATGTTGGAGATGCATTTGATGTTGTTCTCTATTAGCAGGCTGTTGGATGCTTGATTTACTTATGCATTACCCAACCAAATATTCAGTTTTTTGTCTCACAATTGAGCAGGTTTATGCATTGCCCATGTATCAAGCATTGGCAGGCAGTTAAGCACATCTTTCATCACTTGAGTGGTACCCAATCACTTGGATTGTTTTATCCCAAGGGGGGATCACTACTGCCAGATTTACATGTTTTTTCTAACTCTGATTGGGCTAGATGCTATGGCACTCATATGTCCACTAGTGGCTTTTGCTTCATGCTTGGTAGCTCATGTATATCTTGGTTGAGCAAGAAGCAACCTACTATGGCCACTTCTAGTTGTGAGGCTGAGTACAGGGCAGCTTTCATGGTGATTGTTGAGTGTGTGTGGCTCAGATGCCTTATGGCTGATTTAGGTGTTGGTCAATCTTCTGCCACCACCATCTTTCACTGACAATCAGAGCACAGTGGAAGTTGCAAGGAACCCTGTGTTCCATGCTCGCACTAAGCACATTGAGGTGCATTATCATTATGTCAAGGAGAGGTTCTCTGTAGGAGAGATTGGCTTGGCATATGTGCCCATGCAGGAGAACATTGCAAAGCTTTTCATGAAAGCTCTGCCTAGGGAGAAGTCTGAAGCTTTTTGCAAAGCTTTGGGCTTACTTCCTTTTGTGGATTGATTCCATATATCTTGGCACTTCCTTATACATGATTGTGAGCTCCTTGTTCACCACATCACTCCTAGGAGGGATTTGTTGATATATTTAGGTAGTGATGTGTGTGAACACACTAGGACCGCTCGGACACTTTTTTTTCTCTTTAGGAGGTTTTTTTCCCTCGGCTTGTATACACGCTTATTGCCCTAACGGGTTACTTATCTTTGTACATTCTAGTGGTTATACATTCAGTATTGTGTGTTGTGCTCCAAGCTTCTTTTTCTTCCTTGTGTTGCTCCCGTGCTTCTATAGACCTTGAACTCGAACAAGATAAGTTTGGGTGGTGAACAACATCATAATCAAATTCTTAGAGTAATAATACCCATGTGGCCAACTTCCCAATCAAATTCTATTGTTTGACTAAGTAAAAGAGGGCCAAATGATCCACATGGAAGACAAAATTTTGACTTGATAGATAATATCAAATTTTCATGATGAAATAAATCAGTTTGAGACATTCACATTGAATGTCTAAATAAGTATTCTCCATAGGAGCCAATCCTTGGCTTGCATAATAGACCACTCAATATCAAACTCATCCACCCCACTATATTAACACACTCCCAATTGCAATGTTTGAGGCATCAACAAAGACATGGAAGGGATGATCCCAACTTGGGACTTGTAAAATAGTCTCTTTTCTTAATAAATCCTTCAATCTCTCGAAGGCTACGTCACAATTTGGTATACCAAAAAAATCTTTGGGCATTGTGTGTGCAAGTTTTTTCAATGGAATAACAATCTCTACTAAACACCATATATGGCAGCCATGCCATGAGGTATGACCCAAGGATTGTAACACCTCCTTTCAATTTTGGAGAACTAGTGTTTGGAGCCTTACTTTCACTTTGTTTAGATCTACTACTATGCCTTCTCTAGAAATTACATGGCATAAGAACTTACCATACTCGAATATGAATGTAGACTTCATGGGATTCAATGATAAGTGGCTTCTCGACATCTTGTAAATCACACACAAATGCTCCAAATGATGTTGCATCCATACAAAAACGAAGAATGCATTAAAGAAAAGTTTGTTAAATACTCTAAAAATATTTGTTGCAAGTAGCACTAAGTGTTGTGTGCATTCATCAATCTCAACCACATTACCACGCATGCAAAAACTCCCCAATTTGTTATAAATGCTTTTTTGGGAGGATCAAACTTCACCATTTGCACCTAACTGTACCCAGTAAATCCAAAAAAAAAAGAGTACATTTCTCGACCTACAACGACATAGTATCAAGGAAGGGTAGAGGGATGGATTTGGTACAGTGCGGCATTCAATTTTTGGTAATCCACACATATCTATAATCTCTTATTTTTTGTTTGGAACAATAATGAGATGTGATATCCACCTTGGGGTATACGATGGATACAATAAATCCAACATGTAATATCCTATCAATCTCTTCCTTAACCAATTTGGAATAATTCAAAATCATTTGATAGTGCTATTGAATGACTAGAGAGGCATTAGGTTTGAATTGTATCTAGTGCTGGTAGAATCAAGGATCCAATCCATGCATATCTTTGTAGTCCCATGCAAAGACATCTTTAAATTCCTATAATAACAACAATAATTCTACTTGGATTTGGGATAAATCATAATCATTTTTGGATTTTTTGACTATGCCCAAATTATAAACATCAATGTTGTCTTCTCGTATCCTTATACTAGTTACTCTTGCTCGTCATCTATGCTCTTTAACAAATTGGATTCTTTTACCATTGTAAGGTCTTGTTCAATTTCCACGAAGCCCACAACTTGTGTGATCCTTAAATATTGTGATAGGATTTTATTCACATCCACCAATCTGACATATAATAAATCCCATTTTGCTCCCATGAAAATAGCTTCTTTATCATCATCAAGTCCATCCAGCATATACAATGGCTAAGCTAAGATGGATAACTTATCCTTTGGGTTTAGTATAATTGAAATTGTTCCAAGGTTATGCAATATTTTTGGTTTCCCTTCCAAAAGGTTAAAGTCTATGTATCCCAATCTTGATGGACCTTGCCTTGCTTCAACCATGATCTTTCAAACAAAATTCTAGCTCATCACTCCATTTTGTCAACTTTATAACCGCAAAGGGTCATACTAAAGGTCACTTGCTGAGCTTGAGATGGGAATATTCTAGACTAGATCTATTGGTTATACCCTATATTGATCTATCATGTGTATATAGAATGGGGCTGGTTGGTTGCCCTATCAACCCATCTAATGTTAGGTCAACAATGTAGCATGATAACCCTAGAGATTCCATCAATTAGGGCATTAATAATCTATATGTTCTTGTAGCACATCATAATAAATGACACTAGATAGTCATCCAAAGCAACTTCTTTCAACTTGACCTGATTTACATGAATTTTTTGTTGCTCATTAGTCTAGTCATCTATTGAATGTGGAACATTGATCAATAGCTTTACACCAAATTTCTTGACGAACACCAAAAATGATCCTAGAGGAAGTAGGATTGTTGCCTTTGTTTTTAGTTCATGCCAAGAATCTTGATCGACATTGACTATCTTTTCCAATTTTAATAAAGTAATAGTGCAAGAAAATAAGCATAAAACTGATAGCCCATCCCATGCTTATTGGTAGACTATTTGCTACTCATGGACACTCGGTATGATGGAATAGCTTGGGAGGTATATTGCATTTGTGATCTTGTTCCAATTGTTGTTATAGGTTCAAGGTAGGTCAATTCAACCATGTCAACAATTGGTGGCCTCATTTGTCCTTCCTTTTCCCTTCTATCACACTCTCTAGCATCTGAGTAATTTGGATATATATGCCCAATTTTTTTAAAAAAATTATAGAATGGACCTTGTTGGTTTGTTTGGTTATCCATATTGTAGTTGAAATCGTTTTACCTTGAGTTATACACATGATAACCTTGATTCTACTAGGGTGGACTATTTCCTTAGTTCTTATTATTTTGGTTAATCAGACTAATCTCCCCTGATACTTGCATCACCATGTTGATCCTTGGAGCATGTTGCTTCCGCTATACACCATGATAATCTAGTTGCACCTAATTTGCATTTTCTTTTCTTGCATTATTTTTTCCATTATAATTGGATCTCTACATATTATGATTTTGCATATTACAATGGTGTAATACATCTATATTAAAGAAAATTGGCCATAGTATGGCCCAAATTATGGAATTTTGTGCAATACAATTGTTTACGTACATTCAAAGTCTCAAACTCCAGTACATGTACCATTTGTGTTGGGTTCATTATCATTATTGACCCTGTGGAAACGAGTTCTACTTGTTGCTCTAGAGCAAAAGCTACACCAATGGTTTCTTGTAAGTTTTCAGCAAGGTCCAAGGAATACATCCGCACCTTTTGCCTCATACCATTGATTATTTTTTTGGATTGACATTTTTATGGATTTTTTTACTCTTACTTGATTTCGACTTGGATTCTTGGAGTTTGAAGTGGTCAACAGTGTAATACATTGGTAGTGTTGTTGGGGGTTGACTTTTTGGACACTACATGATTGTATGCATCTACATGTTCTTTTGGTGTTCTTTTTTGTGTTGACTAGTTTGAAGTAATTTTTTTCTCGCTTTTTAGCCAATGAAAATAGCTTTAGGTTTTGGTATGAGATAGAGACACTAAAAATTGGATGCATTTCACCTTTTTAGGAAATAAAAAGAATGAGGATTTGTTTTAGTACTTTCTCTTCTTCTATCTTTTCATCATCATTAGCTTCACCATTATCAATAAACATACATAGTTCCTTTCACAACACACCTTTTGAGGGATTGGAAAGAGAAAAGGCCAATAATTTATGTTATTCACACCCACAACCTCAAAAGCTAGCCAAAAAACTCGAAATTAGTCTTGTCAAGAAGAGTTTTTGAGATGAACATGTATTGAGCTTGTTGAATGTCCATGAGAACATGAGAGAGTATTTTTTATTGTATGATAGCTCGAGACCACAAGTTGAGCCACTCTAGAAAAATTTGAGAGGTATACACATCGAGCTCAAAAGTCATCTCCATCCTCTATTAATTTGAGAGGAAAAGACAAGAAGGTAAGTGGGCTTCTTTCCTTTATTCTTCTTTGGTGCATAGGTAAGGATAATGAAATCTTTATCACATTGGTATACCACCTTATTTGGCCAAGTTGAAGAATAGGCACCATAAGAATGCATAGTAGCCCTTACCAAGGGTTTAGTTGATGGAGATTTTTATAATCTCCAATGTCAAGCCTACTTTGATTTAAGAACGCATCTATATCAAGTATAGACCAAAATTTGCACAAATACTTCATATCTTTTCAACTTTGATGGTGAAATCTATCTCCTTCTTCAATTCTAAACTTTTGTCTTTCTTCAACAAGTCTGCTTCAAGATTCGACTTCATTACCTATAAATTTAATGAACTTCAGTACTTCAAAGTATATATGAATCTTCACATGATCTTTCTGAGCCTTGACATTCAATAGACACTTGATTACACTTGTCAAAAGTCTATGTAATCACTAAGATCAAAAGTATGTCTAAAACTGACATAGGCAACTTTGACATAGGTGACTTCTAACACATATTTCTCTTAGAATTCATCCTATTTTACAAAATTATTTTAGACATAGCTTCCTTATCTCTCAACTTAGATTTATAATGCTTAAGCACAAAAAACTTTACATGCATCACTAAGATCTAATCAAAACAATAATCGACGAGTTGCACCATTTCTACAACTTCACTTTAGAGAGTTACCATGTGAATGTTCTTATGAATCGTACACACTCTATGTGAAGACTTAGGGCACAAACTTTTAACCATATCTTGGCTTACTATTGAATGAGATCTATGTTAAAGGATTCTTGATCCACTTGATCATCCTAAGAGATAAAAATTAGAGTCAACTATAAATCCATAGCTTTCTCTCAACACATCTATCTTCACATTGTAGATTAACTCTCTCTATTTCTAATGTATTGATTGACTTATGTAGCCATGAATTCATAATTGGATCATGACCAATACATTGATATTCACTTGTATTATGGATTGCCTAGCTTACTTCTAGCTAAGGTACACTAATTAAGATCCTTTTAAGTGAATATACAACCATATCTCAAGCATTGTATTTTGGCTCTCTTCATTATTCTTTATCTTTATTTGCAAAAAAAATATCTTTAACTTTATCCATATAGATACTTGACTTCATCGATCTTCATAAACATAAACTTGTGATTGGTGTACACCAACAACTTCCCCTCTTCTTCTTTATTCCTACCATCTCTTTGAATCTCTGTAACTTAGGTCCATCTAGACTATTTGTTAGCATACATGCTACATGTTCTTTTGTGGGGGTGTACATGACTTCAATCTCCTTATCAAGTACCTTTTCCCTTAGAAAATGATATTGAATCTCAATGTGTTATTTACTAGCATGAAAAACGGGGTTAGCTACCAAATAAAGTGAACTCATGTTATCACCATGTATGATTGGAACACCCTACTCAACTCCAAGACTCTTCATCAAAGTCTTCATCCATATGAAATCTTTTGCTCCCTCTACCATGCCTTTATATTCAACTTCTATGGATGATAAAGAAATCATGTGTTGTTTCTTTGAACACCATGATATTGATGTAGGGTAGATAGCCAAGAGTAGATCTTTTATCATATGTACTACCTACCCAATCTACATCACTAAACACTTCAAGTCTAGTCTCAAGGGTAAACCCATAGTAGAACCTATTCATTAGAGTTTCCTTTAATGTATCTTAGCACTCTTTGAGTTGCAATCCAATGAGCCTTCTTAGGACAATGCATAAATTGTGATAGAACACCAATTGCATACGAAAAATGTGGTCTTGTCAAGGTAGAATATATCAAGCTACCAACCAACTTTGATACATCTTCATGTCTTTGAATTCTTCACCTCCATAATTTCTTAACTTATGATTTACTTCTATTAGGCTTGTTGAGGTTCTACAATTTTCCATGTTGAAATTTCATAGAAGATTCTTCAAATACCTTTCTTGTGTAACATACACTCCATGTTGAGTGTAAATGACCCCCATGCCTAGACAATAAGATAAGTTTCCCAAGTCACTTATCTTGAATTATTTTTCCATTTGCTTCTTAAGCCTTTTGATTCCTTGATTATCTATTCATGTAAGTATAATGTCATCAACATAGATAAAAATGTGTATGTACCCATCTTCACTTGCTTTCACTAGAAACTTACTATCTGCTTTGAAGCTTGATATGCAAGTTCATTTGAGAGCTTCAACCTATAGTTCCAAACCCTTGGGGCCTACTTCAAGCCATTCAAAGCTCTTTTAAGCTTACACACATGCAATCTAGTTCATTTGAACCTTTGAATAGCTCTAGTTGCTCCATGTCTACTTCATTTGCAATATATCCATTAAAAAATCATTTTACATCCAATTGTCCTAACTTCCATCCTTTGCAAGTTGTAATATATATGAGTGTTCTAATGGTAGGAATTTCAGCCGCTGGACTATATGTTTCATCATAGTCCACGCCTTGTGTCTTAGCATATCCTTTGATCATTATCTGGCTTTGTATCTGGACACCTCACCTTTCCATTTGCAAAATTGTTTATTTTATATACCCATCTACATCTAATTACCTTTTGATTCCTTGGTCTAGGTACCAAGTCCCATGTATCATTCTCAAGTAGAGCATCATGTTCTTTCTTCATTGCTCTTTTCCAATTCTATTTACCTTTAGCTTCTACATATGTTGATGGGTCTTCATCTATTTGCAATATGTAAGCATATTCTTTGATTGTAATGTACGAAGTGTCATAGCTATACCTTGAAGTCTCTACCTCATTGTGCTTTGGAGGAGTATTGTTTGAACTGTATAGCATGTACTTTGTTCGTCCAATGTCACATCTTTAGAAACAAGAAATTGTTTTGTGCATGGAGTCCATAACTTGTAACCCATTTTTTTACCATCATATCCTCTGAAGACATATTTTTTTGCCTTGGGTTCTAGCTTATGTCTCAATTGAGAAGGAACATAAGCATATGCCAAACATCCAAATATTTTTCAATGAACAAGAGTAGGTTTCTTACCATGACATGCTTCATAAGGGGTCATACCATCCAAATATTTGCAAGGTAACCTATTCACAAAATAGGTTGCAGTGTTAGTAGCTTCTGCCCACAAGTAATTGGGACTATTCTTTTCTTTCATCGTGGATCCAGAAAACTCCATAAGGGCTCTATTCCTTCTCTCTGCAACTCCATTTTGTTGTGGAGAGTGCCTGCATTATAATTCTCTTTTTATGTCTACATTCCACAAGTAATCATTAAATTATTTAGAGAAATATTATCCCCCTCCATCTTGTTATCATTACTGTCCATGTGAAAGGCCAAATGGCCACTGGACACTTCTTTTTATATGTTCTTTAATAAAAACATATAGTGGCATGGTCAGCTATAGACTGTAAGTTTGACCACATTTGTAACACCTAAGAAGTATGTGTACATGCTCTCTATGTACTGTGTTTTTCTATGTATTTTGTAGCCTCATGTAGCGATTGGAGCTTGGTTTTCTATCCTAAGGATATCGTTGTGGAGCTCTCAAGAACAAGGGCACATTGTGCTGCATCGCCATCAAAATACTTCAATGATATTAGAGCATTTCAATGCAAAAGGTTTGTTCCTTTTATTTGAGCGAAGTGAGCACCTACCCACCCAGCCAAAGCTTATGACTAAGGTGGTGACCAAGGCATAGATCTTGGTATACCTTGTCATCCGAGTCGCCAAAGTCACCATTGGCAGCATGTGAGGGAGGACCTCAATGATCAAGGAATATAGAGGTTGCTAGTACTTCTTGGGACGCCACCCATCCCAATATTGTGCCCCCTGGAGCTTGCTTAACCGTGGAAATCTCTTGCCACTAATCTATACTCTTAAAGGTGTCTAAAAAAGGTGAAAGACTAAGGTTAACATTACCTTGAACAAGTTTTGGTCCCTCAAAGCTTTATTCTTTGCTTTCAAAGCCTGTTTTTGAAGCATTTTTGGGGTGATTTTTGGAGCCATTTTGGAGTATTGGCATGCATAGGTCTCTTCATGCAGGTTTCAAGAACATCAAGAAGAGTGTCCTTTGTACTTATCTGAAAATAAGTATTCACCTTTGGGGCCGTGTTTTCAGACACACTTGTAAAACTACAAGTTTCTTGAAATGTTTTCAGTTGTGGTGGGAGGCCACTGCAAATTTATGCAGGTTTCTGAACCTAAACAACAGAGTTGACAGACACTTGCAGGTGTTGTTGGCTAGTTTTTGGGCTGTGCATTCAGCCTTTTAGTGTCATTTTACTGCATATATTGAGCACATATACACTATGTACACTTTTTTGGATATCGCTTATGTACGTCCATGTGGTCATTGATATAGTGGTTACATTTTTGCATAAAGCCTTTAATGTTTGATAAAGAGGCTCGTGGTGATGTTTTCTTAACTGGGAGACACCCAAATGTTAGGCTCTCTTCGGTGATGTAGGTGGAAGATTTACCCAACCTCACGATTCACTATGTAGGTAAACATGTTAGTACTTGCAGTTTTATGAAATTTTGACACTAGTCATATGCTCATTTGTAGAGGATACTCCGGCAAAATGTTTCTAGATTTTTTGGTTTTGTCAACTATATAGTGGTCGATTTACTCCTTGATACACTTATTGGTGTGAGCACATTTATTCTCACATAAATCTTTTGGTTGGTCATTACTATTCGTTTTTCTGGGAAGATTGCTGAATTCTCTCCCAGAATCTGACACTTGCTGATCCTTCTTTGAGCCTTAGTAGTGTTTGGACTCTTTTAGCTCCATTATCATTCTATTCAATTGTCTACCATCATGGCATCAGAGGTCTCAGGCACATCTAGTGGATCAAGGTCTAGTGCTAGTGTTCTGAGAATGAGCTATAACTTGGAGGGCAAAGACCATTTTGAGATCCAAAAATTTGATGGCACAAACTTTTCTCTATGGAAGAATCAGATTAAAGATATTCTGATTCAAAGGAGGCAAAGGAAACCAGTAAATGGAATCTCAAAGAAGCTTGTTGACATGGATGAAGATGATTGGGATGAGCTAGATGAAATGGTTAGGTCTACCATTCGATTGCACCTAGTAGATAATGTTTACTTCACAGTATTAGACTGCGAAAGTGCAGAGGAGCTTTGGAAGAAGTTATGCAATACATATGAAAAAGAGATGCCATCAAATAAAGTGTATCTGATGAAAAAGTTATATGACCTTTGCATGAATGACACAAATAGTGTTGTTGCTCATCTAAATGAGATTGATGCTATATTCTCCCAATTATAGGCTCACAAAATGGATATGGATAATGAAATGAAAGTAGTCTTGTTGTTATGCACCTTGCCATCATCATGGGATACATTTTGCATATCTATTAGCAATAGTGCACCTAGTGGTAAACTAGCCTATGATGACATATGTGGAGCACTCGTAAGTGAGGAGATTCATAGAAAATCTATGGTTGGCACTCAGAGTGGAGATGCATAGGGGATTGGAGATGTGGCTGTGTAGTTCATTGATGGTTCAAAATGTACTATGCATAATGTACATCATGTACCTCAGTTATCACATAGTTTGATGTCAGTTGGTCAACTTGATGACCTTGGCTACAAGGTGGTCTTCTATGCTCAATCCTTTCACATATCAAAGGGCAATATGGTTATTGCAAAAGGAAGCAAAGTTGGATCACTTTATCCTTTATTTGTATCATAGAAACAACACTTGTTAGTTTTTACTGAACATCCTATGGCTTGTATTTGGCATGGTTGTTTGGGCCATATATCTCATAGTGGAATGGAAAATGTTTCTTGTTCTGGCTACTTACCTATGCTATCTTTCTCTAATTTTTCATTTTTTGAGCATTGTCCATATGGAAAGCAAACCAAAAATGTGCATAGAATGCACATTGACTCTTCAATTCAGCCTTTAGATCTCATTCATACAGATGTGTGTGGTCCTATGCCCAAAAGGTCATTAGGTGGATCTCTTTCCTTTGTCACTTTCATAGATGATGCTCATCATCACAACCTCCTCCTTCTCTTCCCCCCCCAACTGTAATGTTCACTGAATTGGCATCTATGGGCCAACTCCTCATCCAATTCTCCAAGCAATTGCCCCTCTAGATGAAGATGGAAACTCAGACAATTCAACAGGAGTTGCAGAGTAAGGTTGACCTTCTCGAAGCAGAAATTTCTCCTCTCCAAGAAGAAGTACTTGCGGTCAAAACTGAGAATCATGCATTGCAGACTCAAATCCAGCAACTCCAAGAACAATTAGCAGAAAAAGACAATATCATTGCTCAACGGGATACCGCAATTATCGAATTGAGGCAAGAAGTTGCCGACAAAATAGATGCTATGACTGCATTAGGCAATGAGCTCCACAGTACGTGGGACGCATTCAGTGTTTTAGAAGAGGCCTCGCAATCACTTGTTGCCAATGTACTTAAAACTGAAGCTGAATTGCATAATGTCACTCGGAGATTGTTCCAGAGAGATCAAGCGTTCACTGAGGAGATTGGCAAGACCATTCAATTAAAGAAGGAAATGGAAGCTATTAAGAAGGAGCGAGATGCTTATTACAAAACCATTCAGTTTCAAGCTCAGGAACTTGAAAGAAGAGAAAAGCAATTGGGATTTGAGGCAGACAAGCTCTCGCGAATTGACGCAGATATCAGAAATGAAGCTACCACGAGACGCTGCTTTGGCCAATGATTTTTATCTACAAGAATCTTTTTTGCAAACTTAGACCGAATTACTTATCAGCCAGGTTATCGCTGCTAGTTCGGTTAAAACTGATGTAGAACTTATAGAACCAGCTATTTTGAAAGATATGCTAGATTCCCTCAAGCAAAAGATTACACGTACATTTAAATTAGCTCGGACTATGTATATTCCGGGAATCATAGATGAACCTTGATTTTTTAATCACCATTTTTGGGTTCGAGTCCACCGTGCATGCCAATATAAGCCGTCGGAAAGGAACTCATACTTTTGTAATATATATTTTGAAAAGTCGCACGCATCATGTAAAGGCGTAGCGCAGAGTTGTAACCTTTGGGGGAAGATTAATGAAAAAATTCGCGTGAAGCAGAAAGGTAGATGCCGGACTGTTCGTCTATGCAGAAGCTGGATGCGAATCGCTGTTTGTCAACCTCTGTGTAATATTGTGTCTTCTGTCAATTCCGTTGATTAAGTTTAATTATTAAGTGAAGTTAAATGAAGTATTAAGTAAATTTATTAATGCGATAAGTGAAGAAGTTGTACGGTACACTATCTGATGTGGAAGTGTATTGAGGAACGTATCCGAACCAGTACTGGAAGATAATCTAGATTAACGTGTAATTTCGATGAAGTAGTATAGTCCTACTCTATGGATTGGGAAAATACAAACACGGCCTCTGTTTAAAAACCCATAACCATCCCAAGAACCAAGGACTCAAAATAGATTAAATTGGCGAAGGTTTAAACAATGTAGTCGTCCGAAGTCCGAGCACAACAACGAATCCCCAGCGGCACGAAAAAACACGAGAACTGTGGAGCACAGAGTTGGACCATCCCTAGCAGTATGGTAACTCAAGACTCGGGAGTTTGGACATAGCTCCACAGATGCATAAAAAGGGACCCCAAGGAAATAGATGAATCAAGCCACAGCTAGAGGAACCAGAGAGAGAGCAGACAAACGACCCCGCCAATACCATCCATAAGAAGAATGGAGAGCATGAAGGTTCAACTACCCAACAAAGAAATGAGCAAAAAAGGCGAGGACCAATCCACCGATCTTCCTGTAGATAGAAAGACTTGAGACCAAGAAAAACTAGCACACGATGGAGCTCACCTTGCCAGTAGGTTCCCCCAAAGATATGCTCTGTCAAAGATGTGATGGAGATCATGAGGCCTGAATGTCATCGAAGAAAAAGGAGTAATCTTCTGAGAACTGCACGGCCTATGGTGCCTCAAGAGAGCACTGAGCCGAGTTCTGCCGAGGTTGGGAGTTCATTCGGGCGTTAGAGCAAAGAGATGGGTTCAAAGCGAGTGTAGGTGAGATCTCCGAGGGAACTCCAAGGAGATCGACAATAGATACCAATTTGCCCCAACTATGAAGACATGGGGACAACCTGTGAGATCCCCTTGCAAGTTTTGATAGCATGGAGAACCTGTGTATGGCCTCTTTTTTAGGAAACAAGCGAACAAAACTCCAACGCGATGCACAGAGGAGTTGCCGAGCTGAGGTAGAGAAGGAGCCACAAGGGACGTAACTCCAATACGAAAGTACCACAGGAGAAGACGGGAGCTGAGCTTGATTTTGATAAGGGAAAGCTTCCGAGCTCATGCCTCAGTGAGTGTAGAGAAGGGGAAAGAGCTCATCTTCCCCATGCAGCTACACAACAGGATGGGGGAGCCCGTGAAGGCTTGCCCCCAAACAAGAAAGACCCAAATATTATAGAAGGAAGGTAATCCCCCCCTCCAACACTGTGCGCGGCCTCTTCGCCATTGATGAAGAGAGAGAAGGAGAGGGACATTACTCCCCTCCCACTCACCATCAACAGTTCTGACTTTAAGGCTGAAAAGAGACGACGGAGAGGGATGTTACTCTTCCTCCGACCTACCTTGAGCCATGAGCTTATTGAATGTTCTGAGTTCCAATTTTGAATCTCTTCAGAGGTCCAATTAATCAAGAGCTGTAAAACTTTATAGTGAGAGAGGAATTAAAACTCTAGATCCTTTGTGATTAGGAACAGACAAAATACAATTTCGTTTTTACTTTGTACTGAAATGAAAAGAGGGATGGAAAAGAAAGAGTACCACCATCCTTTTTTTTTTTCAAGACAGACATGAACATCGAGAAATGAGAGAGATGGGATTGATGCCCAAATGTGTGTGTAGAGATGTGTGCTTGTGTGAGAGGGAGAGAGAGAGAGGAGGGGGTTAGGGGACTGTTTTTGTGCAACATTCAAATTGAACTTAAACTACCCTACAAAAGCAAGAAAATGGGGAGCAAATGGCCCAATGGAAGGGTGAAAGTGCCATGCAAAAACTCAAATCCTATGCAATTGAGCAAAAAAAATTGCAATACAGTTGGGGTTGTAGCAAGGAAAGACCAAAAACCCTCACCACCTTGCATGGAAGCAAGAAGGAAAGCTCAAGAGTGACTCTCCTCTCATCCACCCCTACCTCCCACATGGTCAAGCCATTTGCATCAGCCCCATGCTATGCCACATGCTTGAAAACAAGGAGAGTAGGGAGTCAAGGATCCTAGTCCATGAGGAAAATACAAGCAAATGCAACTACTCTACTCACACAAAGGAGAGACATGCATTGGCACACACACTCCACTCTCACACACTCACAAAAACACAAATAAATGTAAATGTAGCTAGTCTTGGAGTAAATGAGAGCCTTCTTTCTTTGAAAAGAGATATTGTATGAAAGCACGTCGACCAAAAGCTCCCTCTTTTACAAAAATGAGCTTCTATATATAGGCTAAGCTCTATTCCCCATGTGCTCCTTTGAAAAGTAAAAAAGGAAGCATGTGTGTAACTACCATATCTTGGCAAATATTCCTTTTTTAACAAAAAATCCCAAGATTTGGAGGTGTGGGATTTTCACCTGTATTCTCTCAAGAGAGATGGCTTATTTACAAGGCTTCAGTACCTTAGTATAAGGAAAACATCAAAAAGTGTCCTAAGAGGGTGTTTTTATGTGAAATTCTAAGTAGATACAAAAAGAGTTATTCTTATGGTCTTAGGAAACTTTTTGATATTTCCCTTATACTAAGGTAGTGAAGCCTTGTAAATAAGCCATCTCTCTTGAGAGAATACACATGAAAATCCCATGCCTCCAAATCTTGGGATTTGTTTGATAGAAAAGGAATATTTGCCAAGATATGGTAGTTACACACATGCTTCCTTCTTGACTTTTCAAAGGAGCACATGGGGAATAGAGCTTAGCCTATATATAGAAGCTCATTTTTGTGAAGGAGGGAGCTTTCGATTGACGTGCTCTCATGTAATATCTCTTATCAACGGAAGAAGGCTCTCATTTACTCCAAGACTAGTTACATTTACATGTATTTGTGTCTTTGTGAGTGTGTGAGAGTGGAGTGTGTGTGCCTATGCATGTCTCTCCTTTGTGTGAGTAGAGTAGTTGCATTTGCTTGTATTTTCCTCATGGACTAGGATCCTTGACTCCCTATTCCCCTTGTTTTCAAGCATGTGGCATAGCATGGGGCTGATGCCAATGGCTTGAACATGTGGGAGGTAGGGGTGGATGAGAGGAGAGTCACTCTTGAGCTTTCCTTCTTACTTCCATGCAAGGTGGTGAGGGTTTTTGGTCTTTCCTTGCTACAACCCCAACACGTTTTGGCACCGTTGCCGATGATGGTCGGCCTTTCATCACTTGGAGAGCTCAAGAAGATGTGGTAAAGTATTGTGTTGCAATTTTTTTTGCTCAATTGCGTAATTGAGTTTTTGCATGGAACTTTCACCCTTCCATTGGGCCGTTTGCTCCCCATTTTCTTGCTTTTGTAGGGTAGTTTCAGTTCAATTTGAATATTGCACAAAAACAGTCCCCTAACCCCCTCCTCTCTCTCTCTCCCCCTCTCACACAAGCACACATCTCTACACACATATTTGGGCATCAACCCCATCTCTGTCAATTCTCGATGTTGATGTCTATCTTGGAAAAGAAAAGGGAGGGTAGTCCTCTTTCTTTTCCCTCCCTCTTTTCATTTCAGTACAAAAACCAAAAAACAAAAAACCGAAATTGTATTTTGTCTGCTCCCAATCACAAAGGATCTAGAGTTTTAATTCCTCTCTCACTATAAAGTTTTACAGCTCTTGATTAATTGGACCTATGAAGAGATTCGAAATTGGGACTTAGAACATTCAATAAGCGCATGGCTCGAGGTACGTCGAAGGAAGAGTAACATCCCTCTCCGTCGTCTCTTTTCAGCCTTAAAGTCAGAACTGTCGATGGTGGGTGGGAGGGGAGTAATGTCCCTCTCCTTCTCTCTCTTCATCAATGGCGAAGTGACTGCGCACAGTCTTGGGGGGGGGATTACTTTCCTTCTATAATATTTGGGTCTTTCTTGTTTGGGGGCGAGCCTTTACGGGCTCCCCTATCCTGTTGTGTAGCTGCGTGGGGAAGATGAGCTCTTTCCCCTCCTCTATACTCACTCAGGCATGAGCTTGGAAGCTTTGCCTTATCAGAATCAAGCTCAGCTCCCGTCTTCTCCTGTGGTACTTTCGTATTGGAGTTACATCCCTTGTGGCTCCTTCTCTACCTCAGCTTGGAAACTCCTCCGTGCATCGCGTTGGAGTTTTGTTCGCTGTTTCTTGAAAATGAGGCCATACACAGGTTCTCCATAATGTCAAAACTTGCAAGGAGACCTCACAGGTTGCCCCCATATCTTCATAGTTGGGGCAAATTTGTAACTATTATTGATCTCCTTGGAGTTCCCTCAGCTATCTCACCTGCACTCACTTCAAACCCATCTCTTTGCTCTAATGCCCCACGAAACTCCCAGGCTCAGCAGAACTCTGCTCAGTGCTCTCTTGAGGCACCACAGGCCGTGTAGTTCTCAGAAGATTACTCCTTTTTCATCTACGACATTCAGGCCTCATGATTCGATCACATCTTTGACGGAGCATATCTTTGGGGGAACCTACTAGCAAGGTTCTCCTACGTGGGCACATATGCCAAGTTGATCTCTCCAACAGAGAACCTCTCCCTGACATAATGATAATGCACCTCAATGTGCTTAGGACGAGCATGGAACACAAGGTTCCTCGCAACTGCCAATGCGCTCTGACTGTCAGTGATGATGGTGGTGGCAAAAGACTGACCAATACCCAAATCAGCCATAAGGCGTCTGAGCCACACACACACAACAGTAGTTGTGAAAGCTACCCTATACTCAGCCTCACAATTGGAAGTGGCCACAGTAGGCTGCTTCTTGCTCAACCAAGATATACATGAGCTTCCAAGCATGAAGCAAAAGCCACTAGTGGACACACGAGTGTCATAGCAACCAGCCCAGTCTGAGTCAGAAAAAGCATGCAAATCTAGCGGTAGTGATCCCCCCATGGGATAAAACAAACCAAGTAGCCGAGTACCACTCAAGTAGTGAAAGATGCGCTTAACCCCTTGCCAATGCTTGACACCTGGGCAATGCATAAACCTGCTCATCTGTGAGACAGCAAACTGAATATCTGGCTGAGTAATGCATAAGTAAACCAGGCATCCAATAGCCCATTGATAGAGGACAACATCAAATTCATATCCTCCCATGGGATAAAACAACCCAAGTAGCCGAGTACCACTCAAGTAGTGAAAGATGCGCTTAACCGCCTCCCAATGCTTGACACCTAGGCAATGCATAAACCTGCTCATCTGTGAGACATCAAACTGAATATCTGGCTGAGTAATGCATAAGTAAATCAAGCATCCAATAGCCTGTTGATAGAGGATAACATCAAATGCATCTCCATCATCATGAAGACTCAATCGTAAACCTGTCTCCATAGGAGTGGTAATAGGCTTACAGTCTTCAAGGCCAAAATGCTACAATAATATGTCAATATATTTCGTTTGATACAAAGCCATTCCACCATCAACTTGCATAAACTGAATACCCAAATAGTGATGCAAATGCCCCAAATCAAACATCTCAAATGAGGCATGCAAATCAGCCTTAAAATCAGCAATATGCTTCTCAATAGAACTTGTGAGCTACATGTCGTCAACATAGACAACAATGATCAGAAGCACATCATTAGCACGCTTAACATATAAGGTGCTTTCAGTTGGATTTCTCTCAAAACCATGTGCAATCAGATAGGCATGTATCTTCTCATACCAAGCACGTGGTGCTTGCTTAAACCATATAATGCCTTCTTTAACCTACACACCTAGTTTTCATGCCCTTTTTGCACAAAGCCACGGGGCTGAAAAACATACACTTCTTCATGCAAGTCACCATTCACAAATGCAGTTTTAATGTCCAAGTGATGTATATTCCAATCATGATGGGATGCAAGTGCATAGATGCTCGGAACAGTAGTCATACGACATGTGGGTGCAAAGGTCTCATCAAAATCAATGCCTCTTTCCTATGCATAACCCTTTGCAACAAGCCTAGCCTTATACCTGTCAAATGTACCATTAGGCGTATGCTTCAGCTTGTATACCGACTTAGTCCCAATCGCCTTCTTGCCAAGAGGCAAGTCACATGAAGGCCAAGTACCATTCTTCATTATAGCATCATATTCAGATTGCATAGCAGCCATCCAATTTTCTGAATTTTGTGCTTCATTAGCCGAAACAGGCTCATTCTCATCAAAGAGACTAGATACAGCCATATCATAGCAATCTGATGCAAAAGAGGCACTATGAGAGCCTGAACGAGTACGAAATGACAAAGGTGCATCTAGTTTGCTATCACACAAAGTTTGCACCAGCCATTTTGGCATAATTTTTGCCTCCTCAATGTCAGCTCTCTCATCAACAAGTGCATCATGTAAATTTGCATTAGAAATGGAATGATATGCATCATCACATGAAACCTGCAAAGGTTGAGAAGTTGCCTCATTAGGACTAGCACTAGACTATCCACCTGTAAAAAGAGGCAGCAAAGTATCATACATGTCTTTGGAGCTCACATATGTCTCCTTAGTACATGAAAGCAATTGTTGAATAGCATCTTCCACAAAAACAACATCACGGCTAACCAAAATGCATTTAGTCTATGGATGATACAAACGATATCCTTTACTTTCAGAGTTGTATCCAACAAAAATACATTTTATTGCTTTATCATCCAATTTTCTGCGATGTTGTTCAGGCACTAATGTATATGCCAAACCACCAAAAACATGCAGATGAGCAACAAATGGCTTACGATCATGCCAAGCCTCATATGGAGTGATAGATTGCAGCACTTTAGTGGGACACTTGTTAAGTACATATGCTGCTCACATGACAGCCTCAAGCCAGAAACTATGTGGTAAAGCCTGACTCTTGACCATACACTTCGCCATCTCCATGAGTGCCCTGTTCTTTCGTTCAACAACTCCATTTTGTTGAGGTGTATATGGCACTGTACACTGGTGTTTTATCCCATGTTCAGCAAAAAATGCATTAAAATCAAAAGACATATATTCCCCCCCTCGATCTCAATGGAGGGTGCCCATTTTACATGCTGATAGATTTTCAGCCAAAACCAAAAAGTGTTTGAAGCACATCGACACTTCGGACTTTGTCTTCAATGGATATACCCATGCATGCCTGGAAAAATCATCAATGAAAGTCACGAAGTAAAGATAAATTCCAAAAGAAGGTGTCTGCATAGGACCATAGATGCCACTATGTACAAGCTGCAATTTCTGACTAGCTCGAACTGAACCATCTTTTGGAAATGAGGAGCGCTGCATTTTGCCCAAAATACAACCTTCACAAAAATGTTTTCCAGGTGCCTCAAGTTTGGGCAAAGAGGACACCATTTCATATTTCTGCAGGCATAGCAAACTAGCGAAATTCAGATGATCAAAGCGTGCATGCCAAAGCTTTGCATTTGACATAGCTTGAGAATCATGTACTACACATGCCGAATCATTCAGAGATCTTTCATAGTCTATGAGCTTATACCGCCCATGACATAAAATGCCAGAAGCAATAATCACATCGCCATTTGACACATCGTGAACTGTACACCTGTCATCAATAAATTTCACAACCAAGCCAATCTTGGCTAATGCAAAAATTGATAACAGGTTCTTCTTGATCCCTGGCACAAATAACACATCTCACAAAGTGAAAGAACCACCATCAAAAGTAGTCAAAATGAACTTACCAACTCCCATAACAGGATAAGAGGAGTTGTTGGTGCATGTAATAGTATTCCCTATAGGGGCAGGCTCGAGTGAAGAGAAGAAACTGTGTTGTGAGGTAGTATGTTTGGTCGCCCCATTGTCAAAATACCAAACATCTGAGTCTACTGCAGACATGCACTGCTCATGAGAAGATGGGTCAAAACTGCAAACAGTAGTAAACGCCCATTCTTCTTCCTGCACAAGGTTAGCAGACTTTGTTTTTGGTGTAGAGGCCTCTGCAACAACCATTCCAACCTCTTTTTTCTTTGCCTCTTTAGTAGCGAGTTTGGACAGTTCTTTATGATATGATCATTCCCTTTACAGTACTTGCAAAACAATTTCTGCTTTTCTGATTTTTTCTCATCTTCATCTTGGTTCTTCAAATGTGCAGCATTTGCATATTTTTGCTTACTAGTAGATGAGCTCCATTTTCCTTTGCCCTTCTGACTAGCCAAGAAATCTTGATCTGCAACACGCATAATGGACCTATTCTGCCTGGACTGATCCTCCTGCAACAGAATAGAGACTAACTCCTCAAATGACAAGGCATTTGGATTGCCTTTTATCATCAATCAAAGAGTAGAAGCAAAACGCTGATATGAATTAGGAAGACCATTCAGAACAATCTGCACAAGTGAGCTATCTAGTATAACCTCATAAGCAGAAATCAACTGTTCCTTCAAGTCTTTGATCTTTGTTAGAAAACTATCCATGGAATCACCTTCATTCATGTGCTCACTCTCCAACTGTTTTTGGAGGTAAGCAATACAAGCCTCATTCCTAGCTTGATACAATGTAGTAAGAGTATCCCAAGCATCCTTAACTGTTCTGCAAGAGCGTATGTGAGGAATAATGGCACGTTTGACAGACAAAGCTATCAATGCATGTGCCTAGGCATCTCTGCCATCCCAATGAATTTGCTCTGCAGTAGGTGTAGCAGAAACCGCAGCACAAACATGAATATGCAGAATATCATCATCTTCGAAACCTTCTGCATCAGCTTCAGTACCTACAGTTGTAACAGCTGCAGGTGTGATAGGATGTTTTTCAACACCTTGCACAATGTTCCACATTCCTTTTGCAACCAATACATGTCGCATCATATAAGCCTACAATGGGTAGTTGGTACCTTCCAACTTATCCTCAACAACCAACATACGGAATACATCACTGCTTTCAGCCATCGCTGGTGATTAAAATACCTTGATGCAGAAATTTGACTGTATCTCAAAACGTTGAACGGAATTGCCGAGACGAGTTCTACTAAACCTGTAGCAGACTTTGAGATGCTTATATTGGCGAACCGAAACAGGTATATACCTTTGACACAAAAAGATGAAATAGCCTGCACAAGCGGTGTGATAGTGCATTCGGAGCCCGAAATGAGCTCAGATTGCAATTTCGACACCACATAGCAAAGTTGTTTTGATCTCAGAAACACGCTGAGTATGCTCACCAAAATTCGTGCGATTCTGAGACTGGAACCGGAGGAGTGTCCACGACGCCCTAGATGAAGCGGCGACCTTCTTTGATACCAATTGTTGGAGTTTGACGTCTGCGGAAGCACGCGAACAGCAGAAGGAAGAAGAAGAAGCTTGGAGCACAACACACAATACTGAATGTATTACTAGAGAATGTACAAAGATTAGTAGCCCATTAGGGCAATAGGCGTATATACAAGAAAGGGGAAAAAACCTCCTAAAGAGGGAAAAAAGTGCCCCGACGGTCTTAATGTGTTCACACACATCACTACCTAAATATATCAACACAGGATATGAAGATTCAAAGCACCCAAAATATGTTTGCAAGTTGCAAAAGGCTTTGTGTGGGCTTAAGCAAGCTCCTCGTGCATGGAATGCAAGGATTGTTGATTACTTGACCACCATTGGATTTTCTATGTGTGATGCACATGAAAGATCTTGGTGTGCTACGCTATTTCTTAGGCATTGAGTTTATACATACAGAAATCGGTATATGGATGTGACAAAGGAAATATGCCTTGAATATGTTGCAAAAGTATGGTATGGCTGATTGTAAGCCAATTTCTATGCCATTAGATCAAAATTTGAAGTTAGATACTACATCAGGTGAAGCATTGGAAAATGCTAATATGTGCAAGAAAATTGTGGGAAGTTTGATATATCTCACAATTATGAGGCCTTCTCTTAGCTACACTGTTGGACTTGAAAGTCAATTTATGTAGGTTCCTAGGAAGCCACATCTAGATGCTCTGAGGCACACTCTACATTATGTGAGTGCTACTTTGGATTATGCATTGTTTTATGAAGCTAGTGTAGATTTGCAAGTTCATGGATACACCGATGCAGATTGGGCTGGTAGCATTCCAAATAGAAGATCTACTAGTGGCTTTCTATTCTCACTTAGGAATGCAACTATTAAATGGAGCAACAAGAAGCAACCCACTGTTGCTTTCTCGAGTACAGAGGCTGAGTATAGAGGTGCTACAATGCCAGCATGTTAGGCATCATGGTTGGAGATGCTACTTGCATATTTAAATGTGGAAGTGCAAAAATCTATCACCATCTATTGTGATAATCTTAGCAATATACAGTCAACATGGAACCCTGTTTCTCATGCTAGAACAAAACATATCAAGGTACATTATCACTTCATGAGAGAGAAGGTATTAGCAGGTGATATTGATCTTGTTTATGTGAGAACAGATGAGTAGGTTGCTGATATTTTCACTAAGGCACTTGGAGTAGAGAAGCTGAAGAAGTTTTAGAGATGCTTGGATTAGAGGACATGGCAGCTTGAGGGGGAGTGTTGATATATCAAGCTCAACATGTAATGATCCAGGATAACATGTATCACTTTTTCATTTCTCTAACATGTATAGTGGTCATGTCGGTATATGTTAGGGATACTTCATTGAGCTTTATTAGATTTATCTACCGAGAGTGATGGCGAATTTGTTTCTTCCCAACTCACTCATTTGCAGACATTAGGTTTTTCCTTATGTACTGGTCTTTATATATTGCACTTGTTGTATTCTTGTTTTTAGGTCATTCTTATGCATTCCTTTTATGTAATAGAAGAAGAAGAAGATCATTCTTCCTTGCCTCAATCTATGTGTGTGCTCCTCTTTGATTGTGAGAGTGTGCGTGTGTGAGCTCTCTTCCTTATCTCCTTCCTCGTGACGAATTAAAGCCGATCGCTAAACTTTGATCATGAAAAGCTAATTTTGCGAAAGTAAAAAGCCATAAAAAAAATAAGAACCTTTGCTAAATTTGGCATTGATTTTGCTTTTACGATATCAGCTTTATGGTTTTGGAGTAAATCACATCGTGAGAATTGCTAAAAGCTATATATAATGATGACCTTGGATCACAATAAGGCATCATCCATCCATCAATTAAGGATTCATCCAATGTTGGAAGCATTCAACCTCATAGTTGGAGATCTTTTGGAGGTGCTCTATTTGAAGGAGCGTTCTACCCTTGGTGCAAGTCTCAAGTTAGTATCAACCAACCATCAAGATCCTTGCAGATTTATTGTGAGTAACAAGTCTATATCGGTTCCTTACTTCTTAGGTCACTAGTTTCTGATCTAGGATTTGTGAAACCCTAATTTCAGAATTAGGGTTTTTTGTAAAACAGTTGTAAACTGTTCATATTCTCTACATTCACACAAACACACACACACACACTTCATACCTCTTAGGCACTTTACACACAAATTCTTGTATCTAATTCCCTATTTCAGTCTAGATTCAAAGTTTGCAATCATCCACACACATTGTAATTTGACATTCATATTCAAATAGTGTAGGTAAGCATTCTAGCTTACCGATGCACTTGAAAAATCTTGTCTATTTTCTCTCTATCTCTCGCTCATCTTTAACACCAGCCCATATAACTTCAGAGGCACTCTCTAAGCTTTCATAATATGCATTGAAATCATCTAAGTCCTTTGCTCAATGCTCTCAAAAATTTGTTCAGTGCTCACAACCTAATAGAAATCATCCAAAGATCTTTTGCACACCTTGAATTAAAGTATTAAGCTAACCAAAGCAAGTATTTCATGAATTTAAACTCAACATGCATTGAGCAATAATTCTAAGAAGTTTGGGAGGTCACCCCGACTTTTCAGAGAGATGAAAATATGTAGACATAGTCACATATAATCACTCATAACTTGAGTTCTAAGCGTCCAATATTGATGAAGCTTTGCACGCATGCTCATAACGGTCTAACTAAGTGATCCAATTGATAGATTGGACAAACAGTACATACACACTTAGTATTGAGTAAAGATCATGTATGAGAAAATTATGCACTTTAAATTAGCGAGAAGAGAAAAGAGTCGAATGCAATATTCCCGCACAAGTTTGCAAATTGGAAGGCAATCACTTAGTTTAATTTGGACATACACTACAAGCGAAGTGATTCTACGGTCTACCCAACGATTGATTTTGCAAGTCTTTTTTTTTTTGTGATTATCGGAGGGCCGAGGCTACCCTTTCTGTTTTTTGTTTTCTTATTAAACAAATGCAAGTTCCATTTCAATCTGCTTCGGTGACAGATAGGTCTGCTTTTTTGTTAGAGGCCAAAATCAAGGCGGTTGGTGTCGTCCAACAAGAGGGGACAGACGGGGGGAAAGGCAGATAGAGAGAGAGTGTCGCAAGCCTCAAAAGGGGGGATTTTTTCTGTGGATGCTTCCAAGTACGGAAATGAATTGAAAAGGGTCTCCCCGCAGCTGCTCTCAAAAGAAAATAACTACCGATGTGGATGAAGGAAGATAGCGTGGGCTATAGCTGTGTGGGGGAGGGTGCTTTCAACTCTTTTCGTCTTCGTTCTAATGAGGGAAGTAAAGGAATTGCTGCAGCAAAGGACCTGAAGAAGAGAAGAACACATGACCACCGAGTCCCAGAGGTCTATGGAAAACAAAGGAGCCCATATAGTAGATAGATGTAGGGAAGAAGTGCAAACAAGAGGAGATCTTCTCTTCTGGGAGGCAGCACCGCTAGAATCAATAGAAGAAGATGGTTAATGCAGGCAGCAGCCAAGGTGAAGCTCTGGAATTGAAGAGGGGCGGTAGCTGCTTTGCAATGGAGGGGAAGTTTGAAAAGAGAAAGGGATACATCAGATATTCAACGGAGAGATGTGGAGAGTTTTCCTCAAAAGGCATCTGCTACGCGTCTGAGTATCTTCGAGGAGCTGCAAATATAAGATGAGAGTTGTGTTGGAAGGTGTTGCAGAAGCTGGAGTTAAATATGTGCTTTTTCCTCAGACTTTTCCAATTGTGCAAATCTATTGGTGCATGTTGGTGCAGTATGTTCACATGCCTTAATGATGCATTCAGAGCATGTATAATGCTAAGAAAAGACGTTGTGTTGAATCGTACATTTCTTAACAATCAACTGAAGTTAGATCATCACTCTATTTAAAAGAAAATGACAATGCAATTTATGTATGATGCAGCGCAAAACTCTATCGGAGGCTATTTGATCATGATTGATGCTTGAATGTCTTTGTCTTAGTAGGAGCTGGAAGAAATTAAGGTCACCATGACATAGCATTACAAGAAATAGAAAGGCTCGAACCACCTATGAGTGAGAAAGATTAAAACAAATTTTGCGCAGCTCTATAAATGTTCAGTACGAACACCGGGAGAATATGATGGTCCCTTGCAAGGGAGAGCTGTGCTTTTGTATATGCACAGAAAAATATTGGTGGAACATGTAGCAATTTCTATTCAGCACACAACATTATATTCGGTGAATAATTAATCCAAAGTTCTGACTTCTTTGGCTTCTGAATGATAGATGTTCCTTCATTTCTTCCTGCAGGAATTGGTACCGACTTTGCAGAAATGCAAATCATTCACATATTACGGTTTTTGTGAAAAGATATGAATGGAGTGAAACTTTGGTCGTGTTTTTTTCCTGTTGATATCTCATGAGGGTACTCTAGGGAGTGAAGTTCTCGATCCGGCCAAGATTTCTTTATTGATGGTGTCATATAAAAGTTGGTGAATGATTGTGGATACATTATATTGAAGAACCCATGTGTGGCTGATTATTGCATATCTAAGTTGAAGGTTCGTGCTCTCCGAAATGCACATGAACTGTACGAAAGGGGACTCTTTGAAATGCACATAAATTTACAGCTTTGGATATCAATAATTGCAGCTCGTGATCATTCAAAGAAAGCCTCAAGTTTTAAGTCTAAAAACAAACCAAACTCTCTTTTGTCAAATGAGGTGTCTGACAAGTTTTTAATGTCTTCATTTGATACTTTGAACTGCACAATTTGGAGTACAAACAGAGCCGATCTCTTGTTCTACGCATTGCAAGCTACAAATTTCCATATGCATCACTTCTAGGTTTGCTGCAAAAATCCTATGCACAATCTATAGAGATTACTTCATAGGTATCTTGGAGTACTTCATTTAGAGCTGCCCAAAGCACTTGAACTGCAATGTAAGCTATTTCCATGATGAGAGATACGTGTGTCTAAAGGATTCATACACTTTACAAAGAAAACCCTTTGTCAATATGTCTTCCACAAAGAGACATGAAATACAATAACCCCTAAGACTTCGTGACTGAAATCTATCGAGGTTAGAAACCTGGGAAAATGATCTATGAATTCAGGGATTTGAATCTACTGAACATATTTTCCCTTTCATGTTTTTATGATCAGGATCTGAAAGTTATTTGCTGGAGATTTAATATGCTTGCAATTCAATATTTTGTGTGAAAATTAAGTAACTTGACAAGATGTTTGCTTTGAGACTGTCGTTGATCAAATCAACTAGTTTGATTTTGAACATGTATTAATTTGTTTCCAAACTATTGGCAGACGTCTGTCTGCAGCAGCGAGCGTACCTATAGTATCCGTAATCTTCCATTCTAAATATGGCAAACATAGTAAGATCCTGCAGCTGATCTACACCTGCGTTCCAGCTCATGCTCCACAGTCACCCGGGCCTCGTCTCAGCTGTAGACGAACTCTGCTGCAAAGTGCAGGAAACGGCATGCCTGCTTCGTGCTCAGCATCACCTCCTCACAGAATTCGCCACTCGCATTATAAGCACTGATCGCAGGCAGAGTTGAGAGTTGCAGCAATCCTTTCCACATCCGCATCCTCTAATTCACCGATGCATTTGCACAATCTGTTGTTGAATTCCTTCTGCAAACATTCCGTGCTGTGTTCTCTGTTCGTCGCACCATTCTGTGTCTGCCATTTCAGTTCTGTATCTTCATCCTCATCCTCTTCTCCTCTAGATCTAGTAGATCAGATCTCTGTGTGTGATATCCCATGAATCACCAATGCGATAAACGGACTTTCACTGTTGTCCTTTTTTGTATTTTTTCATTTCATTTTCTTTGTTTTACTTTGTTTTACTTTGTTTTTTTAATCTATTTTTATAATTTAAAAATATTCAAACAACGAATGGTTTTCTTGCATTCTCTATGGTATTTTGCATTCACGAATTGTTGCCCCATTCTCAAATGGGGATGCATATGCGAATGCAAATGCTACGGTCTATGCTTGAACATATGGAGCAGAGCAGATAAGCTTTTAGCGAGATCGAATAGATTGATGAAGCTACAAGCTAGTCTGGACTACAGTATATTGGAACTTGCAAGATAAAGAGCAATAGTTTTCCCACATGTCAATAATAATACTCTATAATGAAGCAACTTTTCTAACATCCAGTAATGAAAATGTTAATTAATAATAACTATGCATTAACTCTCTCTCTCTCTCTCTCTCTCTCTCTCTCTCTCTCTCTCTCTCTCATGCAAATAGCACATCGTCGTGCATGCATGCCAAGAGTACACGAGGCTCGCAAAGAAGGGAAGAAGGCTTCATATAGAGACGGTCGGGTCATCATTGATGGCAAAGCCATACTATAGGGATTCATGGCATGTGAGACAATTGAGGAGATACATCTTGCAGTGTGGAATTGCAATGGCGATTTATGGACACATCCAGAGAGGCTCGAGGAGGTGAGCAAAGATAGAGCTATTATTTTGTTGACACAGACACATGAGAACCTTGATAGGAGCCTACCTCAAGTGCATGACTTTTGGTGGGAGTCTACATCAAAAATTGTACATGCCACCACACTACGAGAGGATCCGGGGGAGTAGCGATACTCTTCAGAAGATGGATTTCAGAGCAGGATACACACCGTCACACTAGAGTCACAAGCGAGATATCTTTGGATCTGATTACAACTCTCCCAGGAGAAGACCATCTACATTGCATTATGCTATTTTGCACCCTTTGGCTCCCGATTCTTCGTCATCGTTCAAGAGGAGGACTCACCTTATACTTGTTATCAAAGGGGATCACTGAGTACTCTACTCTAGGGGAAGTCTTCCTCATTGCAAACTTCAACGCCAGGACGGGAAGCGATCAATGCGAGGCTTTTGACCCAGGAATCCAGTCATATTACCCACTCTATAGGAGGGATCTATGGCACGAGTTTCAATTGATTCTACACACACTCTCTACGGTCCCCACCTACTGAGACTCCGGTCCGGACATCGCCTCGCTATTTATAACGGGATGAGATAGTGTCCTACGTCAGGGAGATTGACATGCATACCACACTCAAACTACAGATGGAGGAGGGAGTTTCGTAGATTATATCATGGGACCCAAGGAGGGCACCCACATACTGAGTTCCTTCACTATCCCACCTATACCCATTGGAGCAGATCATGCATATCTTGCATTATCCCTCAAGGGGGACATCCGCACACACACCCGAGATATGTCCTCCACACACTACCATCCACTTCACACACGAGCTTGCTCACATATACTCAACCCGAGTTGAGGAAAGCCTTCTTTCACTTCATCTTGACACTCCACTACCTATACTTATCCACAAATATAGCATCCATTCTTCAAACATCCGCCATAGGTTCATTCCCACACACCACCATTCTAGTCCTAGGACCATGCCACAGAATCCCTGGTATGATGATGAGTGAAGGAGTCTCTATCGTCGACTACGAGCTCAAAGACCATTGGGAGAGATCACAGAGATGGACGCTAGAAGACATATGAAGACTTTCACACACTGAAACAGACGGGGCTTCGAGGAGGTGCAGGAGCTTGAGCTATACCGTTTACTTATGAGTAGGGATTGCATTGCTGCATGGCACACTCTATGAGAGCCACGATCAACCACACCTGTTGGAGATCCATAGATTTGGAAGGAGTATGCTGAGAGACTATATGAGATACCTGGACAGCCTCCCATTCCTCTTTCTTCACAACAAAGATGATCGAGAGGGCCATTGAGCGGCTACAGCATGGGCGTACAACTGACCACACGGGGCTACAGAGTGAGCATCTCATATATACTGGCTCCACTATAGCTCCCTTGATTGCACGTCTTCAATCGGGCTATAGGAGTGGACAAGGAACATCATTATAGGATTCCCAGAGGAGTGGACAGGGAACATCATTGTACCCATCCACAAATCTGGGGATACCTTAGATCCAGGGAACTAAAGGACTATTATGATTGGTCACACCATGGCCAAGCTTTACAAGACGGTTCTCGAGATAGAGCTCATTACATATGCAAAGATCGAGGGGCTACGAGCACGTGGTCAGGCAAGTTTCCGACAAGCTTTCTCCACTATTAATCACATCATTCTGCATTGCCTCATTGACGGGGCAAAGGTGCCGAAGAAGAGATTATATTGCTGCCTTGTGGATTTCTGCAAAGCCTTGGATACTATGCCACAAGATAAGCTTTTCCGGCGACTCCTGAGCTTGGGGATACCATCAGAGATGATTTCGGTCATCTACACACCCTATGAGCAGGTGATTGGGAGGGTTCGATGCCTGAGGGAACTATCAGAGGCCATTGCTAGCACAGTGGGTGTTAAGCAAGGCTGTCCACTCTCTCCCACTCTATTCGGGCTCTACATCGACGAGATTGAGGACTACATTCTTTGAGCCGGAGAAGAGGGTGTAGACCTCATAGGTACACATGTCCGCATTTTATTATATGCCGATGACATTGTATTGATTTCGGAGTCACTCGAGGGATTAGAGCACCAACTGGATGCTCTCGATGAGTTTTTTACACAGAGGGCTTGATAGTAAATCTTGGCAAGACAAAGGTCGTAATCTTCCACACCTTCCCCATGGTGAGGAATGAAGCAGGATTCAGAGCTGGCAGTGGATAGATTGAGGTGGTCACTTCCTATGTCTACCTCGGAGTCACATTCACGAGCTTGCCCGATCCCTTCAGAATGAGACAGATAGCCACTGATAGGCTCACGCAAGGATATGCAGCCTTAGCCATGTTAGAGCGGAGATGTCACCAAGCACACTTCAAGGAGCCCCGCACGAAGGGATGGCTATTTGACACATTAGTCAGTCAAGCTATGATGTATGTTGCGATAGTTTGGGCCCGAGGCCTCGTAGTCACCTAGTGGAGTACGATCGAGAGGCCATAAGTACATATGATCTTGCAACTTTTTCTCGGGAGACAATCAGTGACACATGACATCATCATGGAAGAGCTAGCGGCACCACCCATGGTAGTAGATGCACTATCTTCTTTATTCGGAGGATGAGGGAGCTCCCTGCAGAAAGACTCACACGTAGAGCTTTTGAGGCGTCTATACGGAAATTAGAGTCAGGATATGAGAGAGCTTGGTACACGCAAGTTAGAGCCTAGTTTGAGAGTCATGGACTTGATATGGAAAGATTGCCGCCTTTTTAGTATGACCCAAACTCACCTCACATCCACCTCTCCCATCATGAGAGGAATGTTATGCTCAGACAAGATCTCTGGAAGCTCTACATTAATCAGACATGGCACACATCACACATGGGATCGAGACTATCGCACTACCGAGACAAGTTCTTAGACATACTAGCGAATGGTCTCATCCAACTAGCACGCTACATGGATACTTACATGCCTCATAGCTCGAGGGTAGCGATTGGCGAGTTGAGGGTCTCATCACACAGACTAGAGATTGAGATGGGCAAAGTTGGAGACATTCCCATAGAAGAGCAGATATGCAGAGTAGAGATGGAGGATGAGCATGACTTTGTATGCAGATGTAGCGCATATGATGACATCAGAGACAGATACGAGACTCTGTTTACAGGGCAGCCCACCCTTCGAGAGAGCACGGACCCTGGAGATCAGCAACAGCTCAAGAGATTCTTACTAGAGATACAGAGTCACAAAGATTCCCTACTCCAGCCTACTTCACACATCGAGAGGGGTGACTCTTCAGCAGGCTCAGACCTCTCGAGCTAGGAGATGACCCCATGCTATGGGATATCGAGCCCAGAGACTTCACCGACACCAAATTGCAGAGGTCCACGCTCATGACCATCGCACCATGGAGGAGAGACGATCCCAAATATTGAAATTTTCAGGCATTTTTCTCAAAGCTGCTACTTTCGTTGTTTTAATATTCATGGCATGCTGCCTGTCATTCTTACCCTTATTATTCATCATTTCCTTATCTGTCTCCCCTTGACATGACCACAATTTGAGGTCGTGTCATTGATGTCATCCACCATCATATGTCCATCCATACTCCATTTGCATTTGTGTCTACTCCAGTTTCTGTATATGTTTCCAGGATTACATTTCTTTCCTTTGTCGGCCCTGATTCACCTAGGTTTTCCAACACTGTAAATCTGTTAGATAGGAAAATTTCTCTCTTTATCCCTTGTTTCCCCTTAAATGAGGGCATTATGGGGGGCTTTGTCTCCTCCTGTTTACTTGCTTCCATTGAGCCCCCCATTTTGTCCCCTGCCCGAGGTGGTCACATGTGCATCCGTGGATGTGTCCTCTGTGATGGCATATCTCTAGTATTCTGCTGCATTTCTCGAGGGCAGTCCCCTTGTAATATGTCCAACCTGACTGCATTCAAAACATTGATTTTGGAACCCCAGATATTCTACTCTTTGATCTAGGATCCCTCCTCCAGCTTTGGGCAGATGGATGACCTCTGGTAGATGGTCAACTCCTGAGACAAGCAGTTTTACTGTGGGCAGACCATTCGGCCTTGCTATACGTTCTGCCATTGTCTCCTCTGTTTCCAAGGGGGTACCAAACTTGGATCCGATGCTTGTCAAGAGTGAAATATATTTTTTTGGCAGATAGGGAAAAACTGCAGTAATCTTGAACATTTTCTCCCCCATTTTTTTGCTACCTCAGCTGCGTTAAAACCATGGTGCCATGGTGAGAAAAAGGCTTTTGCTCCCATTAGGTCGAGGGGGTTCATTGACATGACTGCATTGACTTAATCTGGCACTGGAAGTCTATATGATAGAATTCTTTCCCCATGAGTTGTATGTCTCTGATCGTGCTTGTGTCCATCTCTAGTCTGCCATACTGGAGATCTTTAAGCTCTCCCCTGTTCGGCCTCGATCCAACAATCCTGCATACAATTGAGTGTAGACTCAAGCATTGGATTTCTGCCTCTCATGCGTAAAGGAAATGTGAAGCGACGACTTCTCATACGGTGGAGAATGGGCTTCTGTGGAGTCCTTGGGTGTCGATAAGTTGACACGTTGCTCGACCATTCCTCTGTTCCTCCCGTCAACTACCGTGAGCGCAATTCCGAACTCCTAGAGGGGACTCTCTTTGTAAGCTTTACCATAACACACACACACACACACACATATATATATATATATATATATATATATATATATATATATATATATATATATATATATATATATATATATATATATATATATATATATATATATATATGTATGCATGACATATGACATACTGTAATGGAATAATTAGTAACCTCTAATTTATATGTGTTTCTTTAATTAAAGGGATCGTTTTTTTCTAAAAAACGATCCTTTCATTAGTTAAAAGATGCCCTGGGGCTATAAAATTGCAGATCATTATCTGTGGATGCTATGTACAATTTGAAGTGATAAAAAGTAGTTCGTGTCTATGTGTACAACATCGAGGGGAGTAAGTTCTCATATGCACAAAAATGATCCCCTTAGGACAGATAGAGAAAAAATAGAGAGAAGAAATGCAATTATACCTAAGGTTCCGTAAAGAGGTGCAGAGCCTTGTTCAGTAGTCTACACCTTACGTGATAGGGGGTGGGAATAGCCACTTGGGTTGAGTGTAGTTCCAATTGGGTACCAGATTTTGACATGAGTAGAATGGCATCTTCTTCCAAATTGAATAAAAGGCTAGCCTTTTAAGGATTGGAACATATGATTGCCCTCCTTGTTTGCAATCTTGCAAACCTCCTTGGACATGCCATCTGTAGTCGTTTGGCAGATTTTACAATTGATGATAAGATCATTTTTGGAAAAAAAAGACTACATATGTAGTATATAATTCATAACATACATTATATGGATACAAGGATAAGGAGGCATGGATAAGGAGGCATGGGTGAGATGGAGTTTGTAAGCATATGGGAAATACGGGGAGTGTGAAAGGTGAAAAAGGGTTGTAGGGGGAGGAGAAGTGTGAAAGGGGCAAGGGAGATGGGAGTATGAACAAATATAGACAAAACTAGTTATCAACAACGGCTCGGCTTCAACCTAAACTGGGTAGGCTAATCGGTTTTAAGCAGCTTGGTTCTACTATGCTCAAGCTCGAGATTCCTTATCCAACTTGGTTTCGCTTGGGCTTGGCTTGATGGTAGCTTAACTGGCTTCAAGTCTCATAAGTAAACAATTTGTATTTTATTTGTTTTTTATTTTTTAAATTTAATTTCTTTTTTTTTTTTTTTAATCCCTTACCATAATCGTGATGTGTGTTGCCTATGCTAGATCTTCTAAAGAAGATTACGTACGTTGTCACCATCTGAGACTCGAAGAGAAATCTTCTAATGAAGCTATTGTTGAGCCATATTAACATTGACTCCAACAATCCCCCCTTTCAATGTCACAATGGTACAAGGTTCAATAACCTACAAAACTTCTGACATCTGCAAATATCTCTTAACTGATTTCCACTGAATCTTAAGTTAGTTGTGTATGAACTTGGATACTTGAAAAACTGCAAACTGAATGTTTGGACGTGTATTACATAGATATATCAAGCAATGGACTGCTTGACTATATAATGTAGCATCAAATGGTTTCGAATTTGCTACCGACTATAATGACATATTGACATCCATAGGTATCTGTATAGGCTTGGAATCTGTTATCTCAAACATTTCCAATAATTTCTCAATGTATTTCTGTTGTGTCATGTAGATGTACTCATCTTTGTACTTGAACTCAATCCTGGGACTTGTGATAATCATATTACTTTGTAGTGCATCTTGAACACTAGTTGGTTCATTTTCAACCGAACTAAGTGCTAAAATGTTATGAATCTCAAAATGTTCTACATAATTTACATGGTCTCCTTGTTGTCTCCTGGTCTGACTTCTAGTTCTTACAGTGTATTCTTTTATACCATTGTCCTTCGAGTTTTGATATAACCACTTTGGTATATTCTTGAAAAGTGGTGGTATCCTTTCTGGTTCTTCAATATCTCTTTCTTCTGGAGCTTTGGAACCTTCTCCAACTTCATAAGTCGGAACTTCAAGAGGTACCGATGATGGACTAGGTACTGGTGTAGGTAGTGAGATACTCTCTTCACCTGTATCTCTTAGTATTTGGGTAGACTCACCACTCCCCTTATATGATTGAATGTAAGCATCCAAATTCCTTATGAAAAATGCATAGGCATCTACTTTTATGAAATCTAGAATCTCTTCCTTCTTATCATAAATCTGACTTTCTACTATATATGCATTGCATGATAGTAGGATATCACCTGTATCTGGAACATAGAATTCATATCCTTTGCTTTCAATTGCATAACCAATAAAGACTGCTTTAATGTCTTTTACATCAAGCTTACCAAGATCCTTCTTCTCAATGTGAACATAAGCTTGGGAACCAAAAACTTTGAAGTAGCTCACATTGGGTTTCTTCCCATAATAAGCTTCATAAGGTTTAATGACCTTCAAAGCTTTTGTGGAAGACCTATTCAAAATGTGATTTGTTGTATGTACTGCATGAAACCAAAACTTGGGAGAAAACTTTTTGGATGATATCATACTACGCATCATCTTAACAAGTATCCTATTCTTTCTCTCTACAACACCATTCTGTTCTAGCGTGTAAGCAATAGTGAGTTGATGAGAGATACCTTTGTCTTCAAGAAAATACTTAAAGTCTTTTGACATGTGCTCTTCTCCTCTATCACTTCTTAAAATCTGGATCTTTGACTTACTTTCATTTTCAACCAAAGCTAAGAACTTCTTGAAAGTAGAAAAAACCTTTGACTTCACTTTAAGACCGTAAATCCATGAATATCTTGAGAAATCATCAATGAACATAACAAAATACCTGAAACCTTGAATACAATCTGTTCTTATCGGACTGTTCACATTTGAATGTATGAAGTGCAACTTCCTTATGGCCATATGATGTATCCATGCTTCTTGAAAGGTAGTTTGTGCAGCTTTCCTTCAAGACATCCTTCACGTGACTCTGTATCATCTGGTAAAGCAAAAATAGGCAAAATCTCCATTATACCTTGATCTTTGATACGTTTGAGGGTTGTATAACTAATATGACCAAATCTAGCATGCCATAACTTCATGTTCTCCTTAGGTGTAGTA
The DNA here is from genome assembly GCA_020310875.1 of Ceratopteris richardii. Taxonomy (NCBI): domain Eukaryota; kingdom Viridiplantae; phylum Streptophyta; class Polypodiopsida; order Polypodiales; family Pteridaceae; genus Ceratopteris; species Ceratopteris richardii. The sequence continues at coordinate 52,703,089 of CM035414.1, forward strand.
GACCTAGCAACATTAGCATGACTAATTTTGGACAATACAAACATGCCACTTTTTTTCTCACCTTGAAGTAGACAATGCTCCTCATCATGTGAGAGGATCTGACATAAATCTTTCTTAAAAACTACTTTATAATTGTGTGACAAGAAAGTAGAGATAGAGAGAAATTTCTTCTTCATATCTGGAACATAAAGAACATTGGAAATTGTGAAATTTCCACCTTCTGTTATTTACTTCTCCAATACCTACAACATCCAAATCATGAACATCTGCAATGGTCACATTTCTACTTAAAGAGTTAAAAAGGGAAGAAAATGCCTTTCTGCAACCTTTTATATGCTTAGTAGCTCCATAATAAAAAATTCAAGGATTATCTGAAATTGCATTTAATGCTGCTTGATCAAAAGCTATCGCTTCAATAGTAGCACATGCAACCTTTGAAGATTTAGGTTTTGGATCATCTTCAACACTATTACCTGAAGCTTTATTCTTCTCATTAAAAATCCTTGATTTGCATTTTGCTATGTAATGACCTGGTTTCTTACAGTAATGGCATACTCCTTTCTTTGAATTAGATGTAGTTGAAGATTTTTCTTTGGGTGTAGAGGAAGCATTAGGGGTAGAATTGGAAGACTTAGGATTAGAAGATTTACTATCCTTCTTGGATTGCTGAGGAAAGTTCCCCTCAATGGCACCGAAGTCTGCATGCACTACCATGATCGAAGTTGCACAATGATTTCATCTCCCCACCAAAGGTGCCATCACGATTGAGTTGCTCACACAAGAGACGACGGAGCAACTCTTTCCTTGCCATAGCTCAAATGAACATGTTATCCATTGCCGTCTGGAACGTGAACGATCCATTCTACAATTTTTGGTGCTCACCCTTAATTTAGAGCAGTTGTAGGCATGTCATGCCAATTCTATTCAATAATATTTGCTACTACCCAGACAGAGGTGAATTGGGCCGATGTGCTCTTTCATCAGATTCACTGGGAATGCGAGTAGACTATCCGCCAATTGGTACCAATTTTTCAAGCTTCCCAAACCGTCGAAGATGATGAAAGCACTGATCTCATCTTTTGACGAGCTAAGAAACCTTGCGAAGCACCCAATTCCTTTGAAGAAGAACAAATCGTAGATAACATGGCCAATATTGCTTCTACTCTCATTCAACCCATTGTTGAACCCATCAACAAACCTTCGTCCCCGATACCTAAAAAGAGTTCCATTCTCCATCATCTTTGATGCAATAGACATTCCTTTTCCCCACTAAAGGGGCCAAATCCATTGAATCAGTACTACCGAACCCTCATCAGGTCCAAAAACTATTGAAGACAATCATTAAGAAGATTCAAGTATCAGAAAGCCAAGGATTCTTTGAAGGAAGACCTTCACACTCCTATCAATGAGGAGCCAAAGGAAGAAGAAGGATCCCCTAGGGCATAAATTCTACATTTTGGGCTCGAGTCCATCATGCATGACAAGTGTTAGGCCACTAGAGTTTATTTTTTAAAAACATATTTCTTTAAATATTACGGTGAACAGTTACTGACCAAAAAGGAAGGATTGAAGAATGTATCTTTTCCATGAAATTAGTACAATGACGTATAAGGGCCATGACCAAAAAGGAAAGATTGAAGAATGTATCTTTTCCATGAAATTAGTACAATGATGTATAAGGGCCATGACAGAGACAGATCACCATGTTGTATGCCGGTGGAGTCTTCTGCCAGTGGTGCTTCAGGCACAAAGCTCCCTTACGTTCTAGTGTCAACTTCTTGCTTCTGTCTTCATTCTAGTTATGTATATTTGTGCAATCTATGATTGATTATTTGGTAAAGAAGTCTATACATGAAGAATCATTATTAGCATTGTCTGTTATTCGATGAAGAAGTGTTGTACTGTGTGGAATTATTTTGTCTATTTTTTGGTGGAGGAATATTGTTGAGTGTGACTTTGTCTATGAAACTTTGGTGATGATGTAGTGTTTGTTGGAGTTAGATGTCTGCGGAAGCACGCGAACAGCACAAGGAAGAAGAAGAAGCTTGGAGCACAACACACAAGACTGAATGTATTACTAGAGAATGTACAAAGATAAGTAGCCCATTAGGGCAATAGGCGTATATACAAGCCGGGGGAAAAAAACCTCCTAAAGAGGGAAAAAAGTGCCCCGGCAGTCCTAGAGTGTTCACACACATCACTACCTAAATATATCAACAAATCCCCCCTGGGAGTGATGCGGTGAACAAGGAGCTGGCACTCATGTATAAGGAAGTGCCGAACTATGTGGAAATCACTCCACAAAAGGAAGTAAGCCCAAAGCTTTGCGGAAAGCTTCAAACTTCTCCCTAGGCAGAGCCTTGGTGAAAAGGTCTGCAATGTTCTCCTGCGTGGGCACATATGCCAAGCTGATCTCCCCAGCAGAGAACCTCTCCCTGACATAGTGATAATGCACCTCAATGTGCTTAGTGCGAGCATGGAACACAGGGTTCCTCGCAACTGCCAATGCGCTCTGACTGTCAGTGAAGATGGTGGTGGCAGAAGACTGGCCAACAACCAAATCAGCCATAAGGCGTCTGAGCCACACACACTCAACAGTCGCTGTGAAAGCTACCCTATACTCAGCCTCACAACTAGAAGTGGCCACAGTAGGCTGCTTCTTGCTCAACCAAGATATACATGAGCTACCAAGCATGAAGCAAAAACCACTGGTGGACACACGAGTGTCATAGCAACCAGCCCAATCTGAGTCAGAAAAAGCATGCAAATCTGGCGGTAGTGATCCCCCCTTGGGATAAAACAACCCAAGTAGCCGAGTACCACTCAAGTAGCAAAAGATGCGCTTAACCGCTTTCCAATGCGTGACTCCTGGGCAATGCATAAACCTGCTCATCTGTGAGACAGCAAACTGAATATCTGGCCGAGTAATGCATAAGTAAATCAAGCATCCAACAGCCTGCTGATAGAGAACAGCATCAAATGCATCTCCAGCATCATGAAGACTCAATCGTAAACCTGTCTCCATAGGAGTGGCAATAGGCTTACAGTCTTCAAGGCCAAAACGCTGCAATAATGTGTCAATATATTTCGTTTGACACAAAGCCATTCCACCATCAACTTGCATAAACTGAATGCCCAAATAGTGATGCAAATGCCCCAAATCAGACATCTCAAATGAGGCATGCAAATCAGCCTTGAAATCAGCAATATGCTTCTCAAGAGGACCAGTGAGCAGCATGTCGTCTACATAGACAACAATGATCAAAAGCACATCATTAGCACGCTTAACATATAAGGTGCTTTCAGTTGAACTGTTCTCAAAACCATGTGCAATCAGATAGGCATGTATTTTCTCATACCAAGCACGTGGTGCTTGCTTTAAACCATATAACGCCTTCTTTAACCTGCACACCTGGTTTTCATGCCCTTTCTGCACAAAGCCACGGGGCTGAAAAACATACACTTCTTCATGCAAGTCACCATTCAGAAATGTTGTTTTAATGTCCAACTGATGTACATTCCAACCATGATGGGCTGCAAGTGCACAAATGCTCCGAACAGTAGTCATACGGCATGTAGGTGCAAAGGTCTCATCAAAATCAATGCCTCTTTCCTGCGCATAACCCTTTGCAACAAGCCTAGCCTTATACCTGTCAACTGTACCATCAGGTTTACGCTTCAGCTTGTATACCCACTTAGTGCCAATGGCCTTCTTGCCAGGAGGCAAGTCACATAAAGACCATGTACCATTCTTCATTATAGCATCATATTCAGATTGCATAGCAGCCATCCAATTTTCTGAATTTTGTGCTTCATCAAAAGAAACAGGCTCATTCTCATCAGAGAGACTAGATGCAGCCATAGCATAGCAATCTGATGCAAAGGAGGTACTATGAGAGCCTGAACGAGTACGATATGACAAAGGTGCATCTAATTTGTTATCACGCAAAGTCTGCACCAGCCATTTTGGCATAGTTTTTGCATGTTCAATATCAGCTCTCTCATCAACAAGTGCATCATGTAAATCTGCATCAGAAATGGAATGATCTGCATCATCATATGAAACCTGCAAAGGCTGAGAAGTTGCCTCATTAGGACCAGCGCTAGCCTGACCACCTGTAAAAAGAGGCATCAAAGTATCATACATTTCTTTGGAGCTAACTGATGTCTCCTTAGTACATGAAAGCAATGGCTGAATAGCATCTTCCACAAAGACAACATCACGGCTAACCAGAATGCGTTTAGTCTGTGGATGATACAGACGATAGCCTTTACTTTCAGAACTGTACCCAACAAAAATACATTTTACTACCTTATCATCCAATTTTCTGCGATGTTGTTCAGGCACTAATGCATATGTCAAACAACCAAAAACACGCAGATGAGCAACAGATGGCTTGCGGTCATGCCAAGCCTCATATGGAGTGATAGACTGCAACGCTTTAGTGGGACACCTGTTCAGTACATATGCTGCACACATGACAACCTCAAGCCAGAAACTATGTGGTAAAGCCTGACTTTTGACCATGCACCTCGCCATCTCCATGAGTGACCTGTTCTTTCGTTCAGCAACTCCATTCTGTTGAGGTGTATACGGTACTGTACACTGGTGTTTTATCCCACGTTCAGCCAGAAATGCATTAAAATCTGAAGACATATATTCCCCCCCTCGATCAGAACGGAGGGTGCCCATTTTACATGCTGACAGATTTTCAGCTAAAACCAAAAACTGTTTGAAGCACATGAACACTTCGGACTTTGCTTTGAGTGGATATACCCATGCATGCCTGGAAAAATCATCAATGAAAGTCACGAAGTAAAGGTAATTTCCAAAAGAGGGTGTCTGCATAGGACCACAGACATCACTATGTACAAGCTGCAATTTCTGCATAGCCCGAACTGAACCATCTTTTGGAAAGGAAGAACGCTGCATTTTGCCCAAAATACAGCCTTCACAAACATGTTTTCCAGGTGCCTCAAGTTTGGGCAAAGAGGACACCATTTCAGATTTCTGCAGGCGTAACAAACTAGCAAAATTCAGATGACCAAAGCGTGCATGCCAAAGCTTTGCATCTGACATAGCTTGAGAATCATGAACTGCACATGCCGAATCATTCACAGATTTTTCATAGTCTATGAGCTTATACAGCCCACGACATAAAATGCCAGAAGCAATAATCACATCGCCATTTGAGAGATCATGGACTGTACACCTGTCATCAACGAATTTCACAACCAAGCCACTCTTGGCTAATGCAGAAACTGATAACAGGTTCTTTTTGATCCCTGGCACAAATAAAGCATCTGACAAAGTGAAAGAACTACCATCAGCAGTAGTCAGAATGATCTTACCAACTCCCATAACAAGATAAGAGGAGTTATTGGCGCATGTGACAGTATTCCCTGTAGGGGCAGGCTCAAGTGAAGAGAAGAAACTGCGCTGCGAGGTAATATGTTTGGTTGCCCCACTGTCAAAGTACCAAACATCCAAGTCTACTGCAGACATGCACTGATCATGAGAAGATGGGTCAAAACTGTAGACAGTAGTAAACACCCATTCTTCTTCCTGCACAAGATTTGCAGACTCTGTTTTTTGTGTAGAGGCCTCTGCAACAACCATTCCAGCCTCTTTCTTCTTTGCCTCTTTAGCAGCCAGTTTTGGACAGTTCTTTATAATATGATCATTTCCTTTACAGTACTTGCAGAACAATTTCTGCTTTTCTGATTTCTTCTCATCTTTATCCTGGTTCTTCGATTGTGCAGCATTTGCAGATTTCTACTTACTAGTAGAAGAGCTCCATTTTCCTTTGCCCTTCTGACTAGCCAGGAAAGCTTGATCTGCAACACGCATAATGGACCTGTTCTGCCTGGACTGATCTTCCTGCAACAGAACAGAGACTAATTCCTCAAATGACAAGGCATTCGGATTGCCTTTCATCATCAATCGAAGAGTAGAGGCAAAACTCTGATATGAATCAGGAAGGCCATTCAGAACGGTCTGCACAAGTGAGCTATCTGGTATAACCTCATCAGCAGAAATCAATTGTTCCTTCAGGTCTTTGATCTTTGTAAGAAAACTATCCATCGAATCACCTTCATTCATGTGCTCACTCTCCAATTGTTTTCGGAGGTAAGCAACCCGAGCCTCATTCCTAGCCTGGTACAAAGTGGTAAGTGTATCCCAAGCATCCTTTGCTGTTCTGCAAGAGCGAATGTGAGGAATAATGGCACGTTTGACAGACAAAGCTATCAATGCATGTGCCTGGGCATCTCTGCCATCCCAACGAATCTGCTCTGCAGTAGGTGCAACAGAAACAGCAGCACGAACAGGAATCTGCGGAATATCATCTTCGACACCATCTTCATCAGCTCCAGCACCTGTATTTGCAGTACCTGTCGTTACAGGTGTAACAGGACGTCTTTCAACACCCTGCACAATGTTCCACAATCCTTTTGCAACCAGTACATGTCGCATCATATAAGCCCATAATGGGTAGTTGGTACCATCCAACTTATCCTCAACAGCCAACATACGGAATACATCACTGCTTTCAGCCATGGCCGGTGACTAAAATACCTTGATGCAGAAAATTGACTGTATCTCAAAAAGTTGAACAGAACTGCCCAGACGAGTTTGCTAGACCTGTAGCAGACTTTGAGACGCTTAAACTGGCGAACAGAAACTGGTATATACCTTTGGCACAAAAGGACGAAATAGCCTGCACAAGCACTGCGATAGTGCGTTCGGAGGCTGAAACGAGCTCAAATCGCGATTTCGGCACCACACAGCGAAGCTGTTTTGATCTCGGAAACACCCTGAGTATGCTCACCAAATTTCGTGCGAATCTGAGACTGCAAATGGAGGAGTGTCGACGGTGCCCTAGAAGAAGCGACGACCTGCTCTGATACCAATTGTTGGAGTTAGACGTCTGCGGAAGCACGCGAACAGCACAAGGAAGAAGAAGAAGCTTGAAGCACAACACACAAGACTAAATGTATTACTAGAGAATGTACAAAGATAAGTAGCCCATTAGGGCAATAGGCGTATATACAAGCCGGGGGAAAAAAACCTCCTAAAGAGGGAAAAAAGTGCCCCGGCGGTCCTAGAGTGTTCACACACATCACTACCTAAATATATCAACAGTGTTTGCTATAGTTCCAGTACTGTCAGTGTGTGATGAAGGGGAAGAATTAAGCATTTAATGAGCGAAGTTAGCCCAATTTCGGTAACGATAGTCTGTATATGTATTAGATAACCTATCAATTTCACAATTAGCAAGAGATGAGAAATAGAAAAGCTTAGGTTTATCCCTAGTTATCCCACCTGAGAGCCCTTTTTTGACTTGATCCTTCATTAATTCTTGAAGGGAAAGGTTAACACTTCCCTATATATCATGATATCCCTACTTCATACAAGTGGAGGGTCAATGATGGGGGACACATAAAAGAGACGGATCTAAGGCAATGGCAATGGATCGGAAACAAATCTAGAGGCTAGAATAATCATCAGATCCAGATAGAACTTCTTAACATGGAAAAAATTATAGTAGGTGTTGTACGATTTTGGAAAAGAAATAAATGCACTTTACAATAACATTTAGAACAAGTTCACACTTCCATTTACTATTACCATTCATTACTTTGCACTGATTACATATTTTCTTTTTATTGCCACAAGCAAGTCCTCATAGAACTTTGCTATTATAATTGAGAATTTAAGACATTATGAGGTGATTTGTGGCAGTGCGACGGACATTGTGTCGCCCGCTTCTACTCCTAGGACGAGTACCTCAGATGTAGGTATGCCATGCAGTACACCACGCAGTACACAACGTACACCTTGGGGTGCTCATGACCATGATGACTCCAAGGTGTATAGTATCCGAGATGGAGCTCCAGTGATGGATGCGACTGGCAAAGCAATGCGTGCACGCATACGACAGCTTTGCTCCATCCAGTTTGGGCACTCCATCATGCTGAAATGGAGTGAACAGGATAAAGATCGGAAGAATTATATCACACAGACGATTTACCAGGAGTTTCGACCAGCCGATGGACAGTCGATTGTCAGTTCAGAGTGGATTCTGCACACCGCACGTGAGGTCATGTCGCATCGACGATCCGAGGCTCGTGATGCATTCAGAGAAGGCTTACCAAAGCCTGTATGGTTAGATGCTGAGGAGTGGGACATGATTCGTGATGAGCAGCAGTAGACTCATGATCGATATCGCCAGCAGCGAAATCCCGCAACCACACGTCTAGACACGATTGGACCGTCACATTTGGGTAGCGGCGAATATGACACGGTGCGTCATGAGTTTGTAAGTACCATTTCATTTATTGATTTTATTTGTGTTAAATTTCTCATATATGTTTCTCTAATCTTTTTATATTTGTTTCAAGAGCTGGCAATGGATCATCCTCCAACACGAACGGAGGAGTCTTACAGATATAGTCATGGGTTGACTGCACTATTGCAGGACTTGGAGGGACGCGGTGCGGTAGTTTCATGGGAGCATTTGCGATGAGGTAATTAATTTATAAACTTGGTTTTTACTTGTTGTTTGTAATGTTCATGTGAATTTATCTCATTCCATTAATGTTCTTTGTTGCAGGACTATTGATATGGAACATTCTTTGCATGTGTATGGCAGTGGAAGACCAATATTTTGTATTTGATTTCCATATGGCAATACATTGCTTTGCCACATTTTGTAAAAGCGTCATATATGACAGGGGTTTGCCACACTCTTGTACATGCTTCATTATTGAAATATATAACTTCTTTTGTATATGGTTCATTGTTCATTCTGATTATCTCTTTTGTGTACAATAATACTCTGTTTCATGAAATCATATTTCGGTTGTCATTAGAGTACACATCACATGTACTCGGTTTTTTTTGGGCAGAGTGTATTGTCTTTTGTTAAGCAACATCATGGTAATGTTGTTGTAGCAAAAGACAAAACACTTTGCCCAAAAAAAATTTTGCAGGTATGGTCGTCGGTATACGTGACGGTACTCCCAGTAGTGTCATCGAAATAACCGTCGGTACACCAAGCAGGCGATGCAGTAGAAGCCGATTACCGATGCATATACCGACGTTTATACCGACGCATATACCGACGTATATACCGACACATATACCGACGTCTATACCAACTCTTTGGTACCGATGCGCAAACCAACCTTTACACCGACGTCGTGGCAAATAAAACCGAGTTCATTTTCCTCGGTAAAAACCTCGGTATACCATCGATCTGTTGTAGTGTTTATTTTGTTAAAGGCCTAGAACATATTTATATTCATCCAAAAAGAAGAATTGAGGATCATTTGATAAAAAAGTTATGAATCTTGCTAGCTACCCAATGGAGGGTCAATGATGGGGGACACATAAAAGAGACGGATCTAAGGCAATAGCAATGGATCTGAAACAAATCTGGAGACTAGAATAATCATCAGATCTAGATAGAACTTCTTAACATGGAAGAAATTATAGTAAGTGTTGTAAGATTTTGGAAAAGAAATAAATGCACTTTTTAATAGCATTTAGAACAAGATCACACTAATCCTCCTTGGCAAAAGGATTGTTAACAGTAAGAAATCCCCCCCCTTCAGGCACCATCAAGTCCTCCTTTTGATCAACAACAAGCTCAAACCCAAGTGGGCCCCGCATGAGGGCGATGAGAGGGTGATTAACCTTCTCTGTAATGCAACCTAGGATTCAATCAAGCTTCCCCCGCTTTGTGGGATTTGGGGGGTCCCGTGGGCACTAGTCCCCTTCTATTGTACCTTTGTTTCTTAATTTAATTCAAGTCCGGGAGAGTAGGCTATTGCCGAACTTCCTTTATAAAATAAAAAAAAAAAAAAAAAAAAAAACAAGATCACACTTCCATTTACTATTACCATTCATTACTTTTCACTGATATACGTATTTTGAGAGGATTTTAATGGAATCTTGCTAGCTACCCGATGTTAATTCCATGGAGCAGGGTTTCACAAACTCTATTCAAATAAAGTGAGAACTTGAGCCATCATCAACTAGTTTGATGTTTAACTTTCTTTTTTTAGAGAATATTTTCATCCAAAAAAGATGAATATGAAGTTATAACATCTGGCTAGTTACCTGTTCTAAGCACTCATACAATCTATGATAAACCAGTGTTAATTTAGGAGAGCAAGGTTTCAAATGAAGCATGACGTGCTCTCTCCTAAAAAAGAATGATTTGTGTAAAGACCTAAAACACATGCTATAGAGTCGTTATCAAATTCCTCTTTCTTTATATTCAATGCAATATACATTAACTGTGTTATTTCTTTGAGCTATGTTCCCAAGCTTCTATCATCAAAGGCTTTATCTATATCCAATAGACCTTTATCTTGAAGTTTTATGTTGACCTTGATCTTGCCTTCAAATAGGTGCACAACAACTTTATTTTGTTTTTTCCTAAGCTTATGAAGCTTTGGCATACGTATCTTAATATCCACATTTGGGTGTTGCTTGTATTCTTCGTTGAAGCTTCTTTGAATAGCTTGTAAGGCTCTTTTTTATGTGCCTATATTTTTTATGTCAACTACATGTACACATGCAATAATTTTCTTGGTTTTGTCGTTGGGAGTTAGAGTAACTGTCTCATAATAAGCTCTTATCTCCATATCCACTTTTGGGTATTGCTTGTATTCTTTGTTGAAGCTTCTTTGAATAGCTTATAAGGGTCTTTTTTATGCATCTACATTTGATGTCAAGTACACTCACATATGCAATAATTTTCTTAGTTTTGTCGTTGGGGGTTAGAGTAACTGTCTCATAATAAGCTCTATAAAGCTTAAGCTTGTTGCTCAAACTAAATATCTCTGTTTTTGTGATTCATTGAATACATTCTTCAATTCCAACAACTAGAGATAATACACAAAGAACTCTACTTGTAAAATTATTTTCATAAATCTTGCGGACCCTTTTTTTTTTTAATAAAAGATCTTTAAATTTTGCTCTTAATCTTTTCCTCTAGGTGCTCAATATTTAGATCCTACTCTTCAATCTTTTCCTCCATCTACTCAATCTTCAAATTGTGCTTTTCAATCTTCAAATTGCGTTTTTCAATTTTTTATTTTTGCTTTCCTAATGAAGCATTCAACCTTTGTATGCTTTCTTGAAAATCTTTAATTATGTCCTTGGATATTGGCAGGTTCTTGGAGTTATCATTCATTAGCTCATTCTTGGAATTGTCATTCACTAGCATGTTCTTGGAGCTTTCATTCGCTGGCTTGTTCTCTTAGTTGTCATTTATCAGCTCAAAATGGTCATATCCCATTAAAAATATTAAATCTTCCTCGTATGAGTCTTTGAGGTCTTTTGTTTTCAAAGGCTTTCCCTTCATGATATAAAACTTTGTGGCCTTTCTCTTTCTCAGACTTTGGATGTTCTTCCTATCGGTGAGCTGCAATGCCACATGTAATATGTATGCAACTTTGCTACATTCAGTACCTAAAAAAATAAAAGACAAGATTTAGTTGCAGTAAAGGATTCTTAACATGCAATGCTAAAAATTTATAAAAGCTAAATGTTTGGATCTAATATGATGATGTGCCATGTTCCTGGGATTTCTCCCGTTTGCCTTCAGTGACTCCAAGAGGAAATAACACTCTTGGATCTCCCCTAGATCATTGGGATCATGAAAGAAGAAGCCTTAAATTATGTGCAAACGATCAAAGCACGTGATTTTTGGTGTTGAATCCAAGATCAGGCAGTGAATGGCTACAAGAGAAAGGAAGACGGATATGAGACGAAGAGGCTGCATTCAATCGAAGAAGAATGAGAGTTCCGGTAAAAGGGAAGACAAGGAGAAGCTTCATGTATATGGCAAGGAATGGATTCGGATGAAATAAAGGGACCAACTCCCAAAGGCATGAAGTAAACAACTTAGCAAGTAAACGGATGCACACTTTCTTATCTAATGTATCTGCAATGCTAAAAATTTCTGGATGCAAAGTCTGCAATATTTGTTCGGTTTTTTATGTTTTCCTCAAAATTATTTCACAAGAAATGTATTATGCTATTGAACGTGCCACAATTAAGCAAACAATACACTTCCCATAGTTAATAAAACGTGAATTTTGATGCTGCATCAAACAAGCACTTGCAAGAGTTTAGTTTTTTCCTCAGGGTTACAATATGTCTTTGCCAAGTAGATGTAAAAATGAAATAAAAAGAACAAACCTTCATATGTTCACAACTGTGTTTATCTTCCATAGATTTCATCAGGGATGACTCAATACAAAACCATCATTTGTTTTTCTAACATTAGCAAACATCCTTTTCATTTAAAAAAAATCGAACTTACATAGTATCATCATAGATACAGATAACTCTTAAGTTTAAAGCATTTCGATGTTACCTGACAATTGTTTCTATTTTTCACATGGAGATATAGGTTTGTGGTTCATCGTATGATTCAATCCATGAAACCCACAAAAAGGACATTAAAAATCATATATTTCCTTTCCTAGAGATTGGACGAGTTACAATCATGGTAACAACACCATAAGTATAATAGGTGGTCATTTATCCATAAGTATAATGGCTAACCTTATGTTCTAGTCGTGAAAAGAACTTCATGGAGAATTAGGAACACTATGTTGGTGGAGTCGTTCTGGAACCCATGTTCACAGGCGATGCCGGGCCATCATGATTCGACAGATATTACAATGCGAAGAAGGGAGAGATTACAGAAGTAACCTTGCAAAGATAGTGCAAGCGAGAAGAGATGGAGATTACCATACAAATTTTTCCTCAGGTTAAGTTTAAAGCCATTTACACTTGTTGCGACATGCTTCATGTCCTCAAGCCTCCTTAAGGGGGATTTGAACCTTCAACCCCTTACATCCAAGGCTACTACAATACCGGTAGCCTAATATGTGGTTGATGTGAAGGGACATTTTCACACACACACACATATATATATATATATATATATATATATATATATATATATATATATATATATATATATATATATATATATATATATATATATATATATATATATATATATATATATATATATCCCTTTTCCTATACAACGTTATGAGGTCTAGCCATATAATATTTCTAGGTTAATATAACTCATACAAACCTCTACGTAGATAACAAAACTCCAAAGCAATCATGTGTGCATGCATGTACGTACATAGTGGTCATAGCTCATAATGTTCGTATACGTGAGTTGTACTCTACGTATTTACAAATAAGATGGAGAATTATATTAATCCTTAAACTTTTCATCATTTTCTATTTTAAAAATCTCGAACCAACGAATGCTTCGAACATTCATTGGTTTGAGACTCGTCCTAATGTGATCTGCGATGAGAAACTAACTTGCACGCAGGACTCTTGCATGCCATCCAGGGCTTAAATTTGATGCTCAGCCTTTAACTTCACGAAAATTCTCATCAAGCCTTGGCATCCAATGAGGGCTTAAATTTGATGCTCAGACTTGAGCTTCACGAAAATTCTCATGAAGCCTCGGCATCCAAAGCGGAGCTTCTTATGAAACTTTTCAGTATAATAGAGCTTCAATCTTCCATACATATGTATAAATTCATACACACACACACATATATATATATATATATATATATATATATATATATATATATATATAAAGAGAGAGATACATACATACATACAAATGTTCATACAAACATATATGCATATAACATAGTGTTACTCTAACACAATGGTGAGTACCAACATGAGGAGGTCCACCTCATAATTGTCAATCTACGGAGATGTGAGGGTGTTATGATGACCACGAGCAAGTGAATAGACAAGTGAGTGAGTGAGAAGCACACTAACATGCACACACACACATGTATACATGGTAAAAATAAGAGAGCGAACAATGGAATCCATAATTATCCAAAACGAGTTTACAACATTCTAGAAATGCTTCATTCTCCAACAAACGAACCCCAAAAATGAGCCTTCTAACTCTTTTTATAGTTTTTTGACTAGCTTTGGCTTTGTTCAGATTTAGTGCTCAGCATCGTTAAAAATTAGGTTCCTAAGCTAATTTCGGGGCTCAAACGGACTCAAAAAAATTATGAAAGTCGATACACAGGTGCATCTAATTCATTCTCAAACAAGCTAACCCCAAAAATAAGCCTTCTAACTCTTTTTATAATTTTTGGATTAGCTTTGAGGCTCTATTCAAACTTAGCGTCTAGCCTAGTTAAAAATTAGGTTCCTAAGCTAATTTGGGGCTCAAAAGGGATCAAAAAATTATGAAGATCGATACAGAGGTGCATCTAATACTCCTTGGCTTGGACAAAAATAGACTTTGATCCATCAAAAACGGAATTCGTAGTGGAATGTAGTGATAAGAATCACTCTTTTCAAAGGGAGTTGTCTTCCAAAAAGTGATAAGCCTAATTTTCGGATCATCATTGACTCCTTTGTTTGCTTATTCCTCCTTGCTCTTCTCTTTGTGACTCCTGTGCTCGACTCACTTGCCTTGAGCTTCCTTGATGTGTAAGTCCAATTGGGCCGCTTCCTTTACTACCAACATGCGTTAGTTCTCTTTGACTCACAACACTCCCCTCTCTTATGTTTGTCGTCCCTAACAGACCCTTGTTGTGGAGGGCATGTTGTATAGTATTGAACTACGTCAGCAACCACTTTATGTTCTTTCAATATGAGATCATGAGTTAAATCATTCATTAGTCTATCCCAATCTATGGGTGCTAGAACCTCTAGATGTGGCATAGACAATTGATCTGCATGAAGATCTTGCTCCATTTTGAAAAGATGTAAGAGATGTTTTGGTCATAGGATGAAGATCTTTGAATGATACTCCCAAAATCTTGTGGAATACATCTCTTCGAAAGTCTGCTTGTAGTAGGCGAGCATGTATTTGATTCTTGCGTGCCTCACATAGATAGTGTTAACTGATTGGGTTTTGCTCATGTCATAGACGAGATCAAATTTTCCTTCATTAAATCTCAGAGCTAGTATGTATGGGGCTTTGACATTTCTGAATGTCTTAAACTTAAAGACCACTATCATGAGGTTGAATATTTTCATGCACATCTTGGCTACAACATCATATATATTCTTTAGCCTTGGGGTTTAATGTCATATGGTGGACACCACGTATGCTACTTTTGGAGGCCCTTTTGGTGGAGTGAAGTATGGATAGTTTATCCAATCTAAAAATCCATGGCTAGTGCTTACTTTGATAGCAAATTCATGCCATGGGCACTTGTGGGGTATTGGAGCATAACATGGGTTGTACTTGATGTATAATGGGGCACTTGACCAGTTCCACATCATTCATGAAAGGCTTGTAGTAAGCATGCTCACCAATTCGGTTGAAAATTTGTTCCTTTATTAGCCCCCTCTAGGAGATCATTAGGTTGGAACTATGTTGTTAATGTGGATACCTCTCCCACCACCCTCTTGATTTCTATGTTGTAGTCAGATAGAAGCATGAAGTATGGCATGTATTGCATTTCGGAGGTCGTAATCAGCCATATGTGGGACAGGTTATGAAAATATTCAGATTTACGCAATGTGTCTTCTAGGTTGGAAATAGATTGAATTTGTATTGTTACTCAATCATCATGCATGCACCCTAGGTGTTATGTGTGAGGGTGATGTTGGTGGAGGGGGAATGATAAGTGTGTGTTTGTCCTTTCTACCATAAAAACAGGTATTGGGGGTGCAATGCTCATGTTATTAATGAATGGTGATGATATTGCAAGTGAAGAATGACCCCATGAAGAAGATGGTGCTTGGGTTCCGTGTATGGTCCATGAAGGTTGCCAAAAATGGTGGTACAATGGTTGCAAGTGCTTGAGGTCGATGTGAGGAAGAAAATATGGAAGAATAGGGGTTGGTGGTAAGAGGGACATAGGTGGGAGGGCATGATGGGAATCCTAGAATGCCTTCGATTAGGGGTGGGTATCCTACGGCAAGGTGCTTTTGTGGGTGTCCTAGGGTGGCTTCAGTGGTTATGAGGAAATAATGTACAATGGATTGGTGATGGAAGAGAACAACCCTGCTTGAGAAATAGAAACACAAAAACTAAAGGATGGGGTGGAGGTTACTGCTTCACTGGCATGTACCATGTTTACTGAATGAGGGGGTGAGTTGGGTGGGGTTTGAAAAATGGGTTCTTCTATGTGGGTGGTTTTGGTGGCTATTGTGGTAATTTGTACTTCTAGGGTTTGGGGTGGGGATGGAGTGTGTTGAGGCTAGATAGGTGAGTTATGGATGAATGTTTTTACTGTAAGATCCACGGTTGTTGTCAAGGTTTCCTCTTGAATCGTGACTGATTTCGTATGAGAGATAGGAATCTGAATACGTTCTCTAGATTGTGGTCTAGTGTCGATGCACCTTTGATCAGAGGTAGGTTGTGATCTATGTATGGCTTCCACCACTTCACAAGTCCCTTACATGAGTTAGAGGGACTCTATGAAGTGCGGATCCACACCTTGTTCTCCTAATATTTGATTAATCAATACTTGAACAGTGTTGAAGGAAAGTTTGTCTCTTTCCTGCATGCTCTTTATGGTGTCATATAGTCGCTGAAGTTGTGTTGTGTAGGCTGGAGCTCCTTTGGTTTCTGTATCTTCTTGCTCTTCTTCATCATCCTCATCCTCTTGTTCTTTGTCTTATTGTTGCTCATCCTATTGCTCCTCTTCTTGTTGTTGATGGTTGCCTTCTTCTTCTTCTTTTTCTTCTTCTTCCTTTGAATTGAGGGTCACATCCCTGTAAATATTTCAAAGTCCACATTGCCTAGTTCCTCCATACCAATTCCACCAAGAAATTCTAAGTCTGATGGTACTGCTAGGAACATCAATTGAGGACCATCAGTACTTTGCCTTGGTAATCCAAGTGTAAAGGGAGATAGAATGTGTTCTCGTGTAGAGATCTATCAAGAGTCATGGTGGCCTCTCTAGGTTGAGCACACGAAATCGATCCTCTCATTCTTTTGGTGGTGGTGCAGAGGCCTTTCTGCCTTTAAATTGTTGAACTCGGTTCCATGATCAGGCTCTTTGAATAGGAATATCATATGCCATGCATCTATGGAAAATATGTGTGAGAGCACAACATCCATGCAAGATGGTCTTGCAAAGCTATCTCTTATGAGCTACGTGAATCTAGTCAATGATCCAATGTGGTAGATTGATCGTCATATTCTTAGTGTTAACCAAGTACAAGCTAAAACATACTTTCTTATGAGGTTGGGTAAACATGTCTTGCCTAGGAAAGGTGAAATGCTGCATACACATTCGAAGGCGGACGACAATATTAGGGGTCATTGCTACCATATTTTAAGTTTGGTGAGATTTCTATTCTTCATGTTATCCGAGACTAGTCCCTCCTTTTCTATGGGGATGTGCATACCTTTCATTTCTAAAGCTTCTCGAACTAGGTTATTGGTAAGTCAAAACCTCTTTAACTCATTTCCACATAGGATGGTATCACAAAGGTACTATATGCTCTCTCATCCTTGCTAGGTTGCAGGATATTAATGAGATAGTAGCAATGCATGAAATCTGATTTTGGTAGCCTTGCACTAAAGTATTCTACTAAGTAAACCTTGCACCATATAGGTTGGAGTTCCTTTGCATTTTGCAAGTGCTCTCTTGTGAAGAAATGATATTTTCCCCATACATTGTTGAACTGAATCTCGATTTCACATATATAAAGAGAGAGATACATACATAAAGAGAGAGATACATACATACATACAAATGTTCATACAAACATATATGCATATAACATAGTGTTACTCTAACACAATGGTGAGTACCAACATGAGGAGGTCCACCTCATAATTGTCAATCTACGGAGATGTGAGGGTGTTATGATGACCACGAGCAAGTGAATAGACAAGTGAGTGAGTGAGAAGCACACTAACATGCACACACACACATGTATACATGGTAAAAATAAGAGAGCGAACAATGGAATCCATAATTATCCAAAACGAGTTTACAACATTCTAGAAATGCTTCATTCTCCAACAAACGAACCCCAAAAATGAGCCTTCTAACTCTTTTTATAGTTTTTTGACTAGCTTTGGCTTTGTTCAGATTTAGTGCTCAGCATCGTTAAAAATTAGGTTCCTAAGCTAATTTCGGGGCTCAAACGGACTCAAAAAATTATGAAAGTCGATACACAGGTGCATCTAATTCATTCTCAAACAAGCTAACCCCAAAAATAAGCCTTCTAACTCTTTTTATAATTTTTGGATTAGCTTTGAGGCTCTATTCAAACTTAGCGTCTAGCCTAGTTAAAAATTAGGTTCCTAAGCTAATTTGGGGCTCAAAAGGGATCAAAAAATTATGAAGATCGATACAGAGGTGCATCTAATACTCCTTGGCTTGGACAAAAATAGACTTTGATCCATCAAAAACGGAATTCGTAGTGGAATGTAGTGATAAGAATCACTCTTTTCAAAGGGAGTTGTCTTCCAAAAAGTGATAAGCCTAATTTTCGGATCATCATTGACTCCTTTGTTTGCTTATTCCTCCTTGCTCTTCTCTTTGTGACTCCTGTGCTCGACTCACTTGCCTTGAGCTTCCTTGATGTGTAAGTCCAATTGGGCCGCTTCCTTTACTACCAACATGCGTTAGTTCTCTTTGACTCACAACACTCCCCTCTCTTATGTTTGTCGTCCCTAACAGACCCTTGTTGTGGAGGGCATGTTGTATAGTATTGAACTACGTCAGCAACCACTTTATGTTCTTTCAATATGAGATCATGAGTTAAATCATTCATTAGTCTATCCCAATCTATGGGTGCTAGAACCTCTAGATGTGGCATAGACAATTGATCTGCATGAAGATCTTGCTCCATTTTGAAAAGATGTAAGAGATGTTTTGGTCATAGGATGAAGATCTTTGAATGATACTCCCAAAATCTTGTGGAATACATCTCTTCGAAAGTCTGCTTGTAGTAGGCGAGCATGTATTTGATTCTTGCGTGCCTCACATAGATAGTGTTAACTGATTGGGTTTTGCTCATGTCATAGACGAGATCAAATTTTCCTTCATTAAATCTCAGAGCTAGTATGTATGGGGCTTTGACATTTCTGAATGTCTTAAACTTAAAGACCACTATCATGAGGTTGAATATTTTCATGCACATCTTGGCTACAACATCATATATATTCTTTAGCCTTGGGGTTTAATGTCATATGGTGGACACCACGTATGCTACTTTTGGAGGCCCTTTTGGTGGAGTGAAGTATGGATAGTTTATCCAATCTAAAAATCCATGGCTAGTGCTTACTTTGATAGCAAATTCATGCCATGGGCACTTGTGGGGTATTGGAGCATAACATGGGTTGTACTTGATGTATAATGGGGCACTTGACCAGTTCCACATCATTCATGAAAGGCTTGTAGTAAGCATGCTCACCAATTCGGTTGAAAATTTGTTCCTTTATTAGCCCCCTCTAGGAGATCATTAGGTTGGAACTATGTTGTTAATGTGGATACCTCTCCCACCACCCTCTTGATTTCTATGTTGTAGTCAGATAGAAGCATGAAGTATGGCATGTATTGCATTTCGGAGGTCGTAATCAGCCATATGTGGGACAGGTTATGAAAATATTCAGATTTACGCAATGTGTCTTCTAGGTTGGAAATAGATTGAATTTGTATTGTTACTCAATCATCATGCATGCACCCTAGGTGTTATGTGTGAGGGTGATGTTGGTGGAGGGGGAATGATAAGTGTGTGTTTGTCCTTTCTACCATAAAAACAGGTATTGGGGGTGCAATGCTCATGTTATTAATGAATGGTGATGATATTGCAAGTGAAGAATGACCCCATGAAGAAGATGGTGCTTGGGTTCCGTGTATGGTCCATGAAGGTTGCCAAAAATGGTGGTACAATGGTTGCAAGTGCTTGAGGTCGATGTGAGGAAGAAAATATGGAAGAATAGGGGTTGGTGGTAAGAGGGACATAGGTGGGAGGGCATGATGGGAATCCTAGAATGCCTTCGATTAGGGGTGGGTATCCTACGGCAAGGTGCTTTTGTGGGTGTCCTAGGGTGGCTTCAGTGGTTATGAGGAAATAATGTACAATGGATTGGTGATGGAAGAGAACAACCCTGCTTGAGAAATAGAAACACAAAAACTAAAGGATGGGGTGGAGGTTACTGCTTCACTGGCATGTACCATGTTTACTGAATGAGGGGGTGAGTTGGGTGGGGTTTGAAAAATGGGTTCTTCTATGTGGGTGGTTTTGGTGGCTATTGTGGTAATTTGTACTTCTAGGGTTTGGGGTGGGGATGGAGTGTGTTGAGGCTAGATAGGTGAGTTATGGATGAATGTTTTTACTGTAAGATCCACGGTTGTTGTCAAGGTTTCCTCTTGAATCGTGACTGATTTCGTATGAGAGATAGGAATCTGAATACGTTCTCTAGATTGTGGTCTAGTGTCGATGCACCTTTGATCAGAGGTAGGTTGTGATCTATGTATGGCTTCCACCACTTCACAAGTCCCTTACATGAGTTAGAGGGACTCTATGAAGTGCGGATCCACACCTTGTTCTCCTAATATTTGATTAATCAATACTTGAACAGTGTTGAAGGAAAGTTTGTCTCTTTCCTGCATGCTCTTTATGGTGTCATATAGTCGCTGAAGTTGTGTTGTGTAGGCTGGAGCTCCTTTGGTTTCTGTATCTTCTTGCTCTTCTTCATCATCCTCATCCTCTTGTTCTTTGTCTTATTGTTGCTCATCCTATTGCTCCTCTTCTTGTTGTTGATGGTTGCCTTCTTCTTCTTCTTTTTCTTCTTCTTCCTTTGAATTGAGGGTCACATCCCTGTAAATATTTCAAAGTCCACATTGCCTAGTTCCTCCATACCAATTCCACCAAGAAATTCTAAGTCTGATGGTACTGCTAGGAACATCAATTGAGGACCATCAGTACTTTGCCTTGGTAATCCAAGTGTAAAGGGAGATAGAATGTGTTCTCGTGTAGAGATCTATCAAGAGTCATGGTGGCCTCTCTAGGTTGAGCACACGAAATCGATCCTCTCATTCTTTTGGTGGTGGTGCAGAGGCCTTTCTGCCTTTAAATTGTTGAACTCGGTTCCATGATCAGGCTCTTTGAATAGGAATATCATATGCCATGCATCTATGGAAAATATGTGTGAGAGCACAACATCCATGCAAGATGGTCTTGCAAAGCTATCTCTTATGAGCTACGTGAATCTAGTCAATGATCCAATGTGGTAGATTGATCGTCATATTCTTAGTGTTAACCAAGTACAAGCTAAAACATACTTTCTTATGAGGTTGGGTAAACATGTCTTGCCTAGGAAAGGTGAAATGCTGCATACACATTCGAAGGCGGACGACAATATTAGGGGTCATTGCTACCATATTTTAAGTTTGGTGAGATTTCTATTCTTCATGTTATCCGAGACTAGTCCCTCCTTTTCTATGGGGATGTGCATACCTTTCATTTCTAAAGCTTCTCGAACTAGGTTATTGGTAAGTCAAAACCTCTTTAACTCATTTCCACATAGGATGGTATCACAAAGGTACTATATGCTCTCTCATCCTTGCTAGGTTGCAGGATATTAATGAGATAGTAGCAATGCATGAAATCTGATTTTGGTAGCCTTGCACTAAAGTATTCTACTAAGTAAACCTTGCACCATATAGGTTGGAGTTCCTTTGCATTTTGCAAGTGCTCTCTTGTGAAGAAATGATATTTTCCCCATACATTGTTGAACTGAATCTCGATTTCACATATATAAAGAGAGAGATACATACATAAAGAGAGAGATACATACATACATACAAATGTTCATACAAACATATATGCATATAACATAGTGTTACTCTAACACAATGGTGAGTACCAACATGAGGAGGTCCACCTCATAATTGTCAATCTACGGAGATGTGAGGGTGTTATGATGACCACGAGCAAGTGAATAGACAAGTGAGTGAGTGAGAAGCACACTAACATGCACACACACACATGTATACATGGTAAAAATAAGAGAGCGAACAATGGAATCCATAATTATCCAAAACGAGTTTACAACATTCTAGAAATGCTTCATTCTCCAACAAACGAACCCCAAAAATGAGCCTTCTAACTCTTTTTATAGTTTTTTGACTAGCTTTGGCTTTGTTCAGATTTAGTGCTCAGCATCGTTAAAAATTAGGTTCCTAAGCTAATTTCGGGGCTCAAACGGACTCAAAAAATTATGAAAGTCGATACACAGGTGCATCTAATTCATTCTCAAACAAGCTAACCCCAAAAATAAGCCTTCTAACTCTTTTTATAATTTTTGGATTAGCTTTGAGGCTCTATTCAAACTTAGCGTCTAGCCTAGTTAAAAATTAGGTTCCTAAGCTAATTTGGGGCTCAAAAGGGATCAAAAAATTATGAAGATCGATACAGAGGTGCATCTAATACTCCTTGGCTTGGACAAAAATAGACTTTGATCCATCAAAAACGGAATTCGTAGTGGAATGTAGTGATAAGAATCACTCTTTTCAAAGGGAGTTGTCTTCCAAAAAGTGATAAGCCTAATTTTCGGATCATCATTGACTCCTTTGTTTGCTTATTCCTCCTTGCTCTTCTCTTTGTGACTCCTGTGCTCGACTCACTTGCCTTGAGCTTCCTTGATGTGTAAGTCCAATTGGGCCGCTTCCTTTACTACCAACATGCGTTAGTTCTCTTTGACTCACAACACTCCCCTCTCTTATGTTTGTCGTCCCTAACAGACCCTTGTTGTGGAGGGCATGTTGTATAGTATTGAACTACGTCAGCAACCACTTTATGTTCTTTCAATATGAGATCATGAGTTAAATCATTCATTAGTCTATCCCAATCTATGGGTGCTAGAACCTCTAGATGTGGCATAGACAATTGATCTGCATGAAGATCTTGCTCCATTTTGAAAAGATGTAAGAGATGTTTTGGTCATAGGATGAAGATCTTTGAATGATACTCCCAAAATCTTGTGGAATACATCTCTTCGAAAGTCTGCTTGTAGTAGGCGAGCATGTATTTGATTCTTGCGTGCCTCACATAGATAGTGTTAACTGATTGGGTTTTGCTCATGTCATAGACGAGATCAAATTTTCCTTCATTAAATCTCAGAGCTAGTATGTATGGGGCTTTGACATTTCTGAATGTCTTAAACTTAAAGACCACTATCATGAGGTTGAATATTTTCATGCACATCTTGGCTACAACATCATATATATTCTTTAGCCTTGGGGTTTAATGTCATATGGTGGACACCACGTATGCTACTTTTGGAGGCCCTTTTGGTGGAGTGAAGTATGGATAGTTTATCCAATCTAAAAATCCATGGCTAGTGCTTACTTTGATAGCAAATTCATGCCATGGGCACTTGTGGGGTATTGGAGCATAACATGGGTTGTACTTGATGTATAATGGGGCACTTGACCAGTTCCACATCATTCATGAAAGGCTTGTAGTAAGCATGCTCACCAATTCGGTTGAAAATTTGTTCCTTTATTAGCCCCCTCTAGGAGATCATTAGGTTGGAACTATGTTGTTAATGTGGATACCTCTCCCACCACCCTCTTGATTTCTATGTTGTAGTCAGATAGAAGCATGAAGTATGGCATGTATTGCATTTCGGAGGTCGTAATCAGCCATATGTGGGACAGGTTATGAAAATATTCAGATTTACGCAATGTGTCTTCTAGGTTGGAAATAGATTGAATTTGTATTGTTACTCAATCATCATGCATGCACCCTAGGTGTTATGTGTGAGGGTGATGTTGGTGGAGGGGGAATGATAAGTGTGTGTTTGTCCTTTCTACCATAAAAACAGGTATTGGGGGTGCAATGCTCATGTTATTAATGAATGGTGATGATATTGCAAGTGAAGAATGACCCCATGAAGAAGATGGTGCTTGGGTTCCGTGTATGGTCCATGAAGGTTGCCAAAAATGGTGGTACAATGGTTGCAAGTGCTTGAGGTCGATGTGAGGAAGAAAATATGGAAGAATAGGGGTTGGTGGTAAGAGGGACATAGGTGGGAGGGCATGATGGGAATCCTAGAATGCCTTCGATTAGGGGTGGGTATCCTACGGCAAGGTGCTTTTGTGGGTGTCCTAGGGTGGCTTCAGTGGTTATGAGGAAATAATGTACAATGGATTGGTGATGGAAGAGAACAACCCTGCTTGAGAAATAGAAACACAAAAACTAAAGGATGGGGTGGAGGTTACTGCTTCACTGGCATGTACCATGTTTACTGAATGAGGGGGTGAGTTGGGTGGGGTTTGAAAAATGGGTTCTTCTATGTGGGTGGTTTTGGTGGCTATTGTGGTAATTTGTACTTCTAGGGTTTGGGGTGGGGATGGAGTGTGTTGAGGCTAGATAGGTGAGTTATGGATGAATGTTTTTACTGTAAGATCCACGGTTGTTGTCAAGGTTTCCTCTTGAATCGTGACTGATTTCGTATGAGAGATAGGAATCTGAATACGTTCTCTAGATTGTGGTCTAGTGTCGATGCACCTTTGATCAGAGGTAGGTTGTGATCTATGTATGGCTTCCACCACTTCACAAGTCCCTTACATGAGTTAGAGGGACTCTATGAAGTGCGGATCCACACCTTGTTCTCCTAATATTTGATTAATCAATACTTGAACAGTGTTGAAGGAAAGTTTGTCTCTTTCCTGCATGCTCTTTATGGTGTCATATAGTCGCTGAAGTTGTGTTGTGTAGGCTAGAGCTCCTTTGGTTTCTGTATCTTCTTGCTCTTCTTCATCATCCTCATCCTCTTGTTCTTTGTCTTATTGTTGCTCATCCTATTGCTCCTCTTCTTGTTGTTGATGGTTGCCTTCTTCTTCTTCTTTTTCTTCTTCTTCCTTTGAATTGAGGGTCACATCCCTGTAAATATTTCAAAGTCCACATTGCCTAGTTCCTCCATACCAATTCCACCAAGAAATTCTAAGTCTGATGGTACTGCTAGGAACATCAATTGAGGACCATCAGTACTTTGCCTTGGTAATCCAAGTGTAAAGGGAGATAGAATGTGTTCTCGTGTAGAGATCTATCAAGAGTCATGGTGGCCTCTCTAGGTTGAGCACACGAAATCGATCCTCTCATTCTTTTGGTGGTGGTGCAGAGGCCTTTCTGCCTTTAAATTGTTGAACTCGGTTCCATGATCAGGCTCTTTGAATAGGAATATCATATGCCATGCATCTATGGAAAATATGTGTGAGAGCACAACATCCATGCAAGATGGTCTTGCAAAGCTATCTCTTATGAGCTACGTGAATCTAGTCAATGATCCAATGTGGTAGATTGATCGTCATATTCTTAGTGTTAACCAAGTACAAGCTAAAACATACTTTCTTATGAGGTTGGGTAAACATGTCTTGCCTAGGAAAGGTGAAATGCTGCATACACATTCGAAGGCGGACGACAATATTAGGGGTCATTGCTACCATATTTTAAGTTTGGTGAGATTTCTATTCTTCATGTTATCCGAGACTAGTCCCTCCTTTTCTATGGGGATGTGCATACCTTTCATTTCTAAAGCTTCTCGAACTAGGTTATTGGTAAGTCAAAACCTCTTTAACTCATTTCCACATAGGATGGTATCACAAAGGTACTATATGCTCTCTCATCCTTGCTAGGTTGCAGGATATTAATGAGATAGTAGCAATGCATGAAATCTGATTTTGGTAGCCTTGCACTAAAGTATTCTACTAAGTAAACCTTGCACCATATAGGTTGGAGTTCCTTTGCATTTTGCAAGTGCTCTCTTGTGAAGAAATGATATTTTCCCCATACATTGTTGAACTGAATCTCGATTTCACATATGTAAGTTGGATCATCCAGAGTTCCATCCATCTCACTAAACCAATGAGAATTCTTATTGACTCTTGTCATGTGTCCATCCGTCTTGGCAAGGGAGCCGATGGATGCTCACTCTTGCATCTCCGGATCTACTTCATACCATGAATCACCTTGTTGCGAGCTGGTTTTTGTTCTTGATATATTTAGGTAGTGATGTGTGTGAACACACTAGGACAACCGGGGCACTTTTTTCCCTCTTTAGGAGATTTTTTCCCTCGGCTTGTATATACGCCTATTGCCCTAATGGGCTACTTATCTTTGTACATTCTCTAGTAATACATTTAGTATTGGGTGTTGTGCTCCAAGCTTCTTCTCCTTCCTTGTGTTGTTTGTGTGCTTCCACACACGTCTATCTCCAACAATTGGTATCAGAGAAGGTCATCGCTTCATCAAGGGCGCCATCGACACTCCTCCGGTTGCAGTCTCAAAATCATGATCTGAGCTCGTTTCGGCCTCCGAACGCACTATCGCAGCGCTTGTATAGGCTATTTCATCTTTTTGTGCCAAAGGTATATACCGGTTTCTGTTCTCCAGTATAATCTCAAAGTCTGCTACAGGTCTAGTGGAATTCGTTGTTACACTTATGTGTTCCTCGAGTAGCTTTGATGTGAAACTTTTCCCTATACATGGGCACTTTTTACTCTAGTGCTGGCTAGAGGTTTTTTCCCATGTTACCACATACTTGATACTCTCATATGTGGTGGTACTTTGTACTTAGGGATTATTATTCAGCTCTTACTTTAGTTCAGTACATCGATCAATAGAGAGAGTTATTCCAGCCATCATCTTCTCTGTGTGTCTTGCTGCGTTTGTGCTCTTTGTGTGTGCTTCTCGTGTGTCTCTCGCACTTCTACACACACCCAACAGTGGTATCAGAGCAGGTTCAGCTTCTTCTCAAGTTTCGGTTTTTCGCGTCGCGGCACGCGCACACTTTTACACTGCAAATCGACTTCGGAGCATAGAACTATGAATTTTAGCAACCCGGAAACATTTCCACTATGTGCGCTAGGGTTTTACCCCCATTTCAAAGCCATTCGTGCAGTCAGAATCGCCATCAGAGTGACGGTTTGTGAGCTGAAATTTCAGCACTCATTTCAGCTTTCATCGATGGAGGGAAGCAATGACTTGTTTGGCATGCTTCAAGCTGAAGATAAGCTTGATGGGACCAACTATCCGATGTGGTCTTACATGATGAAGCATGTTCTTGTTGCAAAACAACTTTGGAACATAGTGGCAGATGTAGATCGAACATTGGCAGGTGCTTCTACTTCACAGTCTACTGTCACAGATGGAGCTTCTTCTTCGAGTACAGTGGTTTCTCCTTCTCCACCTAGAGAGGAGCAGCTTAGATGGGATGGAAAAGATGCTCAAGCTCATGCTTTGATTGCGCTTTCAGTGAAGCGTCATATAGTTCCACACATTCGGTCATGTTCTACATCGAGACAGGCATGGGACACTCTTGCTTCTTTGTATGCCGTGCGTAATGAAGCACGTGTTGCATACTTGAGGAAGCAACTTGAGGATGTATGTATGGCTGAAAATGAGTCAGTGGCTGTGTATGTGACACGCATCAAGGACTTGAAAGAGCAATTGGCAAACATAGATGAGATTATTCCGGATGCATCACTCATTTCTACATTGTTGAAAGGATTACCGGAATCTTTTCAAAGCTTTGCTACTACACTCCGTTTGGTTGCAAAAGGAAATCCTAATATGTATGCATTTGATGAGGTTGTGTCTCTTCTTTTGCAAGAAGAGCAATCTAGAGTGAATAGGAGTGGTTTGATTGAGGGAACGCAAGCACTTGCTATCTCACAAAAGGGGAAAAGCAAGTATGGTTTAGCTTTTGGTTCATCAAAACCAAAGCCTCAAGCTTCCTCTTCCACTCATTCCTCTAATGATGCCGATTTGCAAAAGAAGAAGAGATGCAAATATTGCCGGAAGGCTAGTCATACTATTGATGAGTGTAGAAAGCTTGCTAAACGCAATGAAAAGAAGAAGGAATCCGGCATGTCTATTGCTGAAAATTTAGCAAATGCAAAGAATGATGAAGCTAACATGGCTCAAGATTTTTGGGCATGTGTTGTTACATGTCATTATGATGCTTCGTTACATTCTAAATGTATGGTTGTGAGTGAGGCTGATTCGGATTGGTTCTTTGATAGTGATGCTTCAAAGCACATAACATCATGCAAAAGATTGTTTGCCTCTTTGAAAGATGCACCTAACGGAGGACATGTGGTGTGTGCAAACAATGCTTCTTATCTTATCATTGGAGTAGGAGAAATTGAGCTTACGGCTACAAATGGAGGTGTGATTCTCTTGAAAAATGCATTATATGTGCCCGGTATCAAGAAGAACTTAATTTCAGTTCCGTTGATTGCCAAAGCTGGACTTCATGTACACTTTGTTGATGATAAGTGTATGGTTCATGATTTCAGCAATGGCGATGTTATCGTGATGTCTGGTACATTATGTAATGGTTTGTATCGCATGGATACATACAAGAGGGCTGCCTTGAATGCCTTAGTTGCTCATACTTCTTCCATGGCTGAAATGGAGCTTTGGCATGCTCGTTTTGGTCACTTGAACTTCAATAGTTTGCTCTACTTGCAAACGAAGGACATGGTTATTGGCTTGCCTACACTTGAGTCCATTGAAAAGCATGCATGTGAAGGTTTCATTCTTGGAAAAATGCATCATGCTTCTTTTCCAAAAGATAGTCATACACACACTACAAGAAAATTGCAACTTGTTCATAGTGATGTATGTAGTCCGGTCAAGACTCCATCTTTTGGGAAGCATGTATATTTTGTTACCTTCATTGATGATGCTACTCGCCATACATGGGTGTATCCTATGAAAGCAAAGAATGAGGTATTTTCTTGCTTCAAAGCATTTTTAGCTATGGCTGAAAATTTTTCTTCACAAAAGCTTTTGACTCTACGCACGGATCGTGGTGGTGAGTACATGTCACATGAGTTTAATGCTTTTCTTCGTGAAAGAGGTATTTCACACCAATGTACGGTGCCATATACACCTCAACAAAATGGTGTTGCCAAGCGTAAAAATAGAACTTTACTTGAAATGGCACGATGTATGGTTAAAGGAAAGCATCTTCCTCATAAGTTTTGGATGGAAGCGGTCATGTGTGCAAACTATGTGTTGAATCACTGCCCTACAAAAGCATTGAGAGTCATCACTCCTTATGAGGCTTGGAATGGTCATAAGCCTATGGTTAGTCATATGTGTGTGTTTGGCTGTTTGGCATATGCTCTTGTGCCATCACAACAACGTCACAAACTTGATGACAAGGCAAAGAAATGTATATTTGTTGGTTATAGTGCTGAAAGTAAGGGATATCGGTTGTACCATCCATTGACGAACACAATTATTGTGAGTCCAGATGTGGTATTTGCTGAAAATTTAGTTTCTCCTCTACTTGAATGCAAAAAACTGCCAACAGTTAGCTCACAAGATGTGTTCGATACACTCATGCCTTTGTTCCAAAATGGTGCGCTTGATTATGGCCATGTAGACCAGCCAACTGAGGTTCAAAGGGCTGAAAAATTCCAGCCAAATAGAGCTGAAAATGCAGAGAAATTCCAGCCAAACATGGCTGAAAAAATTCAGCCTGTCAAAACTGTTGGAAATTTCCAGCCACATATGGTTGAACATTTGCATCAAAATATGGCTGAAACTGAGCATGAAATTCAGCCCACGCATGATGTACATATTGAAGATGTTTTACATAATGAACGCATGTCTATCAAGAGTGCACAATGTATGCCAAAGTGGCTGAAACAAACTTTGCAGGATAGCAAACTGAGTGCACCTTTACTTGGTAGAACAAGATCAAGCTCTCACCATGCATCAAATAATTTTGTGGATTATTCTCTTATTGCTACAGCATGTAATGAAGAGCCACTTTCTTTTGAGGATGCATGTGACGATCCACAATGGATGAGTGCTATGCAATCAGAAATGGATTCCATACATAGGAATGGTACTTGGGAGTTATGTGAATTGCCAAAAGGAAAGAATGACATTGGTACAAAGTGGGTTTACAAGATTAAGAGAAAATCTGATGGTAGCATTGATCACTACAAAGCTAGATTGGTCGCCAAAGGATATGCACAACAATATGGCATTGACTATGAGGAAACGTTTGCACCTACTTCACGCATGACTACCATTCGTACCGTGGTTGCATTGGCTGCCCATCGAGGTTGAAAGTGCATCAATTGGACATAAAAACAGCCTTCTTGAATGGAGATTTGCAAGAAGAGGTCTATGTGAAGCAACCTCCTGGATTTGCTATGAAAGGGAAAGAGCATATGGTTTGTCGCTTGCATAAAGCCTTTTATGGTCTCAAGCAAGCTCCACGTGCATGGTATGACAAAATACATAAGCACTTGATTGCTCTTGGCTTCACATGTAGTCCGATTGAAAGCACACTCTATGTACACAAAAATGGGGCTGATCTTATAGTGCTTGTTCTTTATGTCGATGACATACTCTTGACTGGGTCATGTGATGCAAAACTTGACATTCTTATGGCTGATTTGCAGCATACTTTTGATGTCACTTATCTTGGTCTTTTGAGCTACTATCTTGGCATCCAATTTGTATCCGTTGAGGGGGGAATTGTTATGCATCAAGCAAAGTATGTTAAAAAACTACTTCAGCGTTTTGACCTTGAGGATTGCAAGCCAGTTTCCACACCAGTTGAGACAGGATTTAGATTCTCAGTTGAGGATTCCAGTGATGCATTTGACACTTCTCTTTATCAGCAGGCTGTGGGATGTCTTATATATGCATGCAACACAAGGCCGGATATATAGTATGGAGTTTCCCAGTTGAGTCGATTCATGCATAGCCCTGGCACTAAGCATTGGCAAGCGGTGAAACGTGTGTTTAGATATCTTCGAGGCACTTTCAGCTTAGGTCTCTTTTATGGCAGAGATGTTCAACCATGCTTGCATGCTTTTACAGATAGTGATTGGGCTGGTTGTTATGATACTCGCGTGTCCACTAGTGGTAATTGCTTTTTCCTTGAAGACTCATGCATATCTTGGTTGAGTAAGAAGAAACCTACAGTGGCGACATCGAGTTGTGAAGCTGAGTACAGTGCAGTTTTCACAGCTACAGTGGAGTGTATATGGTTGAGATTCCTATTGATGGATCTTTGCATGGAGATTGATGCTGCTACGCATATTCTCACATATAGTCAGAGTGCTTTGGTTGTTGCACGAAACCCAGTGTTTCATGCACGGACCAAACATATTGAGGTGCATTATCACTATGTGAGAGAGCGCCTTCATGCAGGAGATATTGATTTGGTATATGTGCCTACACAAGATAAGGCTGATCTGTCACTCCCTGTATGTGTTCACATCATTCGCTCCAGGGGGGTTTGTTACACTTATGTGTTCCTCGAGTAGCTTTGATGTGAACCTTTTCCCTATACATGGGAACTTTTTACTCTAGTGCTGGCTAAAGGTTTTTTCCCATGTTACCACATATTGATACTCTCATATGTGGTGGTACTTTGTACTTAGGGATTATTATTCAGCTCTTACTTCAGTTCAGTGTATCGATCAATAGAGAGAGCTATTCCAACCATCATCTTCTCTGTGTGTCTTGCTGCATTTGTGCTCTTTCTGTGTGCTTCTCGTGTGTCTCTCACACTTCTACACACACCCAACATTTGTCTGGGTAGTTCTATTCAAGTTTTTGAGATATAGTCAATTTTTTGCATCAAGGTATTTTAGTCACCGGCCATGGCTGAAAGTAGTGATGTATTCCGTATGTTGGCTGTTGAGGATGAGTGCATGAATTGACTAAGGACTCCAACACTATATGAGATGTCTGCCCTTGTATGAGTAGCATATATCAAGCTACCTACCAAGCTTTGATACTCTTTAATGTCTTCAATTTTCTCACCTTCATAAACAATAAGTTTATGATTCATCTCCAAAGGTGTACCTGCATGTTTAGTGTTCTCCATTTTGAACTCGAGAAGAAGATCTTGAATGTATCTTCTCTGAGTCAAATACATTCCTTCATCTGTGTATATCACCGGCATACCTAGGAAATATGTAAGCTCACCTAAGTCACTAATTTTGAACTCCTCTTGCATGTGTCTCTTGATCCTCTGAATGCCATTTACATCATCACCTGTCACAATAATATCATCTACATATACACATAGATAGATAACCTCATTGTGATCCCCTTTGATGAATAAAGAAGAATTTGAGTTGCTAGCTTTGAACCCTTGATCTTGAAGATATGTAACCAACCTGTAATTTCAAGCTCTAGGAGCTTGTTTCAATCCATACAATGCTTTCTTAAGTCTACAAACATAAGATGCATGATTAGGGTTTTCAAAACCTGGTGGTTGTGACATGTATACCTCTTCACTTATCCAACCATTTAAGAATGCATTTTTCACATCAAGTTGGAGGAGTCTCCAATTCCTTGCAACATCTACACTTACCAATGTTCTGATTGGAGTCATCTTTGCAACTGGTGAGAATGTTTCCACATAGTCTATACCATGAGTTTGTGAGCATCCCTGCAAACTGATCCATCTGAATTTCTTTTAACTTTATACACCCATCTGCAACCAATAACCTTTTGATTTTGAGACATTGGAACCAAACCCCAAGTATCCATCTCCATCAATGCATTTATTTCTTCTTTCATGGCCTTTTCTCAATTACGGTTTCCCTTTGCCTCTTCATAGGTTGAGGGTTCCTCTAAAATAGAGTCTTTTGCCAAGTAGATTGAATGCTTTGTAACAAATGTGGAATCATATCCATACTTTTCTGATTGTTTCTTCCCTCTTGTTGATCTTCTAGGTGCTTGTTTGAAGCATTCTCCTCTTGACTTCCATAGTTTGTAATCCTTTTCGCTTTCATCTTGATCATCGTCTGTATCACTTCTTGGATCCTGGACCTATGTATTATGCTTGCTTTCTAATTGATGAGAATCATAATCAAGATCATATGGTAGAGTTATCATTTGTTTGTCTTCATCATACCAAGACCTGTGTTCTTCAAACACAACATCTCTACTTGTAGTGAATTGCTTGGTTGAAGGATTATAGAATGTGTGACCCATGTGAGTTGAATCATATCCAATAAACACTCCCTTTGTTTCCCTTTCATCTAGCTTATCTCTTATTTGTGATGGTACATGAACAAAAGGTAAACAACCAAAAACCTTGCAATGTCCAAGACTAGGTTCTCTTCCATGCCATGCTTCATAAGGAGTCATACCTTGAAGTGATTTGGATGGTAGTCTATTGACAAGGTACACAACAGTTGAAATAGCCTCTACCCATAGATAATGTGGCAACTTCTTCTCTTCAAGCATTGTTCTGGCTGATCCAGCGAATGTCTTTTTTCTCCTCGCAGCGATTCCATTCAGTTGAGGAGAGTACCTGGTAGTCACTTCCCTTTTGATATCTTTGTCGTGCAAGAACTCATCAAACTCTTTGAAGAACTATTCTCCCCCTCCACTAGATCTAAGCTTCTTGAGTGATCTACCTGTATGATCCACATGTGCTAGATACTTTTTTAAGCAATCAAACACTTCATTCTTACTCTTGATAAAGTATAGAATAGTCCACCTACTATGGTCATCAATAAATGAGACATAATACCTTGATCCTGCCAATGAAGGTTCTTGACTTGGTCCCCATACATCTATATGTACTAATTCCAATACGTTGTTGTGGATGTAGCCTTTGTGGTTGAATGGTTGTCTTTGTGCCTTCCCAATCTAACATGCATCACACATGTTGATCATGTGTTGTTTTGATATGTTCGGCACTCCTAGAACACTTTGATACTTGCATATATCCTTCAAGGTTCTTTCATTAACATGAGCAAGTCTCTTAAGCCACACTTCAAGCTCACTTAGGGTTTGAGACCCAAAGTTGAATAGAGTTATGTTCCTGGTTTCTCCTGCTTCAAAAGTAAAGAGCCTACCATGCTTCTCACCTCTAGCTATCTTCTTAAGCCTTGACATGGATCTTCCACAAAAGCTCTGTGTTGGGTGAAGCTAACTTGCAAGCCTTTTTCAACTATTTGGCCTACACTTATTAGCTTTTTAGTGATAGTACGTACATAGAGAACCTTACTTAGAATGTTTGTCCTGCCATTCGAAGCTTTGACATTACCAATCTTCTCCACATTGTGCTTTGTATCATCCCCTGTTTGTACTTCATGTCTATGCTTTGGACTTTCCAAATCAGATAGAAGAGCAATGTTGCCTGCAACATGATTCAAACATCCTACATCTATGTAGAACAAATGATCATCTTCTTTACCTTCTTTGTGGCTTACATTCATTAGAACCAATGATTCTTCATGTGGTTGATCTTTTGAATAATTGTTGTAGTCCATTCTATTATAGCCTTTATTGTTACTGTTGAACTTGTGTCCACCTCTTCCTCTATTGCTGCCATATCCACCTCTCCCACTTCCTTTCTGGGCTTTCCCATTAAACCAGCAATTCTGAGTGGTGTGGTTGGTCTTATTGTAGATGGCACAAGGTTGAACATTCTGACCTTTGGCTTTGTCTTGCTTTGGTCCTTTCTTCTTCCCTTTCCACTTGCTTTTGTTCGAAGTTAGTTTGGGAAGTATCTTCTTCATTTTCTTCCTTCTTCTTGCCTTTCAGCTTCTTATCCTTCTTATCTGCATATAGAACACTAGTTGAATTACCATGATAGGAGTTACCTTCCTTTATGCTATTGTTGGCTTCTTGATTGTAGAGTTGTCCAAGAAAGATGTTGAAGTCTGGAGTTTGTATATCCATGATGAGATCATAAGTTGTCGTGAAGGATTGTCATTGCTTATCACTTCGGATCCCATTGAGAATTTGCCTCATGATAGCATCTTCTTCAATCAGCTCTCAAATGGATGCTAACTGATTTGAAACCTCCTTGACCTTGGTAACAAACTCTGTGATGGTTTGCTTAGGTGTCTTCTTCATTTGGTTGAACTCATTCCAAAGATGATTCTTTCTTCCTTTGGTACTAGCACAAAAGAAAGTCTCGAGGGCAACCCAATTCTCTTGAGATGTCTTGCATCCTCTAATATGTGGTAATAGAAAGTCAGAGATAGATTTTAGTATGTACGACCTTGCTTGAGCATCCCTTGTGCACCAAAGTGTGTGAGCTTATCTGTCTCCTCTTGTGTAGGTCCTCCTTTGGATCTTGGAATGGGCATAGCTTCATCACCTATTACAATTCCATAAAGATTTCTACCTCGCAAGTAGGTCTCCATTTTGATTTGCCAAGCCGCATAGTTGTGTTGATCAAGCTTCTCGATCATTGAGGGAAATCTGTCACCCATCTTGATCTAGATCTGATACCACTGAAAGAACTTGGAGAAGCTTATAGGAGGTAGAAAAGTGCGTTTCGAAGCGACGAAGTTTGGTCCAGCCAACCGGCACAAGACCAGCCCTTGAGCTTATGGAAACTCAAATAGATCTTATAGGCATGCCATAAGTGCAAAGAAATGCACTATGCTTTGGAGCATCAAGGAGAAAGAGTCGATACAAAACAGATAGGTTCGTGTGTCGATTAGCTAAAAAAACTTACTATCTATGGAAGAGACAATGAACTTCAAATGCTCATAGCGACCAACGTGATTACAATTAGAAAAATTCTTTTACGGGAGTGATACACATAGGGTTAAGTGTATATAATGCACAGAAGTATAAGGAATAAGCAAAATATGCTATAGGAATGAAACAAACACTCAACGGTGGTACCTCCTCTTTTTTAGGAATACGTAGAGATTGATCCCGAGATAGAAAAAATTGAGATTTCTCCCTATCTACTAAACAAAATGCTATGAACATTTATAAGCATAAACTAGACACTAATACCTTTCAATGAGCCATCTTTCACTCAATTTGACACTCTGTAGAGAGAGAAGTAGCCTCTGCAAGATTACTGTTGGTGAAGAAGATGATGCAGAAAATTGAAGGAGCAAGACAATGATGGTCACAAGTGTATGTATATTGCTTCCATTTATTGTACAAGTGATTTCAAGTCTTTATATAGACTCTAAAAGTGATCAACGACTTCTACAAGTGGATTTTGAATTCAAATGAAGGTGGGAATGGTTGTTGGAGGGAATCAATTCACTTTCCTACAATCTAGGAAAAGTGAAGATCTAGTTTGATCTACTTTTAGGTGATTGATTGCTTGATTGAATGCAAATCAACCACCTCAAATTCTTGGGATTTGGGCTCTATCTTTCTACTTTTATATGTGTAAAGCTCAAGGCTTTTACAATCGTAAAAGATCCATGAAAAAACTTTTTTAGAAAATACAATAAGTGAGCATAAGAAAAAGAACTCTCCAATGGATATTCTTTCGATGCGATAGCCTTTGATGTAGATCAAATCCAGCTCAAGCATAGTTTAAGCTTGATGTTCCAACATTGTTGCAGACTCTGAAGTGATGCCACAATCTTTTCATAAGTGTTCTCCATAATGCCTAGTCTTGGATGGAAGTTAGTCTTGCCAAAATATCAGGGGAACACTAGATTGTGCCCTCTGACTAAACTAGATAAGATTTTGAAATTATACCTTTGATTACAAGATCACCCATGTAGGGAAAATCATACAAGAATATATAGTTGATAGAAGAAGTCCCACAACTCAGGATTGATAGGTATAGATAACTCAACTAGAGATGATACAGAAGATCCCACAACCTGGGATCGTAAGTATGAAGCAAGATCTCTGGATTAGAAGAACTCCCTTTAGGGAGATGAATTAGATACAAGAAATAACTAGACAAGATCTCATACTACAAGATTACAAGAGGACAAGGCTAGATGTCCAAGAACTAGACTAATCAGGACTAGAACAAGGAACAAGCAAGAACTGAAACTAGAACTTCGAAAGTACTTACTTGGTGATCACGACTCCTTGAGCTCCCAAAATTGGCATTGGCAAGACTAAGTATGTATGTAGGTTTTCAAGGGCGGCTCATCAATGGCGATTATGAAATGATGATGTCATTTATGATGTCATCAATTCAAAACATGATCTTTGGATATCAAAATCAAGCAAGAAGGCAGTTGATCTTAGAGTTTTAGCACATTTTGGATGCAATGGGAGCATTGGTTTCTCCAAATTTGGAACCAATCATGAGATATAGAAGTCACATTGAATTTGAGGTTCAGGATGGTTTCCTTTGTCCATGACACATATAGGGAGTGCATGGTCGGATAAAACTATCTATATCTTGTGTAGTGTTTGAGTTTGATTGTACTAGAGCTATGAGTTTGAGTTGAATTGAGTTGAGTTCATCTTCTACTAGATTTGAGTCCACTTTTTATTATAACCACATCACTTGTATTATTCCTATGAGTGGCAATATCTCTTTCTCTCTAACATTGATTCTATATATGTTGTGGTAACTTCTACATAGTATTATAGTTGCACCTCTAGTCCATCATTATTCATTTCTTTTTCTTACATGGTATTAGAGCAAACGTATAGAAGATTGCATAGATTATGAAGCCCAAGGAGAAAAATCTAGAATTTGTGGAAGGAATGCTTCAACATTCAAGCTTGTGCAAGGTAAATGCTTCAACTCCAAATTTTTTTAGATGAAAAGGCTTCAACATTTGCAATCTTGGGAAGAAAAGACTGCAACAATATAGAAGCAAAGGCTTCGACGTTAGAGTTCACAAGAGTTGAAGGTTTCCACATTAGAGTTCCTGGGAGGCAAAGGCTTCAAGCCTTCGAGTTCATAGGACACACTTCAATACTATGGTGTCAACATCTAGAAGTGGAAGTGGAAGTGGAGTTGATGCAATGGATTTGGCAATGCAAACACTATGGGTACATCCACCAACCTTCACTAAAGGCAAGTTAGGTGATACAAATTATTTTCTCTCGAATCTCAAGGTTCAATTATCCTTGATTCTTATGATGATCTTTTGGAGATGGTGATGGGAATTGATCAAGAGCCAAAACCTAACTTTGAGCCATTGGATCCGAGTATGGTGATTCTC
This sequence comes from Ceratopteris richardii, assembly GCA_020310875.1. Lineage (NCBI taxonomy): Eukaryota > Viridiplantae > Streptophyta > Polypodiopsida > Polypodiales > Pteridaceae > Ceratopteris > Ceratopteris richardii. Next base: position 52,741,030 of record CM035414.1, read on the forward strand.
CCAGGTACAAAGCTTCTAGATCCAAGGAAAGTGAGGCATGGACTAAATTGAGGAGTTGCTATGAGGTAGAAATCAATCGGAAGCAAAGAAGTTTGCACAAGGAGAAAAGGTTAAGGCATCCATTACTTAGATCAAGAAGCATGTGATGGAATGTCTTGTGAAGGGTTAGAGAAGAATGGCAAGGGGCTAGCTCAAAGGTTTCTCCAAAATTCTCCACCAAAGTATGATGAAAGGCTAGATACTCTCAACACTTAGGTGAGACCTCAAACTCTGATATTTGAGAAGTTTTATTCACTATCGATGGAAGAGGATTTGCAGGTTAAAGCCCAAGCAAGAATTACCAACAGAGATGTTATGTTCTCCACCAATTCATCAGGAAAATTTGGTTCATCAACCAAAGGTGAGAGTGCAAAGAAGAGTAGTAAGAAGAAGTTTCAATGACAGTGCTTCCATTACAAAAGGAAGGGACAGATAATTGCAGATTGTCCTCCTTCATCATTGACCACATTGAATAGAATGCACGAACCTTATCGAGTTTGTATGATGGGCAAGAAGTGGAGAGAGACATTCCCACAAGAAAGCAAGAGTAGAACAAAGGTTGTTATAGTGTTGGTATATTCTAACTTGTGGATCTTCCTACCTTGTGATTGTCAATGACTATAGTAGGAAGATGTGGATGTACTTTCTTCGTGATAAAGCTCAAGCTTTTGATAAGATTAAAGAACAACCAAAACTTGTTGAAAATGAACCAAGAAAAATGTGTGAAGAAGCTTGGAATAGGTGGTGGTGGTGAGCTCAACTTAGAGGAGTTGGAAGGCTTTTACAAGGGTGAAGTGAAAAAGTTTCAATTAGTGACACCTCACACATTACATCAAGATGGCAGTATGGAATACAAGTTTCACACCATTATTGAGATAACAATGTGTATGAGGGAAGGCATGGGCTTTCCTAATTAAATGAGAAAGATTCATCATGAAGCTCAAGAATCCATCCATCTCAAACTTTGGAATTTTTGAGTGTGCGATATGCTCGTCCTAGGTCAAAGGAAGAAACAGTTGAAACCAAAAAGTAAGAAATGCATCTTCTCAGGTCATTCTGAAAAGCAAAGGGCTTTAATATTATATGACCATGAGGCAAAGAAGATCGAAGGGAGCCGCAATGTGGTGTGTATGGAGTAGCTACATGCAATGGAGGAAAAGGAAGGAGCTTCCACTTTATCATCAAAAAAGGAATATTTTACTATATATCTATTCCAAGACTCATCCCTACCTATGAAGGTTTGAGGCTCCACATTCAAAGAACATATTGTGTAAACCAAAGAATGTATTCTATGAGATGGAACAATCCACAAAGAGGATAGGAAATGAGAGCTACATCAAGGCCTTTGGTAGTCTTCTTTACTTATGGAGCATTATACAAGATATCAATTTGCAATCAGACTTTGGATTAGGTTTGCAAATAGGCCTCGTGAAGGATATTCAAGACTTGGAAAGCAAGTACACCTAAGATAGATGGTGGAAATAGTCTACTATCCAACCAAGAAGAATGAAGTAGGTACCTGCACCAAAGTTCTTACAAAGGATCTACTTCAGATACATCTTTGAAGACTTGGCATTGGGCCAAGGAGATAGTTCACCTTTGGGTGCACATTGAGGGGGGTGTTAGACATGGTCAATGCTCCACCCTCATGCAAGACTTGGCATCATGCCAAGAAGTTAGTTCACCTTCAGGTGGACAATGAGGGAGGTGGTTAGAAATGCTCAATCCCTCATCCTTATGTAGCACCACCATTGTTCCATAACATTATTTCATAAGTCCCCCATTATGAGGAGAAGCCATGTGAGAGTATTGGACATTGATAGGTTTCTAATTTGAGGTCACATGAGGTCTAGAGTAGACCCTAGATGGATAGTTAGGAAGATTACTTCTAAGCCATTGGATTTGGGATTGATCCTATGTGAGGATCAATATAAATCAAGGGATAGAAATAAAAGTAGCTTTCTTACTTAGGGAAGGGTCTATTTGATGTGGGCCATTGGACCTAGACTTGATCGTAAGTGCGGATTAAGCAAAATCAAGGGCTAAAAACAAATGGTTCTTGATCCTACTTTTCCACCATTGGATTTACCTCATAGATCAATGGTGGAGATTATTTTGGGTATGGATCAAGCTACCATGACCTTAGAACATGGGAAGGCCGACCTAGGCTTGGAGGACCTTATAGCATGGTCCTCTCCCCATCTAGGATCATAGTTTGTAGTGTTTGGAACCATTTGGGTATCAACTTAGTACCCATTGTGTTGGCCTATAGCCTTCATCTAGCTTCTATCTAGATCACCATCTAAACTCTACATAGGGAGTGCATGGGTGGATAGAACCATCTATATCTTGTGTAGCGCTTGAGTTCCATTGTATTAGAATTATGATTTTGAGTTTAATTGATTAAAGTTCATCTTCTACTCATCTTGAGCCCACTTTCCATTATAACCACATCTCTTCTATTATTTCCATGCAAAATCTCTATTTCTCTCTAACATGGATCCTATATATGTTGTGGTAACTTCTACATGGTATCATAGTTGCACCATTAGTCCATCATTATTCTTTTTTTTCTTTACAAAGCATTGATAGGCAGTTAAGGGCATCTTTCGCTACTTGACTGATACCCAACTACTTGTTTTATCTCAAGGGTGAATCATTACCCCTAGATTTTCATGCTTTTCCTTACTCATATTGGGTTGGTTTCTATGACACTTGTGTCCACCATTAGTTTTGGTAGCTCATACATATCTTGGTTGAGCAAGAAGAAACCTATTGTGGCCACCTCTAGTTGTGAGGCTAAGTATAGGGCAACTTTCATAGCGACTATTGAGTGTGTGTAGCTCATATGCTTTTTGGTTCATTTCGGTGTTGGTTAGTCTTCTTCCATCACCATATCCATTAAAAGGCAAAGCACATTGCTAGTTGCGAGGAACCTTGTGTTCCATGCTTCCACAAAGCACATTGAGGTGCACTATCATTATGTCAGGGAGAGGTTCTCTACTGGAGAGATCAATTTGTCTTATGTGCCCACACAGGATAATGGTGCAAACCTTTTCACAAAGGATCTATTTAGGATGAAATTTGAATCTTTTGTAGAGCTTTGGGCTTACATCCTTTTGTGGATTGCTCTCTTTCCACCTAGCTTGGCACTTCCTTATGCATGAGTGTCATCTCCTTGTTCACTACATCACTATCACGGGGGGATTTGATGATATATTGTTAGTAGCAATGTAGGTGAACACACTTACAACCATCAGGGCACTAATTTCCCGCTTTATGAGGTTTTTCCCCCGGTTTATATACACGGGAATAACACTGACTGTCACTTATCTTTGTACAATTGCTTGGTAATACATTCTGTGTTGTGTTGCACTCCAAGCTTCTTCTTCTTCTTCTTCTTCTTCTTCTTCTTCCTTGTGTTATTTGTGTGCATCCATAGACCTCGAACTTTAACAAAATACATTGAGATTTAGTGGTTTGAGAGCTCCAGTGCACCTAAGAACCCATACTATGTCCCAAAAAGACCATTAACCTCATTTAAGACCTCTTTGGGCTCCATCTCCAAGAGAAAATTATGAGCACTTGATTAGGGATTGCAAGCAAAGTTACCTAAACTTGAGGGGAAGTGGCTCTAGATCTCAATCTATACTTAACTGTCTTTATCACAAGTCTAAATTTCTCTTCATACTTTGCCAAAGTTCATTAATAGTATGGATAACTTTTTGACTTGTAAGAGAGATTGCCTAATTCTATTCACAAACTGGCAAGTGTGAGTAGCCTTGCCATTTTCCCTTGGTGGTGAGAATACATAATGGAGCTAAGGTCGTTTAAGAAAGGGGTGATCAAGGGAGTCCTAACTTCATTTCTCTAAGTGCTTGTGAGTGCATGAAATTAAATATGGATTTCTCAATTTTCATTACTAATCTACTGCTCAACTTCCAAGAAATTTAGTGTGGACTTTTCCACACTACATTTCTTAAGGAGATCGGCATAATAACATGTCATGGTTTTTCTCATCCATTTTCGACTTCGAAGTTTCTTTGAGAGAGGAAAAGGTTGTTAGTGCATGGTTGCATGTGATCTCATCAGTGACGTGATGTGTAACTACATCCATAGGTTGTTATCATTCCAAGATTGAAGCACATTCATGACCACTAAATTATCATATGATTTCAGGATCATGGAATGTATTAGGTTAACAAAAACCAAAATGTGCACTAAACACAATGCCACAAATGACTTGTAACTACATCCATTGCTTGTGATCATAAAGAAAAGATTGGAGCACATTCACGAACACTTAATTATCATATCATTTCAAGATCATGGAATGTATTAGGTTAATGAAAACCAAAATGTGCACTTGACACAATGCCACAAGCCAAGAGTGATCGAGAGAAGTGGAGCATCCACTAGGGCGAGTGTGACTCAATAGAACCCAAAGCCTAGAAAATTGTTTGACACACTTAGTGAATCATGGAATGAGATAGAAAAGGCTCAATACACCTCCAATTTGACATCCAAAAAATCCTACATAAACCTAAAATAATGTCTTAACACAACATTCACAGACTCCTCAACCTTAACAATTGAATTCTATTCCCCTCACACATGCGAATGAGGGTGCTACTTATGTAAAGATTTAATTAAATGAATAATTTTTTAGATTTTTGTGAGCCTCTTTCACCTAGATCTTCATACTTCTTTCCATCCTCCTCCACTTGATTAGCTCCTTGCTTCCTTCACTTCTTTTGGCTCTTGTTAACCTGCTTCCAGCTCTTTATTGTAACTTCTCGACTCTTTGACTTCATCCTTTGCCACGTCCCTCCATTAAGTACACTATATATATATATATATATATATATATATATATATAGTATCCTCATTATTTACACACTTAATTTTCCGAATTTAGTGCATATAGTATACGTCACTTCTATTTTTCTATCATGAACTTGAATCCCTTCGAGTATTTCCTCTTTTTCAAGGTCTATATCTCGTCTTAAGTCTATGTTTCTCTTATTTGGCAAACATTCTGCAGATTCCCATCATCTTCTTGACCCTCTTAAGCTTCTTTCGTGAAAGTCATAGCCACTCACAGGTTGATAATATACTTGCATTTCAACTGATATGGCCTTCAACAAAATACAATGTTTTATCATCTACACTTCTATATTTTTCTTATTTGGCAAACAATCTTGCGCTTTCCACCATCTTCTCCCTTCGATTATTTATAAAAGCTTATAGCCACTCACATGGCTGTTAAATCTATTTACGGTTCAAGAGTGTGGCCTTCAACAATATGACTATAAAATCCCGAACATCTTATGAATTTAGGTCTACCGCAAGAAAACGCATTGTACCATTGCACTAAGAAAAGAAGTTCAAATTCAAGTAATACAGAAAAGCATTAGGACATCAAGTAATCTTGTGTGAGGATGGCACTAGTAACTGTGAATATTGCCTCATCTATCTCAAGAAAGTAGATTGTGCTATAAGGCTAAGGAGGACAGCTCAGATTCAAATAGCAGAGAGATGAAGCTTCCCCGTCCCATAAACTGAACTTTCTGTGAGAGGAGTATGAGTAGCTAGAAGAAGTGTCCTTATCAATCAAATAATGATAAAAATTCCATCAAATCCATCAAAATGCAAAGTCGAAACAAATCCAGAAAGTTTCTGCAAGATTTGTGCTGACAAAGAAATCTAATTTATCAATCAGGCATTCAAATCAATCAAATATATTGAAGGGGTAGCAAGAAGCCTACCAAGTTACTTCCACAGAAGATTTTTCCAACAAGTTATAGTGATCACTGAAATAACATCCAACATCACTACATGCAAGATTACGCATGTCAGAGCTAAAAACAAGTGCATCATTCTGCTAAAGGAACTCCTCAAGTTTTTTTTTTCCCTTCTATTTTTGGCTGCAGAACAAATGTGACAGTGCTTTTGGGAAAGAAAATGTAGCCTTAAAACTTGAATAGCAACAAACCAGTGCGCTAAGGAGAAAATCCTGTAGATTCAGAGTTCCTTTGAGAAAGATGGCAAAAATAACCCAATCCAATATGTTAAATCACGTCATAGAGCTCGCTCGAGGATACAACAAAGCACTGCAGTGTGTGAAACAATAATCAAAAGTCCAAATGCATCTTTATTTGATCTCAACACATACAGAATTCTGAGATGATAAGACTTGAACAAAAGAATTGGATTCTTTTCTTTAGGTCAATCAATCACAAAATGATTCTAAATTCTACAAAAAAACACTGCTGATAGTTTAAAAACAGACTTAAGGCATAACCATCCATCAATATTTCCTCCAGATATAACCAGCATCATCATCATCGATACACATTTCGATGCCCGAGTCTCGTTTTTAGCGAACTTGTTTCTGATGCAGTATGTGATGAATAACTGATTTCTCCCAAACCCTACTGAAACAGCATCACAAGCTCCAATACTTCTAGTGATATTCTTCTTCATGACTTCCAGAATTAAGCACTGGACATCCTGATATACTCCATGTCAAATGCTGCTTTATCACTATTCTCTATAGAACCTCATTATTGCATGCAGCTGAATCCTTAAATGAAGGTGAAAAACATTGTTTGTTGAGGTAAAGCTGGGAAACCATCAATTTTAGTTCCAAGCTTGTAAAAAAGAATTACAATTGCCGACAAATTGAAAATGTTTTACTCATTGCCAAAATCAGCAGAGACTCGAAACTTGTAGGTCACTCAAAAACTTACACGCCTTCCAAATTGAGTGCATTAATGAAATAATGTGTTACCTTGCCTTGTACAGCAATGGTTAGAAGCTCTCTATTTTACAATTAATACAGTTCTGAAAATTGTCTTAGTGCAACGGTGAATGCCCAACATATTCCCTGAGAATTCATAAAATGCTTGACCTTTGCCCACTCAAAGCTCTGAATGAGTTCAAATACAGTATTTGAATGTCTTGTAAGAAAGATTTCACCGGAGGTTTCAATTTCTCTCCAGGAAAATCATCCCAATCAGACTGAAGCAGCAGCTAAGTTGAATTATGGTATGGGTCCCGAATACTCTGCTTCCCATTGGTGCGTTAATGATAATCACCAACCAAAAAGGGGGAGGCAGCAGGGGCCAGAATCATAAAATGTTTTTCCAATGTTTAATTCATGTTAGGCTGCAAGGCTACAGCGTGACATTCCAAACTGCAAGCTCCCCTTCTGTGCATCGCTCATGTACACCTTTTATTCTTTCAACTGACCTGCAAATTCCACTGCAAGCCCAGTCAAATGATGCAGCACAAGGGTTCTCAGTCTGTGCCTTCCACTCACAATCTGCCAAAAGAAAAAACAAGTTCCTTAATCGCAATTTCAACTCAGCATAAAAAGAGGAGGAAAAATTCTGACATGTGAATCTGCAAACCTGGAGGAGTTCCACAGCAGAGACTTCTATCATCAACATGATCAACATCCAGGCCAATAAACCAAGCACCTAATGACACATCCTCATTGGCATACTTGTGTAATATCTTTCTGCAGAGTAATGCAGGTAAAAATAAGCACCTCCAACAAGTAAATTCAGCCTTGTTTCTCAACATCAAGTCTTACTCGTTGGTCCGTATGTAATTTGCCAAGTCCTTTGAAATGGCGTAGAGCTGTCCAGTTGCATGTCTGAAGTATCTATTTCCTTCATCACCAAATTTCCAATACTCTGGTTCATGATATCGGACACCCCTGAGAAATGGTAAATACAAATTAAGGACAAAGCTTCATACTGCAACTCCCAAAAATAATTCCAACCACATTACAAGTTCCTATCACTCTTTCACAAAATAAAAAAAAAGGATTGTCCAATGTAAGAAGAACACCTCTGCAACCATCACCTATTACACAGTAAGAATATTGAATATCAATGACAAGGTTCCAAGAGGAAGGAGAAACCCTTCAAATAGATCTTCCCCAAAGCTATAAAATGGCCGAAACAATTTATTTACCCTGAAACCTCCTCATCCAAGGCTGATATGTCGTAACGAAGGTTATACTACAACACTCTAGCAAGCCCCAAACAAGGGCCTTCAAACACTGAATTCAAAAGAAAATGACAAATAGAATTTAAAGTCATGCATATGCAGTCATTGACAGAAGTCTAGAAACCTTATGTAACAAAGCAGCAGAATATTGCGGCTTGTGAGAAATGATAATTTGCAAACACAACAGCACATGATAAAATGAGCGGATCTCAGCTTCATAAATTTCCTGCCAACCAGATGATCATTACAAACCACCACTAAATCCATGGGTCACATGAACAGCACATTCACAATGTGCAAAATTGCAATAGGGCTTTCTGTAAGATGGGTCTATTTGGAGCTATTTTTGTAACATCAATCTTTCAGTGCACTTAAGATTGACTAGAATATGAAAGGAAGCATTACTCTCGAATACAGTCTCATGAGCATGTAATTAGGTCAAATACACACTCCTAATGCTATTTCTTTAAAGAATGAATTTTTAGTGCACTTCAGCGATGAGTAGAATATGACAGGAAAGTCAGACTCAAACCTTACAAGTGAATCCAATGCACTAGTCTAGTAATTGATAAACACCAATATTGAAGGACTTCATGATACTTATAGCAGTGCTAGGCAAAGCTTCACCTTCCATCAAGTATGGATGAGACCCATATACTTAAACTGAAAAGAAGGAAAACTGAAATAAACCCTATTTTTTTGTAAACAACTTTTACTCTTCCCCTTTAAGAAACATAACATTAGCTGTAAAAAGAAAAATACACCTTTTTCTCCAAAAGTGCTGTATTGAAAGCTTAGTAATTCTAAAACTCTGGATGGATCAGCAAAAATCTGAATTTATTCCTTAGGGCCATAAGGATAGAGGTTAAAATTTAGAGGCACTGCCTTTTGGGCTCCTTGTACTTCTTGTATTTCTCAGCCTATAGATCTGCATCTTCGCATTGGTGTAGGGGTGCTCCGTGCCCACATCCAGGGCTTTTATAAATGTAGTTCATGTTACCAAAACTAAATAAATAAATATAGAAATTTATCTTCAACACAAATCATCCTCCTGAATAAGCCTTTCTTTCTAAAAGCAAACTAGGACAATACAGAAATACCCAGCCAGCAAGTACATCTAGAAAGGAGCTTTTATATGAAAACTTCGCTCTCATCCTAACCATAAACGATAATTCATACCCTTGTGTGTCCTCTATAAGATCTTTGAGAGCCTCCCCTCTCCCCAAAACACACATGCACACACACGCGCACACACGAACAGTACCAACAACAACAATAATGACAACAAATGCACCTAAAAGCAAGCTTTTCCATTGAGACTCTGCACTCGTCCTTGCCAGAAATCTGCTTCCCAGCCAACAAGACTCCTTTGTGACCTTTGTATTAACTTTGAGTGCCCCATTTCCCAAGTTCCAACATCTCTCTAGCTTGTGCAACTCTCAGAAAGCAATTGGCTGCTAAGAGATTGTGTTTGGAAGAGGGCCATTGAAGCTTTTATCTCCACTTCATTTGACTGCTGACCAGCAGCAAAGCAGGTACATCTTTTCCTAGGACATGGTTGTAATCTCCAGCCAAGTACACCCATACAGTTGCAGTCAAGAAGAGGCAGTATATCAAAATAGAACTCCATATTGTAGAGAAATCAAACTGTTGACAAAAAATTCATATCAATAGGAAGGTGTAAAGGAGAAACAGCCTAACTTCTGAATACATTCATAGGTCTGAAATTCAGCTTACAGCCAGGCTATGTTTTCAGACTACTGCAATAGACTCTTTTTAACAAAAACCAGATACTCTTCATTGTGATCCTCATGCCAGTTCCTTTTTGTAGTGCAAGATAACACTTAAACTAAGTCTGAATATTTGCACTGGTGACTTTGCAAGACACAGGCACACGCGTGCCAAAGTATTCCCTTTGTGAGACATTCCCTCTTTGAGAACAAGATAAGAGTAAGAGCATCTCGTCTTGGAATCATGATGCGTGAAATTAAATGTCTCGTCTACTTTCACTCATGAAGGGTAAGTTGCCATAACGCATCAAGGATGAGATAAACGAATCATGAAAATGTTGCTGCTGCTCTTTGCGGTCAATCACGTTGGGTGAGTCCCGATATGAAAGATAAGTGCTCTCTCATGGAGGTGCAAAATGTGAACACTATGGTCGAGGAAAGAGAGGCCTCATGGTTGTTGATATTCTCCAACAGCTCCTCACAGAAAAGTCAAACCAACCACACATTAGAAGGGTATTCATGTACCTTTTTTCCCTTCAGCAACCTTTTTAAGTATGAAGTGATGGATCATTCCTGGGTAATATAATTAAATGGATAGGAGGAAAAACATACCTTGACTTTAATACGATGTACTGAGGTCTTTTATGAATACACATTAAGTGAGTTGAGTATCTTGATGAGAAGGCTGGCCTAGTTGATTTTAAGATTGATATCAATTAATGACTTTACATGTGGATGGATACCTGGCATGAGACTTGACCAGGAAATAACAGTGATAAAATACTATTGCAAGAAGTGTGAGCAACTGAATTTGACTGAATAGAAGTAAACAAGGATGCTTTTGTCAGACCTGACAAGCTCATCCGACAATCGATAATTTCCTGTTTCAACTTACAAGGACAGAATTCCTTAAGGTAAGACTTTTTGTTGGAAGTTAGGATATTAACTGTCTTGGAACATCTGACGAATATATGTTTTTGGTGTAAGGATTATACAATGAACTAATGTGATGATTAGTTAAGTTTGAGTTAAGAAAGCATACAAATAACTAATAGCTTCCCCATCTCTTAGATTGCTAGCTTAAGAATTTGAGACATTCCTTGCATTGGAACTACCAAGATAATTGGTTAAAATTATATATCTAGGTGTGGATTTATAGATGGATGTATCTTAATTGAGTAAAATAGTTACTGGCTTGATTACTTGTATCGCATAGGTTTTAGTGGAAACATGTTCTTGTTGGAAGTAGATAGGTCCACACAAGTTCACAAGATCTTCCACACACTAGAAACCTTGTACACATACACTACTTGAACCAAAGAATGTAGATGAGAGAAGATATCTGATAAACAACAGATAATAGACAATAAATGTAAACGACTAGAAAAATATACTCTTAAAAATTAAAATTAGATGGAATGACTGTACAATGTGTGTATATACATATGGATGAATAGGCTGAAATCTGAATGGGTCAAGATACACAACATGAGAAAAGTACCTACGCTTGTATGAGATGATGTGTATGTGCTGGAAAGTGATGGATAATCGGCTGAACAAAGAATATTTAGACTATGTAATAAGCATGTGAGTGTGTGTGTGTGTGTGTGTGTGTGTGTGTGTGTGTGTGTGTGTGTGTGTGTGTGAAAAAACCAACAAGATAACGTTTTATTAACTCCTCTTATGTAAAGAGCTGTAAATACTTCTCTACTTGAAGTAGATGGCTGGAAATAACATCGGAAAACAAGTAAATAGATGAGAAACAAAAAATCAACAACTTATCACCTAAAAAACACACTTTCTAGCGTGTGTAAAGGAGGTAGGAGGGAAGATTTCAGCAACACAACTGTAACCAACAGCACCTCCACCATGTAAGTGTGTAATATTTTTTTTATTTTCTGAGTTGGGGATGGGGGCACAAAAGAGCTACCTAACCGCTTCATCTTCCAAAGAAGCCGTATACATGACCTTCCAACCGCAAGGTCACTGGTCAACTAATTCCAGAGAAAATACATGTTTCCAGCCTTTTTCAGCTTGCATAGTTTTGTGTAGCGAGTGGTTTTCCTTTTTATTTCTACACAAGGGTTACTACATTTGTAATGGTTTTGTATCATAGGCCAAGTTTGGCCTTCGGAAGACGTTAATATAACGTTATTTCTTTCTTTCTTTCTCTCTCTCGGAGAGCGCATCAATGACTTCAGTCGACTTACTGAAGTCGACTTTATTCACTTGTGAAATCTACGAAGTCGACTATGTCACTTATGTAAGCTATGAAGTCGACTTAATTCAATTATGAAATTGACATTGTTCACTCATGAAATCGACCTAGTTCACTTATGAAATCGACCATACTAGAGTTATTTATGAACTCAGTTGACTGGAGCAAACCAATTCAATGGGTACCAAATTTAATGACGACTTCAACGCCCAAGTCGACTTGGAGATTTAACCCACGCAAAGAGAAGTAGACTGGTACCAGTTTTGTCACCGAGGTTATCTTGTGGCACATCACTACTGAATGGACATTTTGGGCATAGTCTAATGGGGAGTCAATCGAAGTAAGTATTACAAGACGGTGGGCCACAGATAGCAATTCTTGCTGGACTACTTTAGCTGACGGGCTCTTGGACTACTATCTGACGGTCTTGAAGAGAATCCATGCACTCTTCTATATAAAGAGGACAGAGGACTCAAAAAGGGGGGGAGAGAGAGAGAGAGAGAGAGAGAGAGAGAGAGAGATGGTGAAGCTCAGAGGTGAGATATGTCTTTGTGTTGCTTCAAGCTTGTCATTCCAGAGGTGAAGCTTGTTCTCAGGAGGCAAGTTCTGTTGCTGGCCTGTGTGAAGGCAGCAAAGGGAGGTAACTTTCGTTCTTGGAGCAAGTAGCACTTTCTTTTCTCAAGCATACATTTTGTTCTCTCTAGTCAAGGAAGGGGGCTTCTCTGTTAGACTACCTTGCTGAACTAGAAGTATGTGTTGGACTCCTGCTGATCTTTTCTGCTGGACTAGAAGATTAGGCTGAACGAGAAGTGGGTGCTGAACTCCTGTTCATCTTCTCTGCTGGACTAGAAGATCGTGCTCAACATCTTTGCTTGACATTCCTTTGTTGGACATCTTCTGATCATGCTGGCCTAAGTTGATGAGTTAGGCAAATTTTGGCTACTAAATTGATGATTGTAAGCTGATAAGTTGGAGATTTTAGCTGCTAGATTGATGATTGTAAAAGTTTTGGTTCATCATCTATTGATACCTTGTGCTACATTCATAGATCTTTTCATTTTGGTTGCTTCCATTGTGGCCACACACAGAGTATCATTGTAGCCCTCTCTCGCACTACGTGGTCATTCGCTGTAGTGCCACAACCACATCACTTTCTACACATTATTGGATTTTCATTCCACATTTTAGATGTTTCTACTCTTTTTTTTTTTTTTTAAATGGATACTTGGTCAAGTAGCAATGTATATGGGTTTGTCTCGTAGGCCAGTTTTAGTTTTTAGAAGATGTTGCTCTCTCTCTCTCTCTCTCTCTCTCTCTCTCTCTCTCTCTCTCTCTCTCTCTCTCTCTCTCTCTCTCTCTCTCTCTCTCTCTCTCTCTCTCTCTCTCTCTCTCTCTCTCTCTCTCTCTCTCTCTCTCTCTCTCTCTCTCTCTCTCTCTCTCTCTCTCTCTCTCTCTGTGCCACACACTACAATACACTTCACAACCGAGCTCACATGTTAATGCACATCACTTATACACCCACCTACTTTCCATCGGTCCACTCCTCACCCTTGGACACACTCACCTCACATATCACCACCAGCTTTCCAGACCACGCACACACACATACACCACTCACCGGATCCATGCCCCAAAACCATTGGTACGATGCATATTATTGGGAGCTAAGGAGGCAATTAAGGATCTGGAATGCATAGGAGATAATACATGCCGATAAGCAAAGAGCCGCATGGAGAACCTTACCCGTCATAAAAGGAAGGAATGGGAGGAGGGACAATACGGATATCTATCACTCGCTCATGAGCCATGACAGTGCAGAGGCATGGCGGCATCTAAGAGAGAGGAGACTAACAAACACCCATTCGAGAGCCGAACACTTGGCATAGATATGCACAAAATCTATACTAGATCTCGAACCAATCGCCCATTCCCAGACCACAGAGCTCACGCCCCAACACCTCCGACTTCTTCACGTCGACTATGATGAGCAACGCCATTGCCCATTTACAGCATGGCAAGGCCCACGACCAAATCAGTCTACATATGGAGCATCTTATATATGGGAGAAAGACACTATCACCACTTATTGCCCACCTTTTCAACCTTGCATTGCTTGAAGGGTTTCCGGACTCATGGACCGAGCACACCATTATGTCCATCCCTATGTGAGGTGATACTATGGATCCGACCACTTATAGGACGATCATGATTAGCCCCACACTCTCCAAGTTATATGGGATAGTGCTAGAGACAAAGTTGAGAATCTTTGCTGACGGGATGCGTCTAAGGGCTTCAAGACATGCAAGATTCATACTAGATTTCTCTACCATAGACCATATCTTCACTATGAGATTCCTAATTGATCAAGCACGAGTGAAGAAGAGGAGATTATATCGTTGCTACGTGACTTCCGCAAAGCCTTCGACACAGTTCCCAAGGAGCGGCTCGTCAGACAGCTACTCGATCTCAGAGTTTCGAAGGAGATGATTAGGGCAATCTATGCACTATATGAGCAGGTATCGGGTAGAGTTCGATGTCAAGGCAAGCTCTCCAACTCTCTTGCTAGCACCATCGGGGTGAAGCAAGGCTTCTCTCTCTCACCCAAACTATTTGATCTCTACGTTGATGAGATAGTGGACTTCATACGACAGCAAGGACTATCCATATTCTTTTATATGTTGATGATATTATCCTGGTTTCAGACATATGGTCTACAGAGAACTACATGGCTTGGACGACTTCTGCACCTAGAGAGGTTTACCGGTGAGCCTTCACAAAACCAAATTTCTAATCTTCCATACATCAACACACGTGAGGAGAGAGTTTTTTCATTTCGACAGGTGGACCCATAGAGGTGGTTGGGTCATATGTATATCTAGGAGTGACTTTTACAGAAGCCTCTAGAATGTTCTCCGTGTCTCAAGAAGCCCGCAACTACACCATCCGTGGGTATGGAGAAACAATGTCACCCGAAGCATTTTCAGGAGCCCCATACCAAGAGGTGGCTATTCGACACTTTGCTAACCCAAGCCCTCATCTATGGAGAAGCCATTTGGGGGCCAAGGCTCACCGCCTCAGCATGGACAGCTCTGGAGAGACCTCAGATACTTAGGATTGCTAGACTCATTTGTAGCAAGTCCTCAGTACCTCATGGAAGAATGTGTTGCATCGCTAATGCTTATCAAGGCACTCTTCCAGACAATATGCCTATTACACAGGGCCCGGAGCATAGATAGAGAGTGCATCGCTTACAGGGCCTTCCAGGCATCACGAGACATGGCTCTATCGGGGGACACATCCTCATGGTATGAGTAGACACAAGATTGGCTTTCCCACCATGGACTTTATTGACCAGATCTTGCAGACGCATGTACGCAAAGATAGTACAGAAACGAAATCTCACAAAAGTACTCACAGAATAGAGAGAGATAAGAGACTAAACACAAGATTGGATACGATCTCCCCCAGATACTCTGATGGACGAATCTATCAGAGGATGTGTATCTATAGGTATTTTTCATTACGTCCTGAATAGAAGATACATGAGGATGGCACTTCAAAAAGCTTGAGTTTACAAATATCTTTCTCTATTTATAAATCGTCGCTTTCTAATCGATCTACTATTTTTACAAAAATGTCGCTTTCTAAGCAATCTACTATTTTAAAAATATATATATAAAATACTTTCTAATTATCTCAAAAATATCGGAATAAATTCACTCGCGCCCTCATGATTCTTCACCTGCTAAATCAAAACACAATCACATTAAAACCCTCAAGACATTAAAATCCATTTAACATTCCATTATTCCATAAAGTATAACATACCTCCCGATTGAAAAACAACTGACCTCAGTTGATAAGAATAAAATAGACATGGATGGCCAGTCACATGTCCCATCACTAAACAATCATATGCATGTTCCATGTAAAAACACATGCATGGAAATGAAAAACTAGAATATAATCATATGTAGAAATCAAATGATCATAATGTGGAGTTAATGATGTCTTATAAATCCATCTGGATTCTTCAAATGAGTGATTTTTATATTTTACTAAATATCTATGATATTGCTTACTAGTGCGGATAGTCGTAACATCATAATCAAGTATTTTCTCTAGAACTAAAATTCCAGCATCCTCTTCAAGTAAAGGAAGATCATCTAAAATAGGAATGAGTTGTAAAGTTCCTTTAAAAGATTTCAATAAACTAATATGAAAAGAATTATGTATATTCCAATGAGAAGGTATCGTTTCTTCTTAACATTATTTATGTAACGTTCTTGACTCTTTTTAATGTGTTCATGAACTTCATGAGAACTTGTGTAAAAGAATCAACCATACATATATCAGTTTGAGTGATAGACATGAGAGTGGAAGCTTTTTACCATACACAATTTCATACGACGTCGAGTAGTGATATGCATGGTGTTATTATATGCAAACTGTAGTAAAAGAAACTTCTCATCCCAATTACTTGGATTATCTGAAGAATAACAACGTAATAAATCTAAAATAGTACTATTCATAGCTTCAGTTTGCCCATTACTTTCAGGATGAAATGCAGAGCTAAAGTCTGTTTTGGAACCTAAATTTGAAATAATGAAACCCAAAAGTGATTACAAAAACCAACATCTCGATCTCATAGAATAACTTTTGGAAAACCATGATGCGGAAGAATACATTTAATAAATAACTTGGCAGGTGCAGAAAGAGTCTTTTTACAAGAAGTGAAATATGCTTGTTTACTAAACCTATCAACAATTGTCCAAATCATATCATTATGAGATGAAGTTGTAGGAAGATCAGTAATAAAATCCATAGATATTTGTTTCCATGGTCCATTCAGTATGAAAGTTGCATTAATAATCCAAATGCTTTACCATGATGTCCTTTCATGCGTTGATACACAATGCAATGAGAAACATACTCTGCAACATCCTTTCCATATTCGGCCAAAAGAAAAATTCTTCACACATAGAAATAGTACTTTATATGCTCCTATGACCCATATACGGTGGTTTATGCATCTCTTTCATAACAAATTCTTTAAAAACTTGTGTCATGCATAGCTTGTGTTGGAAATACAAGAATCCATTATGAAAAGTGTAACGATCCTCGTTAGATGATGTAGAATTATTGTAAGCTGTCCATGTTTGTGAAAAATACAAATCAGATGCATAAGTAGGAATCATGTCATGAAATGAATGAATAAGAAAAGAAAAAATTGAATATGAACAGCAAAAATATTATTGATTGAAACAATATTTATATGTGGGGATGAAAAACGAATCTGGGCATCAGCTACAACATTAACTTTGCCAGGTTGATATTGAATTAAAGGCTGAAAATTTTGTATGAATGAAGCCCATTTAATGTGTCTTTCGAAAATCAATGGTTGATTTAATAAATGCTTAATAGCATGTTGGTTTGTTTTGATTAGAACTTCAAAACCCATAAGGTAATGTTTCCAAATTTTTAAAGCATGCAGAAAAGCTAAGAGTTCCTTATCATATGTACTATAATTCTTTTCAAAAGGTTTAAGTTTCTTTCAATTGCAATGGGATATCATTTTGCATTAATATGTTGGGGATAAAGGCCCCAAGGACTCTCCTTTTGTATATTTTGACCCTTCCATGTGAAAGCTCTCTTCGAGAGCTTTCCAGACATATTTTTGTTGTATTTTTTGGACCCCAAATTGGGGAGTTATAGGCATTTACATTATTTTTATGACTTTTGGTCATTGGCCATGTGTGAACATGCCCAAATGACCTAAAAGTCACTTATCAATAAGACTTGGTCCCAAATCTCTCATAACTTGATTGGGACTTCTTCAACTTCAGCTTCTCCATCTTCTTCTCCAAATTTCTGCGCAAGTTTCTCTCTCTACTTTCTCTCTCCTCACGCAGCAGCCCACTCCCTTGGTGTTTGGAGCAACCGAGCACACCACGACGTAGCTCTCCGTGGCCTCTTTCAACTGGTATCAGAGCTTTGAGCTGTTCCATCGCGACAAAGTTGCTCAAACTGTTTTTCTACTTCAGCCTATGTTGAGCTTAAAGTGTTTTCTTGCATTTGGGAGAATTTCATCGCGAAAAACCTTCTTTTTTCGCGATAAAAGGGCTGTTTTTGGAGGATTACTTGAGCCCGGAGCAAAGCTGAAGCAAATTTTGTGCTTTTTAGAGAGTTTCATCGCGAAGAATCTCTTCTATTCTTCTTTTTGTATCTCCACAGGTCTTTTTCAGCATCCACATTGCTGATTTTTTCATCTACAGGTCTTTTGTGGCAGAAATTCTCTCATTTTTCAAGTGGGAGGACATGCACAAAGATTGAGGAAGTGCATACTTGCTGGAAACTTATTACAGTAGGTCATTTCTCTGATTTTACAGGTCATATTGCTGCAAAAATTGGGGCTTTTGTGAAAACAAGCACCCATTGCCTTGGTTTTACATCTATGTATGCCTTTTGTGGTTGAAAAACAACAAATTTGTTGTTTTTGATGCAATTACAGCTTGCTGGAATTTTCTGAAATTTTCTGCAGAAAATTTCAGAAATTGTTTTTTGCAAGTTTTGAACAATTTTTGGGCTTAATTTCTCAGCTATAGTCTCCTAAGGTAATTGCGCACAGGACAGCAGGTGAATTTTACCTTTTTTGGTGAAATTTTGAAGCTCTTAGTGTGCAAACATGGCCTCCTGTGATGTCAAAAGCTTGTTTGAGATCAAGAGATTTGAAGGTAATGGTTTCGATTTGTGGAAAGAGAGAATGTTGGGCATCCTCTTTCTTAAAGATTGTGAAGGGGCTCTTGAGGAAGTCAAGCCTGAAGATATGACAGATGCAGCATGGATGAACCTAAACAAGAAGGCCATCACTTACATCAAGATGGCTGTATCAGATGAAATCTTAGTGGATTTGAAAGGCCTTACAACTGCTTTTGAGGTATGGGAGAAGCTGAAAGCCACTTATGAAAATACCACGCCTGTAAATCAAGTGCATCTTATGCGTAAGCTAGTGTGTATGCAGCTTGATGAGTCAAAAAGTGCGGCTGAGCACTTATCTTTGTTTACAGGTACTCTTTCACAATTGAAGGACTCTGGATTACCTCCATTTGATGATAAGCTTAAGGCCATCTTCTTGTTGATGACCTTACCTGATTCGTGGGAAACATTGGTTGTTTCACTTTCGAATAGCCCCAGTCTTACCTTTGATGGTGTAAGGGGTTCTATTTTGAATGAGGAAATCAGGAGGAAAGCTAGTGGAGAGGGCAGTGGTTCAGCCAATGTGGCTAGAGGAAGAACAGAAAAGAAAAGTGGAAATGTACAAAGGAACAAGAGCAAAAGCAAAGGCAAGGCTGAAGTGACTTGTTATCAATGTGGTAGGAAAGGTCACAAGAAGCCTGATTGCAGATTCTATAAAGCTGAACTAGAAAGAAAGAAGAACACAGGTGACAGGAAGAAAAAGGACACCAAGAATGAAGCACATGATACCTCAAAGGACAAAGACAAAGAGAAGGCCAATGTGGCCTCTAGTGTCATCATTGAGGAGCTATCAGATGCAGAAGATATACTTTGTGCTACTATGGAAGCAGAGCATGCTGAAGTTATTGATCCTTCTATTAATATTCATGCACAAGATATGCAGATCACAAAGAGGGATTTGATTGATGCCTTGCTTACTGTGAATGATGCTTTGTCACAAACATGGATTGTAGATTCAGGTGCATCGTTTCATGTAACTCCTATTAAGGAGTGTTTCACTACCTTTCATGCAGGCAGCCATGGACATGTATATCTTGGAAATAACCATGCTTGTTCAATTGAAGGTATTGGCACAGTGCATCTCACAGTGGATGGTACCAATGAGCTGGTTTTGCATGATGTAAGGTATGTACCAAGCATCAAGAAAAGCTTATTGTCTGTTGGGCAAATGGATATGCATGGATATAGTACCCTCTTTGAGAAGGGGTCATGGAAGCTTATCAAAGGCTCTAGGCTGATTGTTAAAGGTACAAAGAAAGGGACTCTTTATTGCTTGCATGGTAAAGCCTTGCTGGGCAAGTTTATTGCTTTGGTTGAAATCCATTCACATATGGAATTATGGCATAAAAGGCTTGGTCACATGAGTCAAAAAGGCCTTGATAAACTATGTAATTTGGACAAGTTTGATGCTAAAGGCTCAAAACTTGATTTTTGTAATGAATGCCAATATGGTAAGCAAGTAAAGAATTCTTACTACTCTGGTGTCTCTCGTAAGTCTAATGTGCTTGATCTTGTTCATTCTGATGTTTGTAGCCTGCCCACAAAATCTATGGGGGGTGCTCTTTACTTTGTTTCTTTTGTAGATGATTACTCTAGGAAGCTTTGGGTATATTTGTTAAAATCTAAAGATGAAGCCTTTGCTGCATTTAAGAAATTTCATGCATTTGTGACCACTCAAACAAGTAGAAAGCTGAAATGCTTACGTACAGATAATGGGGGTGAGTTTACAAGTGCTGAATTCAATAGATTTTGTGAAAATCTTGGTATTAAGAGGGAGCTAACAGTCCCATACAGCCCCTCTTCCAACGGTGTGGCTGAAAGGTATAATAGGACTTTATGTGAGAGGGTGAGATGCATGCTGTCCACAGCTAATCTCCCTCATGGATTTTGGGGAGAGGCTTTGAAAACTGCAGTTCATGTTTGCAATCGATCCCCTCATATGTCCTTAAAAGGTGGCATTCCAGAAGAGGTTTGGTCTGGCAAACCAGCTTCATATGACCACCTACGCATCTTTGGTTGCGATGCTTTTGTGCATATAAGGCCTGAGTTGAGAAGCAAGTTAGATGCAAAGTCCATGAAAGGAATCTTCATGGGTTATGGAGATGAAGGTGAAATGGGCTACAGGATTTGGCTACCTCAACTCAAGAAGGTAATACGCAGCCGAGATGTTGTATTTAATGAGGCAAGGCTGCTCAAAAACAATTGTGCCTCTAAAGATGACCATAAAAGAGTCAAATTTCAGCATGTACAGCCACCAGTTAAATCTGATATGGACCCTCGGGATGCACCACATATGGCTGGAAATGACAATGAGCCCGTGGTTATTGAGCCAGATGATGCTGGACAGCAAAATGATGCTCCTGAAGGGCATATGCAGCCACCTATTCATGCTGAAAACAGGGCTGGAAATGATGTACAGCAGCCTGTTAACAATGAAGAAGTTAATGTACCTCCTGATGTAGATCCATTGCCTGGTAATGTTGATCATTGGGTAAGAAGATCTATACGTCCTAGGAGGCGAGTGAATAGATATGATCCCTCTATACATTATATTATGTTATCAGATGAGGGTGAGCCTCTTACTTATAAAGAGGCAAAGCTATGTGAGCACAAGAAGAAGTGGGAGTTAGCCATGCAGGAAGAGATAAAGGCCTTGCATGCAAATGATACTTGGGATTTGGTTGAGTTACCCAAAGGAAGGAAAGCCATTCCAAACAAGTGGGTGTACAAAATCAAAACTGTTGATGGCAAACCCAAGTATAAGGCAAGGCTGGTTGCTAAGGGATATGCCCAAAAAGAGGGCATTGATTTCCAAGAAGTGTTCTCTCCAGTGGTGAAAATGACCACTTTACGTGTGTTGTTTGCTCTCACAGCTGCCTTGGATTTGGAATTATTCCAAATGGATGTTAAAACAGCCTTTTTGCATGGTGATTTAGATGAAGAGCTGTACATGAAACAGCCAGAAGGATATGCCATTCCTGGAAAAGAGCATCTGGTATGCAAACTGAAAAGAAGCTTGTATGGGCTGAAACAGGCCCCCAGACAATGGTATAAGAAGTTTGATGCATTTATGCTCAAACATGGGTTTAAAAGAAGCCATGCAGATCATTGTTTGTACACGAAAAAGGATGAAGATGGCAGCCCAATTATTCTTGTACTGTATGTAGATGATATGATGCTGGCTGGGAAGAAAAAGAGCACTCTGAATGCTCTAAAACAGCAGCTGAACTCTGCATTCTCAATGAAAGACCTTGGGGAAGCTGAGCATATTCTTGGTATGCGTATAAAATGGGATAGACAGCAGCATACTTCGCAGGTATCCCAAGAAAAGTACATTGAAAAAGTGCTGGACAGATTTAATGTGGCTGATGCTAAGCCTCTTGGAGTGCCATTGCAGCCACATGTTAAGCTTTCCAAGGATGACTGTCCCAAAAATGATGATGCAGCCAGTTACATGAAGAGTGTTCCATATGCATCAGCTTGTGGTTCACTTATGTATGCTATGGTTGCCACTCGGCCAGACATTGCTCATGCAGTGGGAGTTGTTAGCAGGTTCATGGCTAATCCTGGTAGAGCTCATTGGGAGGCAGTCAAATCTATCTTGAGATATTTGAAAGGGACCAAAAGTAAATGCTTATGTTATGGAAAGGGTCCATTGGAGTTAAAAGGATTTTGTGATTCAGACATGGCAGGTGATGTGGACACACGCAAGTCCACAAGTGGCTATGTATACATCCTTGCAAGTGGAGCTATTTCATGGTGCTCTAGACTTCAGAGGATAGTTGCACTATCTACTACAGAGGCTGAATATATTTCAGCCACAGAGGCTTCCAAAGAAGCCATTTGGTTAGCTCGGCTCTGCAGTGAGTTTGGGATGCTTGAAAAGGCACCTCTTCTTGGATGTGATAGCCAGAGTGCCATATGTTTGGCAAAGAATGCCATGTTTCATGCTCGCACAAAGCATATTGATGTGAGATATCACTTCATCAGAGAGGTGTTAGAGGATGGCCTGATCACTTTGATCAAGGTCAATACTTCACAGAATCCTGCAGATGCTCTCACGAAGTGTCTACCCAAGGCACAACGTCAGCTATGTATACAGATGGTGGGAGTTACTTAGCTTAAAGGAGCCTCCTTGGTCCTTTAAGTGGGAGGTTGTTGGGGATAAAGGCCCCAAGGACTCTCCTTTTGTATATTTTGACCCTTCCATGTGAAAGCTCTCTTCGAGAGCTTTCCAGACATATTTTTGTTGTATTTTTTGGACCCCAAATTGGGGAGTTATAGACATTTACATTATTTTTATGACTTTTGGTCATTGGCCATGTGTGAACATGCCCAAATGACCTAAAAGTCACTTATCAATAAGACTTGGTCCCAAATCTCTCATAACTTGATTGGGACTTCTTCAACTTCAGCTTCTCCATCTTCTTCTCCAAATTTCTGCGCAGGTTTCTCTCTCTACTTTCTCTCTCCTCACGCAGCAGCCCACTCCCTTGGTGTTTGGAGCAACCGAGCACACCACGACGTAGCTCTCCGCGGCCTCTTTCATAATACAGCATCTATACCTAAACCACTAGCATTTGTAACTACATGGAAAGGCTGTGCAAAATCTAATAATTGCAAAACAGGTGCATGAGGAAGTGCATGTTTGAGTTTTTCAAAAGATTGTTGATGTGCTAATCCCCATGCAAATTTTAACTTTATCTTCAATAATAATGTGAGTGGAAGTGCTAAATAGAAAAACTTTTTACAAACTTTCTATAAAAACTAACCCTAGAAAAGAGCGTACATCATTCCCAGATTGAGGTGCATGCCATTCTTCAATTACTTTAATTTTCTTTGGATCTACATGAGCGCCTAGACTAGAAACAATATATCCTAAATACTCTAATTCTTTTTGGAAAAAAGAACTCTTTTCAGGATTGGCATAAATCTTATTTTTGCATAACAAATTAAAGATTGTTGCTAAATGATTTTCATGGTCAACATCATTCTCACTATGGACAAATATATCATCAAAGAAAACAAGAACAAAAGCTTAACAATCAAGAAAAATGTTATTCATCATACGTGCAAATGTAGCACGTATGTTATTCATCATACGTGCAAATGTTGTTATTCATCATACATATGTAGCAGGTGCATTGGTGAGTCCAAAAAGCATTACCATGAATTCAAAGTGACTAGTTTGAGTTCTAAAGGCAGTATTATAAATGTCATTTTGTATCATTCATATTCGATGATACCCCGATTTAAGATCAATTTTGCTAAAAATACAAATGAATTCTGTCCTTTCCTAAATGCACGTTTGACTTGAGTATGACTAATTAATGGAAATTGTTGGAAGTAATGTATTGAAGACAAAGAAATATCTTGATTGTTAAACTTATAACTAATTGTTTGTGTATGATAATCAATGCATAGATTATAATGATTACGAAAAGGCATGCCAAGTATAACATCATAGAACTGTAAAGGAGCAATTAAGAATGTGCGTTCATCTACTTATGAACCTATACGAATCTGAATGTTATGCACTTCACTTGTAACATTAT
>CM035414.1:52770349-52862849 GCA_020310875.1 Ceratopteris richardii
ATGTATAGGTCGTGACATGAACTCCCATCTAGACTCCACAAACTGAAGTCTCTCCTCAAGTCTGCATTATTTATTATAGAAAAAAAAAAGATTTAAACATGAACTTCAAATTTGAGAATTCAAATTATAATATACCTAGATGCTCGAATCGCCTCTGTCATTCTTGTGTACATGTGGTACACAAGTTCGAGGGTTTAACCCTCCATGTCAACATAGCGTAATGCTATATGAATCTGTCTCAAGATACGCAAAATGTTGCATATCTCTGCCCAAAAATCCATGTCCAAATCTTTCTTTGCACATGATGTGCAATCTCTGTGTTTCCTCTTTCCATACTTATCCATTTCTTATCTATTACGGTCATCCTCAAAGGATCAATGCACATGTGTAAGTGGGAAAAGACATGATATATATATATCCAAATCGTGTTTCTGATGTGCGAACTAACTCCTTGTCACTATAACTGCAAAAGATACTCAAAGTTGGGTGATTCTTTCCTAAGCAAGAGGAAACCATTACATTGATAATGTGGCATCGTCTAAAATCGCTCCATCCATCGGATAGAATGGTGCAGCCATAGGTCTTCCACCCATTTTTAATGGGTCCTAATTGTAGGTCGATCCTCTCTTGCTCTTCAATGAGCATGGATGTGCGTAGGCGATTATATAGAATTCCATGCCAATCATCACTGGAAGGTCCCACTTG
Source organism: Ceratopteris richardii (assembly GCA_020310875.1). NCBI lineage: Eukaryota > Viridiplantae > Streptophyta > Polypodiopsida > Polypodiales > Pteridaceae > Ceratopteris > Ceratopteris richardii. Next base: position 52,771,055 of record CM035414.1, read on the forward strand.
GGCTACGAACAACTGTGAAAGAGAGGTTGCATTCAAGTATGCAATGCTCAATTTCAATTTTTGCAACTTTTTGGCGTTGCTTCTATAAGCCTGTACTTAGATAAGCGGAATGGAGGCCCCCTTGTCTAGGTCTCTAGCTTGGCGGCTCAAATGACTCAAGAGGGGTAGATCTTTCACTCTCTTCTCGTTGGGTAGATGTACGGCTTCTAAATGAGTTAGCAATAGGTCCAACACTAAGTCACCGTGAGATTGTGCTCATGTCGCACATCCTCGGCTATGTCATTGGGAACTTTTGGACAAGCTTAAATGCCAGACCCTCGTAGTACTGACACATGTCGAATGAGATGTGTAATTGTTGTGCTAAATGTTTTTGCACAATACTTGCATACCCATCTCCGTGTGCCCGAGCTACAAACGGTAGGATTTACCAATTCATGGCTTGAAGTGTGAAGGGCCCAAAGGTGGGAAATAGTACGAGGCATAATTTTAAATGAAGAAAGAAGAAAGGAGCACAAGCCTCAAAAGTGTGTGGAAAGCTAAAGAAAGAGGATGTGTGGACCATAAGGTTATGCCATAGTTTTATGCCTTAGTCAATGCCTTCGAGTAACCGAATGGATAACCGAATTAATAACCGAACTAACAACCCAACTTGATAAATGAATTTGATAATCGAATCAGAACAAAAACAATAAACAATGCACTGTGTCACAGTGAGCACTGTGAGTACATGCTCACAGTGAGCACTGTGAGTACAGTGTCACAATGAGCACTGTGAGTATATGCTCACAGTGAGCACTGTGAGTACATGCTCACAGTGAGCAGAGTGAATACAATATGACACTGAGCACAATGAGTACATTGAGCATACTGAGAATAGTGCACATGGCATAGTAACAAATTAGAAAAAGGCACCGGAGAACCCAAAAAAAAAAAACATGAATTGACAAATGCAAACCTAGACCTGATCGGAATTAACAAACCAGAGCGCATGCCGAATCACGATTGGATGCCGTGAATCATAAATGGATGCCGAAAAGTACACTTTCGAGGACGCACACAGGCTCTAATACCACTGTTCACCAGATCTTACACACGCACGTACGCAAAGATAATACAGAAACGAAATCTCACAAAAGTACTCACAAAGTCGAGAGAGATAAGAGACTGAACATAAGATTGGGTACAATCTTTCCCCACATACTCTCATGGACGAGTTTATCAGAGTATGTGTATTTATAGTAATATTTTATTATGTTTTGAATAGAAGATACGTGAGGACTGCGCTTCGAAAATCGTGCGCTTACGAAAATCCTTCTTTATTTACAAATCATCGCTTTTTAACCGATCTACTATTTTTACAAAAATGTCGCTTTCTAAGCGATCTACTATTTTTACAAAACATATATAAAATACTATCTTTTAAATATCTTCAAAAATATCTGTATAAATTCATAAACGTTCACGTCCTCACGATTCTTCACCTACTAAATCAGAACACAATCACATTATAACCCTCAAGACATTACAATCCATTTAACATTCCATTATTCCATAAAATATAATAGCCACCACTACAAAATGATACCCATACCCCTACCTACTCACTCTCCAACCATGAGAGGAATAGGATCATCCTCTGGGAGATTCGGCACACATACATATAGAGGACATGGGTCAGACCTAGGGATACATTGCCACCGAAAATGCCCTACTATCGCAAGCATTTTCTATCAATCTCACGACATGGTTTTATTGAGACTCCACGATACATACAGTCATACCTACCATACCATCTACATGTCGGCATTGGGAAGCTTCAGGTTTCTTCACATCAACTCAAGATAGAGAGAGGCCAAGCTAGAGGAGTCCCACGTGAGGAGCGATGGTGTCTAGCATACCACACAAAGATAGAGTGCGAGGAGCACCTTGTTACCAGATGCAAGGTATATGCAAATCTAAGAGCTTCAAATAGAGGGCCCACTCAAGCAGTGTATGACTTCACAACACCAATGGAGGTTTGGGCTCTTCATCATAGCAATATATGAGAGAAGAGAACGGATAATGTGGCCCATACATTCAGCACAATTGAGCATCCAACAAACTAATACCAAGTTCTTTCAACATGCTCGACCACATCAGACTTACCCTCCCCCCAAAGGCATAGGGCTTACACTTCAAGAGAAGAGGCACACAAAGGATGCCACCAACCACGTGGAACTGGTTATCGACGACCACGACTACATCAGGGGGTATCTTATGCATCAAGATAGCCCATGATCACATGATGGAGCATATGTGTACCACCACCCCATGGACAGCCACTTTACAGTGGGCACTCCGACCGCCACCGATATACCACATACTCCACCCACCCACCCCATCCCAAATCATGAGCAGCTAGGGTATGCACATTCACTCATCCCCTTTGTATTGGGTGGCCATCATCTGCAGAGCCAAAGCCAAAGCCACGCTCCCCCTATACATCCCACATTGCACTATTCTTACTATCTTCCCTACTTATTCCCCATTCCACCTTTTTTGATGTATTTCCATAGTCGATCATAGCCGTCACTTTTCTTTTCATTTCTGCATAGAGATGACCACCGTTGTACATGGTCTTGTCTCATAGGCCAAATTTCCCCCCCTCTCTCTCTCTCTCTCTCTCTCTCTCTCTCTCTCTCTCTCTCTCTCTCTCTCTCTCTCTCTCTCTCTCTCTCTCTCTCTCTCTCTCTATCTATCTCTACATACATACAGAGGACATGGGTGAGCCCTAGGGATACATTGCCACCGAAAATGCTCTATTACCGTGAGCATTTTCTACATATATCGGACGAGGGCTTCATCGAGATTCCAAGATACATGCAGACATGCCTACCCCACCACCTTCGAGTCGTCATTGGGCAGCTCCGAGTTTCATCACATCAGCTCGAGAATGAGAGGGGTCGGTCCAGGGGAGTCCCTCGTGAGGAGAGGTGGTGCCCAGTATGCGAGACAGAGGTAGAGAGTGAGGAGCATTTTGTTATCAGATGCCCAGCATACTTAGACCTACGAGCACATTTCTAGATAGAGGGGTCACTCCAGTTGTGCATGACTATGGGAGACCAGCGGCGCTTGGGACGCTTCATCACAGAAGCATACGAGAGGCGAGAACAGTCACTACAGCCCACACATCAGCCACGGGTGAGTACCCAGAAGACCATAATCCAGCTCTTTCAGCGAGCTGAGCTACATCAGAGAGGTCCATTAATAGGGCTCACGCTCCACCAGGCAGCAGCACAAAGAGCACGACGCCGACCACCCATGGTCGGATATCGTCGACCACGACTATATAAGGAGGATATCTCATGCATCAGGACAGCCTACGACCACATGATGGAGCATAGGCATACCACCACACCCTGGGTTGTCTTCCTCCAAGAGGCACTCATACCACCACCGATGTACCACATACTACACCCACCTCCACCCATCACCAGTATCTAGGGTGTTTTACTCACTCACATTATGGATCCCCCATGTATTAGGTGGCCACTATCTGCAGAGTCAGAGCCACGTCTCCCCAGCCTTTTCCAGCCCTATATAGCTTTGTGTAGCAATATACTTTTTGTTTCATTTCATTTTCTACACAGGGTTACTACACTTGTACATGGGTTTTGTCTCATAGGCCAAGTTTGGCCTCCAGAAGACGTTAATATGACTTTCTTCTTTCTCTCTCTCTCTCTCACTCACTCACTCACTCACTCTCACTCTCTCACACTCACTCACTCACTCACTCAGGTTTCTCATGAGTCACACAAGTGGGGCTCCAGAGTGTCCTCTGGATACTTTGCATGAACGAATAATACTTTTGACTGCAGGCCATTTCTGGAATGGTGAACAAAATCTTTTCATTGACAACAGAATGTTGCATTGCAAACATTGTGATGCAATCACAATAGGTTGCACTGCAGCACTCCATTGTGCATCCTAATTTTTAAACAACTCTGAGTTTACCTTCCGATGACACGAGCTTCGCAAGGACACACTTATCCTTGACACTTAAGACATGCCGCATGCCTAGTTTCGTATTTTGATCAAGGAAATTTCATGTACAACTGTAAAAGAAGATTTGTGTAAATATATGCCTTCATACGTCTTTGCACACCATATGTAAAACAGCATAGGCATGAAAGATTAGTGGTTGGATGCTAAAGCTAATGCTCTAAAGCCATGTCAGCAGGAAGTGGAAGCAGAAAAGGACATCAAACCATTTGCTCATCCTCAGATGAGCAACAGCCTACACCTGATATCGTGAAAAGCTGTTGCAACAGAAGTAACTTGAAGAGAGAGAAAACAATACAAGTCTATTGTTTGCTCAGATTTGCAAGATTCCCTTACAAAAATGAAAGACAATAATGATCTCAATACACAGACTGATTCTGCCTTCTTACAAGCACATACATTTACAAGCGGATTGTCTGTTGATGCCTTCCATTTGAAGTGCACTTCGCTTCTGAGGCCAGAGGATGGCTTCCGTTTATGATCTATCTCAGAGGCATTTCTAGTATGGCATGCCAATAATAGGAGCCATCAGGATGGAACAGCCACTCTGATATGCTCTGTCCATAACCAGAGACACTACAGATGAAATCACCACAGACAAAAGATTTTCTTCTATTGCTTCTATCACACTATGATATTTGTCTATATTTAGACAAGATGCAACCATGTTCCCAGAAGCTACTGTAGAGATGTAACTCAAATTTGGGTAGGGCTCATCACTACCCCGACACCTCTCACAGTGCCACTTGATCAGCAACTCAGTACAGACAAAAACAACTTTATGATTATATAGATATCATTAAATGCTTTTACATGCTTCAGGTCACTATGCATTGGCACCACTCAATCACCTACGTAATCGATTTGACAATAAAAACATCATCCACCTTATTACTCTAAGTCTTCATTTTGGACTTAAAATTTTTATGCCAGATGACATTTTTTGTATGCTTTAGATTTTGAATACATACGGTTTACAGTTTACTCAAAAAAGATGATCAAAAAGAGGGAAAAAGAGCTAGTATTTATGTAGGGCAAGGGGGGCTTCATTAGCAGTTCCCGACGTATAAGATTAGCTTGAATATTAAAGCGGATGACCACTTTTACCCAAAAATAAATAAATAAATTTTTTAAAAAAAATATATATATATATATGTGTGTGTGTGTGTGTGTGTGACCCAGATAAATTTTCTGCTGTTTATTTATTGCACCAAAATGTGTACAGTAGGTGTTACGTCCAAAACAAAAGGAGATCTAGAAGGGCGCGTGTCCGGTCAAGTGTGAACAGGCCACCTAGTGTGAATAGGCCACCTAGTGTGAACTGGGCCACCTAGTGTGAACTGGGCCACCTCCTCATTTGAGTCTATAAATAGGATCCATTTGCCTCATTTGTGGGACATTCTTCCCGTGAGGCACTTGGACTCTTGGCCCTTTGGCAGAGCTTCGTCACCCATATTGGTGGGGGGCTGTTGGTACGGGACACCAGCCTCTTGGAGGTGGCTATCTGCTTGGCTGCAGGCTCCCAGGCTCAGGGGTGAGCCCATTTGGCTCTATGGCTGGGAGGTGAGTCTGATGTTCACCCTTCTACTGTTTGTGAATGTGGCTTGTGTCTTGATTTGTCCAGCAGGGAGGATCTTGGAGGATCTAACAGTAGGAAATCAGGAAGCAAAGATAAATGACCTCACACATCCAACCATCCTTTGCATCATAGCCTTGTATGACTGTATTGTTTGAATTTGACGAAACAATTCTCAATAACATGACATACAGCAGCATTGAAATAATGATGAGATTGAAAAGAATTAAGGTTCTAGAGAAAACTCACTTTTGAGCCAGAACTGGACCTGACTTCATGCATCCCACATAAACACGAGGCTGTGCCTTCAGCTTCACGAGTATTGTGCATAAAGCCCCTGCAATAGGATGCACAATGATACACACTACTTTTAGTTGTTCCAGCATACATTTTTACACTCATAAAATCTGAAATATATTACTCACCAAGGTTGACATGAACATCATCATCGACTTTAACATAGAAGGAAGCATCCCAGATTGCAACAGCTGTGGAAAAATACAGTTTTGTCTTGGCTGACAACTCATGATAACCCTCTACATGTCCCTGCACATTGCCAGTTAAAATACAAATTAAAAGCCATGCCAAAGAACTGTAGAACTCTTATGACCATATATAATTGCATTCAAGAAATAAAGTTGCCACAGAGTATGAAGGTCAAGTTAACTAGTCTAAGAATATCACGATGTTGATTGCTCTCCGCTTCAATAGCACGATCCAATATTCCACCAGCTGTAGCACTGCAAACATGGTCCATATGTGAAAAATAGGACGGTAGATACTACCAATTCACCACTGAACAGGATAGATAGACAAGAGATAACAATACCTGTGTCCGATAACAAATCGAATAACAATCCCCTTCTCTTCCTCCAGCTGTTTCAGTTTATCACCTGGAAAATAGAGAAGAATTTCACTCTTCCATGTATTCCGTGAGACAAGTGCTTGAAACATGCAACTTGTAACTTGAAAGAGGACAGCACGTGGGAACATAACATGCAAACCTTTGGGCATCCAGGTCTCTCGAATTGAATCTCTGCGCTTCCGACTGCTAAATGCTGTGTTGATACCAATCACAACAAAAGCCTTCTGACGACCATCTGAAGAGTTGGATTTAAGGATCTCCTTGAAGGATGATGTATTGGGAATATCTGTTTTAACCCCCTCCATCAAATCAAGATCAAGCTTGGATTCCCTGGAACTGAGAAACAACATATCAAAGAGTCAAGCATGGAAGAGAACAACATATTGGAATAATCTTTTATTTACTGTCAGACTGACCCAATAGAGGTGCTCTCTTCATTTAAGCTGCTCGCAACATTATTTCTCTTCTAAAAGAAACAGCACTATGAGATTGATATACAAAGCAAAAAACAAACGTAATTATTCAGATAGAAGACTTACAAGATCATCATTGCATTCAATATGAATGCTTTCTGCATCGTTTACTTGAGGAAGGCCCTGATTCTCGGGAAGTATCCACATTCTGCTTCGTTTTCAAGTACAGAAAGTCATTTGCATCCAACCAAAGCATTGACGGTGAAATACGCACGTGCAGATTAAAGATGTTGAACTCTCATGGCTTTGAGATCAAATTAACTATATTATCGCCCGATGATTTCTAAGAAGATGATAAAGCTTCAAACTGTGCAATTCACTGTGAATGTGGAATATAAGAAACAACTGCGCTACCAAATGGCTAAAAAATACGTATCGTTATACTTTCTGCACTAGAGCGTGGATGAGGACAAAAGATGCAAACTGTAAAATTCCACGACAATCTACTGTTCTACGTAATCGCCTGAAGAGAACCTCTCGGGAAAACAAATGAAGCATAATTCGGATGGCTTAATTTTTGTCATTCGATCGTTGCATACAGAAAATGCAATTAACAGTCTCCAAGGGTCCAATCGAATTATGAAAAATATGTTCCGCCTCATGCAAGAAGAAGAGACTAATGCTTGTTCAATCCAATAGTGCATGATATGCTTCATCATATGAAAGAAGAAAAGATTAGACTAATGCTTGTTCAATCAAATAGTGCCTGAGATGCTTCATCATATGAAAGAAGAAAATATTGATCCGCTTGGACTGAGTGCCATCCACCGGAAGTTTTTCAATTTAAAGTTTAAGATTCAAAAAGGAGAAAACAAAAACAACAACAACAACAAAAACCAACAAACAACCAAACAACAAAAGCGAATAATGAAGTGTGATAGCAAATATAAGAACACGTTGGTATCATGCTACAGCTGATTAGATATTTCTCAGGGTAAGATTAAAAGAATTACTTCCCACAGGATTTCAAAAGGATTACATGGGATACCTGTTTGTGAAGAAGAGACCAACACAAAAACTTGCAGAGCACAATAGGATCACCCATTTGAACGGCAATGCTCCCGATCCCTTGGAAGGCATTGCTCCTACTATAGAATCAACGCATCAGTTCTGATTCCTGATGATGACATCGATCTGCTTTACAGCGGCCATAGACATTCTGTCGCTATCCCCATAGAAAAGGATTCTCTTTCTCCACGTTTCCGCTTAGATTTCTATATTAGTCCTATGAAATGTTCCGCCTCTCCTGTTCTCTTCCGCATTTTTCTCCTCTCCCCAACCCACTATGCCCAACATCTCTTCAGAGTCACAATCAGATTGTTACCTCATTTCAACAGCAGACCATAAGCGCACTTTTCAATTCTTGATGCAGATAGCGAGGCAGAGTAAACTATTTGCAGGAGACAGACAGAACAGGAAGTATGATCGATGCATTGGTCGGAACAGACTTACTTAGCAAGAGAGAAAGAGAAGGGACAGAGATAGAGAGAATGATAGACGATAGAAAATAGCGAGTGTGCTGGAATGTGAGTGTAACCGGCGGCCAACGCCACGCGGCGTTCACTATTCATTTTGTTGCTTTCATGAGAATCATTAACCCGATGGCTTATGCGCTTCTCCTTCCCTGCTTGTTTGCTCTGAGATGCAGGTATCAGCTTTAACCATTCATAACAAGACATGGAAGGCTCATGCACCAAGTCAAGGTTCATTCCTTTTCTCTTTGTTACACTTCAGCCCCCAAGACAAAGTAGAAATGCTCTTCTCAAGACAAAGTAGAAATGCTCTTCTCAAGGATTTCAATCATTGAGGCCATCTTGTTAGATTTCTTCTCAAAAGGTTCCATCATGTTTTTGATATAAGAGTAGATCTTGCTTTTCTTTCACCTAGCCACACACACTAGTTGCTACTAGATTGATAATAGAGGTCCCCATGCATATGGAAAGCTCACTTTTTAGTATAATCAAGACTTCCATCTACATTTGAACTAGGTTTTGCATTGATCTAATAGGGTAGGGAGTACAATTGAAAGGAAGAAGATTTATAATCCATCATGGGATATGCAAAAAGAAAATGAAAGAGATTGCCCAAGCAGGAACCCTACTTTGGGAGCACTAATAGTTTCTCTTCTCAATGATTTAAATTATGCAAGCAATTGTGTTCGATTCACTACATATTAGGTATAATCTTTCCTTCCAAACTGCACACATATTAGGTCTTGAAATGCATATTAGGTCTTCCCTAGTAAAAATTAATTGATCAAAATGTTGGGTGAAGGAGATAGACTGATGTTGCAACACTTGGAAGGGATGTTCTTTTCCTCAATAATCCTAACCAGTAGAAGGGGAGAAAAAATGGCATTGATCTCAACTATAAAAATGAAGACCGTCCACAAGAAGTAGATTCTAAAACACTCCTGAGCTTTAATCCATATGCAAACCTTAAATACCCAAAACGGACTCACTTTTTTCATAAGAAGTAGATTCTAAAACACTTCTGAACTTTCTGTGAGGAACTCATAGATACACGTCCAGCCAACACTTGAACTCATAACTTCCTCCTTAAGACTCAACCTTGGTTACACAAGAGGTTTTGTGCCACCTAGTCAGCAATGAAATTCTATGTTCCGTTGCCCAGTCTGAATGCAATTCAAGAGGCACTCTACACATGTCTTCAATTTATTCGACTGAGCATGTGACACTTTGTTGTCGTCGCTCAATCTGAATACTGCCTATTTATTTTATGCATCTTTCAAGCTCAAAATTGTGGACAGCTCTAATCATCCATGATTTTATGAAGACTAGTCATTGGGAAACTATCACTCTCTAAGGAAGTTATTGGTGCTTGATGCAAACCTAGAATATGGTCAGATTATAAGTATCAAGGAATATGTTGAAACAAAAAAGGCATGTGGTGAGCATATGTTGAAACAAAAAAGGCATGTGTGAGCTCTGGTAAAAGTCCAAAGAACCCTCTCCTCGAAGCATTCTAGCATTGCTTTATGGAACAATTAAGAGCTACAAGTCCAAATCTCTCTTAAGAAACTTACAAGCCTTTGTCATTCAAGGTAGTAAAATGAAGCTTGGATGGAAACCCCTCCCAAGTGTTGTGCAAAACCACTACAAGTATTAAGCATGTAACGGAATAGGTAGGCGATATACATTTCTTTATTATGTGATAGCACGCCCTCATGTGACAAATGAGCAGCCTGTGTATGTTATGTTCTTAGTTAAAAAATATGAAGGACAATGATTTTGGAGGGGTTAGACAAAGGTTACAACTAGTTTCAACTAGTTTAAACTGATGAAATCCATTATTAAACCCAAGGGTTAAACACAGGACCTTCATCTCAAGAGGCCAATGCCAAACCAATCCACCTATGGAAAGTGGACAAACAATTGAGTTTTCATTCAACAAATTTCGACTCATTAAAAATAAAAAATGGATACATCCTCCCCATGAGCCTCTCAAGCTATATATTTTACACAAATTTCGTTACATGTATCTTTTGGATGTTTCTTGCGCCAATAACTTTTTTAGTATGCACTAATTGATTAACCCTTGAGCTTCAACTACAATGTGAAGTTTGTGTGTGTGTCAAATACTCTTACAGCAAAAACGTAAGTCTACATTCCCCAGCTTCTCTGCACAACAAGGAAAATTGAGTGAAAAGGATATTGGACCTACTTCTTTATGTAATAAGGAACAAAGCAAATCCTTTGTTATCATGTATTAAACTATTAAAATACAAATGTGACTCTACTAGACGGTACTTTTTTTATAGATTCGACAAGCACCTACTCTCCTAAGATTTAACTTTGAAAATACAATTATGTAGGTAAATGGGCATAGTACCTATGGACCCCTTGTATATATGTGTGTGTGATACTAAAAAACATGTCAAGAAGGTTCCATGATCCATGCATGATGGAAAAGAAAAATGTATGGTTGATGTTCTACATTTTCCAACTATTATCAAAAACCTCATTTCTATTGGTCACATGGTGGACCAAAGTCTACAAGTTAAAAGATGGGCTGGTGGGTCAAAGTAAAAGAGTGGTAAAATGTTCATTTTGGATACATGCCGTCAAAAGGATACATGCTATTTACAAAAGGAAGGAGTCATTGCAAAAATTGCTATGTTTCATACGAAGATCGGACATGCAAATCCATAACACACACTCATATAGTTGCTATGAAAGTTTCCCTATACTCAGTCTCACAACTAGAAATGTCCATGATAGGCTACTTATTGTTGGAGTTTGAGGTATGTAAAAGCACACGAACAGCACAAGGAAGAAGAAGAAGCTTGAAGCACAACACACAACAATTGCCAATGTGCTCTTACTGTTTGTGAAGATGGTTGTGGCAGAAGAGTGACCAGCACCCAAATCAACCAAAAGGCATCTGAGCCACACACACTCAATAGTCACTGTGAAAGCTTCCCTATACTCAGCCTCACAACCAGAAGTGGCTACTTCTTTCTCAACCAAGATATGCATGAGCTACCAAGAATGAAGCAAAAACCATTAGTGGACACACAAGTGTCATAGAAACTAGCCTAGGCAAAGTTTAAAAAAGCATGTGAATATAGTAGTAGTGATTCCCCCTTGGGATAAATCCAAGTAGCAGGGTACCGTTCAAGTAGCGAAAGATGTGTTTAACCGCCCACCAATGCTTGACACTTGAGCAATGCATAAACCTACTCATCTGAGAGATAGAAAATTGAATATCAGGCTGAGTTATACATAAGTAAATCAAGCATCCAATAGCTTGCTCATAGAGAACAATATCAAATGCATCTCTAACATCACGAAGACTCAATCCTAAACTTGTTTCAATAGAACTGGCAACAGGTTTGCAATCTTCAAGGCCAAAATGTTGCAATAATGTGTCAATACATTTTGTTTGACACGAAGTTATTCCCCCATCAACTTGCATAAATTGAATGCCCAAATAATGATGCAAATGCCCCAAATCAGACATCTCAAAAGAGGCATTCAAATCAGCCTTAAAATCAGCAATATGCTTCTCACTAGGACTAGTGACCAAGATGTCATCGACATAGACAACAATGATCCGAAGCACATCATTTGCACGCTTAACATATAAGGTGCTTTTAGTTAGACTATTCTCAAAACCATGTGCAATCAAGTAAGCATGTGTCTTTTCATGTGAAGCACATGTTGCTTGCTTAAAACCATATAATGCCTTTTTCAACCTGCACACTTTGTTCATGCCCTTTTTGCACAAAACCACAAGGCTGAAATATATACACTTCTTCATGTGAGTCACCATTCAGAAAATGTAGTTTTAATTTCCAATTGATGTACATTCCAACCATGATGAGCTACAAGTAGACAGATGCTATGAACAATGGTCATTCGGCATATGGGTGCAAAGGTCCCATCAAAATCAATGCTTCTCTCTTGAGCATAACCTTTTGCAACAAGGCTAGCCTTATAACTGTCAACTCTTCCATCAGGCTTACACTTTTGTATACCCATTTAGTGCCAATGGCCTTTTTGCTTGGAGGAAAATCACATAAAAACCAAGTACCATTCTTCATGATAGCATTATATTCTGATTACATAACAGCCATCCAATTTTGAGAATTTTGTGCTTCATCAAAAGAAACAGGCTCCTTCTCATTACAAAGACTAGAGGAAGCCATTGGTTAGCAATCTGATGCAAAAAAAGCACTATGAGAACATGAACGAGAATGATATGACAGATGTGCATATAATTTGCTATCTTGCAAAGTCTGCACCAGCCATTTAGGCATAGTTTTGGCCTCTTCTATATCAACCCTCTCATCAACAAGTGCATCATGTAAATCTGCATAAAAAATGGAATGATCTGCATCATCATGTAAAACTTGTAAAGGCTGAGAAATTGCCTCATTTGGACCAACACTTGATTGTCCACCTGTAAAAGAAGCCAGCAAAGTGTCATACATATCTTTGGAGCTAACTGATGTCTTCGTAATACATGAAAGTAACAACTAAATCCCATCTTCCACAAAAACAATATCATGGCTAACAAAAATGTGTTTACTATGTCGATGATAGAGTCGATAGCCTTTGCTTTCAAAACTCTACCCAACAAAAATACATTTCACTGCTTTATCATCTAGTTTCTTGCGTTGTTGTTTAGGAACTAATGCATGTGCGAGACAACCGAAGACAAGCAGATGAGCAATAGATGGCTTGCAACCATGCCAAGCCTCATATGGAGTGATATACTACAATGCTTTGGTGGGACCCCTGTTAAGTACATATGTTGCACACATAAAAACCTCAAGCTAGAAGCTATGTGGTAAAGCCTGACTTTTGACTATACACCTCACCATCTCCATGAGAGACCTATTCTTTCTTCTAGCAACAATATTTTGTTGATGTGTATGCAAGACTGTACACTAATGTTTTATCTAACATTCATCCAAAAATGCATTAAAATAAGAAGACATATATTCCACCCCTTAATCAAAATGAAGGGTGCCCAATTTACATGCTGACAGATTTTCAACAAAAACCAGAAACTGTTTGAAGCATATAAACACTTCGGGCTTTTCTTTCAATGGTTACACCCATTCATGCTTGGAAAAATCATCAATAAAAGTCACGATGTAAAGGTAGTTCCCAGAAGAAGGTTTCTATGTAGGACCACAAACATCATAGTGAACAAGCTATAATTTTTTAGTAGCTCTAACTGAACCATCTTTTGGGAAGGAGGAATGCTACATTTTGCACAAACTATAGCCTTCACATACATGTTTGCCAGGTGCCTCAAGTTTGGATAGAGAGGACACCATTTTATATTTCTGCAGGTATAGCAAACTAGCAAAATTCAAATGACCAAAGGGTGCATCCTTAAGCTTTGCATCTGAGATAGCTTGAGAATCTTGAACTACACATGCTGAATCATTGAGAGATTTTGCATAGTCTATGAGCTTACATAGCCCATGATAGAAAATGCCAAAAGCAATAATAACATCTCTATTTCACAGATCATGAACTATACATTTGTCATCAACAAATTTGACAACCAAGCCAATCTTGGCTAATGCTAAAACTGACAACATTGTTTTTTTTAATCCATGGCATAAACAAAGCATGTGACAATGTGAAAGAACTACCATGAGTAGTAGTCAAATTGATCTTACTAACTACCGTTACAATATAAAAGGAGTTATTAGCACATGCAATAGTATTCCATGTAGTGGCAGGTCAAGTGAACTAAAGAAATTTGCACTGCAAGGTAATATGTTTGGTTGCCCCATTGTCAAAGTACCAAACATCTGAGTCTATTGCAGACATATACTATTCATGAGAAGATGGTTCATAGCTTCAAAGATTAGTAAACACTCATTCTTCATTCTACACAAGATTAGGAGACTCTATTTTAGGTGTAGAGGCCTCTACAACAACCATTCAAGCCTCTTTCTTCTTTGCCTCTTTTGCAGCTAGTTTTGGATAACTCTTTATGATATGATTATTTTCTTTATAGTATTCGCAAAACCATTTCTACTTTTTTGTTTTCTTTTTGTCTTTGTCTTCCCTTATTTACTTTCCAGAATCAGCAGATTTTTGCTCACTACTAGATGAGCTCCATTTACCTTTTCCCTTCTGACTAGCTAAGAAAGCTTGATCTGCAACACACAGAATGAACCTATTTTGCCTAGACTCATATTCATACAATAAAACAAAGACTAACTCCTCAAATGTTAAGGCATTTGGATTTCCTTTCGTCATCAATCAAAGAGTAGAAGCAAAACTCTGATATGAGACCATTAAGAACGGTCCGCACACGTGAACTATCTAGCAAGAATTCATCTGTAGAAATCAACTTCTCTTTCAAATCTTTGATCTTTGTCAAAAAACTATCCATAGAATCTCCTTCATTCATACGCTCCAACTTCTTTGAGAGGTAAGCAACATGAGCCTCATTTGTTGCCTGGTATAAAGTGGTAAGTGTACTTCTTTTGTTTATACTTTGAAGATGTCCTCTCCAATCATCATAATATAAAGGAACAACAACCTTAGACACTTTAATTTATCAATTTGGGAAGTATACTGAGACCAAAGCCCCTTCTTCATCAATGAACTCCAAGATCTGTCATCACAAGATCAATTTTATTGGAGGTTTCATAAAAGTTATAGATAATTTCTATGATTTCTTGTAGATTAAACCAGGAATGAGCTTTTTCAGTGATTTTTGTGCCTAAAGTGTGCTACTTTTCATAATGAAGATCAAACTTGAATTTCAATACACATACCCCAGTGATGAGACAATCGTGATTATGACAGAATGACATAGTCAAGTTGAACAATACTTTGGAAGGTTATGGAGACTTAGAATAATGAGATGGACTTAAGATAGCATGAAACACTCAAAAAAGAACTACTGATCACAAAGACAAATCCATGAGAAACACTAAAAAAATCAACATGGAATCACCATAGAAGCTTGATGATGATATTAGAAGAAAAGTAAGAGGTCTCAAGTTCTCATTAATCAATAGAAATTACAAAAAGACCAAGATCCCCTAAAAATGAGTCATTAATGACTTAAATACTTTTTGAAGTTTCCTCCTTCACACTTGAAATAGGTCCACTAAACTTTTACTCTAAAATTCTACTTACTTGGGAGCTTTAAAAATTCTACAAAAAAATATATAATTTACATACCATCCTGAGGAAGACTCTTTCTCATTTTTACATTAGATGGAATCACTTAAACTATTATATTACAAAATTTCCCTTTTTCTACTTTTACAAAAATATCCTTGCAACATTCTTCCCCTCCTTGCCTTTTTTCATCCTTGGAAAAAGTTGGCAATGGCCTTATTTATTGTCTTTTCTTTCTCTAATATACTTGAGCCACCACATCATGGCTTTTTCTTTCTGTGATGTTTAAGTGATTTACCATCTCAAAAAGAGCTTTTCTCTAGTATACAACTGTAGCCAATTCATCTATTACATCCTTCTTTTTGTACTTTGTATATGCAACTTCGTATGCTATCAATCTAGCCTTCATTACTAATGATAGTTTCTTGAAGATATCTGAATCTCTTTCAAAAAAATTGAATTCAAAAGCATCCACAAAAATTTGGACATAATAGGTGCCCATGAATATTATTATGCTATAATATGTCATTAGAAAAAATATGTAAGGTGTCTCACTTAGATAAAAAAGAAGTGCATATGATGGTAAGTTGAATCCTATGTAGTTCGAGGTTCTAATGTATGTATCTCGGAAGGTTTCTATACAAGTGATTATCAACTTCAAAATTCTAATTGCTAATATAAAGTAGGATCATTCACATCCTTGAGATTGTCTACTATAACTTTGCAAGTGGTCAGCATGTAGGTTCTTGATGGCCATGTTCCCTTCTTGGGTCCTACTATCTTTGGAAAATTTAGCCACTTTGCTAAGATAGCCCCATCTTTTCTCATCAGCCAAAATTTTGGCCAGTATCTTTTCCTTGCCACTAGACAAAAATTTGGATTGATCGTCAGTTGCAATGGAGCCTTTGTCCAGATCTTTATGCATTCTTTATCTATGTCTAACCATATTTCTCCAAGAAGGATTAGCTCTCTTGAATAACTCTTTCATTATTTCTATATCTTCTTTATATTCCAAAAATTCATTTTGTTGTTTACCCACTCTAACAATTTGATAATTTCTGATGCTCTCTAGAACTATGCAAAATGGAATTCCTAGAACATCTATTGCCCAATGGTGGTGATTAGGGCCAACCCCATGTTCTAATGCAAATTTTACAATCTTATCTTCATATTGGTTGTGTATGTTCCCAATATCTTCATCATGGCTTTATGATTAGTGAGCAGTTGATGTATGAACTCATCAGACTCTTTATCATTTATCTCAACTTCTCTCTAATCTTTTGCAATTTTCTGAGTAGCCCAAACTGAACCATCTTTTGGAAAGGAGGAATGCTGCATTTTGCCCAAAATACAGCCTTCACAAACATGTTTTTCATGGTGCCTCAATTTTGGGCAAAGAGGACACTATTTCAGATTTCTGCAGGCATAGCAAACTAGCAAAATTCAGATGACCAAAGCATGCATGCCAAAGCTTTGCATGTCACATAGCCTTAGAATCATGTACTGCACATGCCGAATCATTTACAGATCTTTCATAGTATATGAGCTTACACAACCCACAACATAAAGTGCCATAAGCAATAATCACATCGCCATTTGACAGAACATGAATCGTACATCTGTCATCAACAAATTTCACAACCAGGCCAATCTTGGCTAATGCAAAAATTGATAACAAATTTTTCTTGATACCTGGCACAAACAAAGCATCTGACAAAGTGAAAGAACTACCATCAGCAACAGTCAAAATGATCTTACCAACTCATATAACAGGATAAGAGGAGTTGTTGGCGCATGTAACAGTATTCCCTGTAGGGGTAGGCTCGAGTCAAGAGAAGAAATTGTGCTGTGAGGTAATATGTTTGGTTGCCCCACTGTCAAAGTACCAAACATCTGAGTCTACTGCAGACATGCACTGCTCATGAGAAGATGGGTCAAAACTGCAAACAGTAGTAAACGCCCATTCTTCTTCTTGCACAAGATTAGCAAACTCTGTTTTTGGTGTAGAGGCCTCTGCAACAACCATTCCAACCTCTTTCTTCTTTTCCTCTTTAGCAGCCAATTTTGGACAGTTCTTTATGATATGATCATTTCCTTTACAGTTGCTTTTCTGATTTCTTTTCATCTTTGTCTTCCCTCTTCGATTGTGCAGAATTAGCAGATTTCTGCTTACTAGTTGAAGAGCTCCATTTTCCTTTGCCCTTCTAACTAGCCAAGAAAGCTTGATCTGCAACACGCATAATGGACCTGTTCTGCCTGGACTGGTCTTCTTGAAATAGAACAGAGACTAACTCCTCAAATGAGAAGGCATTTGGATTGTCTTTCATCATCAACCAAAGAGTAGAAGCAAAACTCTGATATGAATCAAGGAGACCATTTAGAATGGTCTGCACAAGTGAGCTATCTGGTATAACCTCATCAGCAGAAATCAATTGTTCCTTCAAGTCTTTGATCTTTGTTAGAAAATTGTCCATAGAATCACCTTCATTCATGTGCTCACTCTCCAACTGTTTTCGGAGGTAAGCAACATGAGCCTCATTCCTAGCTTTTCAACTTCTATATATCTCCTTCTGATTCCTACACATCATCTCTTACAAACAAGATTGTCTTTTTTTTTCTCATTTTTATATTAACTACTTGTTTATCAAAATCAATAGACATTCTATGTTTTTTCATCCAATCTTGACCTTAAATCAAATCTTCAGGCATTAATTTTTTAGGCCATTCTTCACACTCAACTACATATTCTTCTTGTCCAATCTTGAGGAGAATTTTCACTATTGATAATGTTGGAAGTGTTTAGTCCATTTATTGTTTTGATCAGGCTATTATTCTCTTGCCTCCTCTTTTGAAGCTGATTTAGAATGTTATAAATAATTAGGTTCATTAGGGATCCAATGTCTAGTAAGACCCTAATTTGATTTCCTTTGTATTGCATTGCAATTACTGGTAATGATTCCTATGTTCCTTCTGTTCCTTTTCACAAATCATTAGATCTCTTATTGCTTTGTGTCTCCTTATTCTTTCTTTAGCTTCTTCTTGAACTTCTTATCTCATTTGTTTCTCCTTTTCTTTTCTTCTTTGTGATTGTTGTAATCTTATCCATACTTGAGTTGTTAAGGGTTCCATGTATCTCTTTATCCTACATCCACTCACATAGTTTGGCATTACTTCTCCATCTATATTTGCAAATTGCATTCAATGTTCATGTGGATGCTTCAAATTTTGCATTAGGGTGTGTTTTGGCACAACCTATAGAAGGAAGCAAAATAGATTTCCCCATCGCCTATGCAAGTAACAATTGAATCAGATTGAGAAAAACTATAACACAATCAAAAGAGAGGGATTGGGAATGGTGTTTGCAATAAAGAAATACATACCTTATTTATTGGCTATACAAGTTTAAGTTTTTTGTAGATCATCAATCTTTATTGTACTTGGTAAATAAAGCTTGTCAAAGTGGAAGGATAGTGAGATTGCTCTTGCTCCTTAAGGAGTTTGATTTTGAGGTTGTATTGAGGCAAGGGAAAACACATTTAAGAATGGATCATCTATCTAGAATCTTGATTGGGGAAAAACCACATTTCATAGATGATGAGCTACCTTATGCATATCTATTCAATATAGAGAGCATACTAGGATGTATCAACTGGACCAAAGAATGCTAATTTTACTCCTATAGATTTGATCCTACAAAGTAGAAACTTTATCTTGCTAACAAGAAACTTTTATCATTTGAAGAACATTGGAGTTTTGGAGATTGTGTTCTTGAAGAACAAAATAATTATTTAGAGGCACATCTTTTGAATCCATATTTTCCTGCTTCAAAGATTGTTATTCTGAATAATTTAGCAAGAATGGGAGTTCATTGGCCAACTAAAGAAAAAGATGTGAAATCATAGGTAGCTCGATGTGAAAAATTTAAGACAGATTAGAAATATGATTTAATAACTTTGTTCTAGTTTCAAGAAAATACTAAATGGAGTAACCATATTGTGGAACAATTGAAACAAGAATTTCACAAAGAACCAATGAAGGAGGATATAGAAACAAGGAACATGCAATATATGAGTAAGGACTTTGTACTCATAAATGATCAATTATACAAGAAAGGAATGGAATGGATATATGAGTATTTGTGTTCTTGAGGAAGAATGCTTAGAAATGTTGGAATTGGCTCACTCAGTTGTAGAAAGAGGTCACTTCTCATGTGAGAGAACTACTAACGTAATCCTATATTTAGGATTCTGGTGGCCTACTTTATTCCAAGATGCAAAATTATATCCACAAAGATGTGACATTTGCCAAAGAACAAAACCACATGTTAGGAAAGATGAAATTCCTCTTAAGCCTTTGATATCTTCTAGAGTATTTAGCAAATGGGGATTAGATTTCATTGGACCTATACATCCACCAACTATCATGAAAAATATGTAATAGTTGTTGAAGCATCAAGCTTAAACTATGCTTAAGGTGGATTGGATCTACATAAAAAAAGCTATGGTTTAGATTATGCCAAAATATCCATTGAAGCGTTCTTTACTTATGCTCATTTATTGTATTTTCTTAAAAGATTTTTTAATGGATCATTTACCATTGTGAAATCCTAGAGATTTACACATGTAAAAGTAGAAAAAGAGAGCTAAACTTCCACAAATTTGAGGTGGTTGAGTTGCAATCAATGAATCAATCAATCACATAAAAATAGATCAAACTAGATTTTCACTTTTCCTAGATTGTAGGAAAGTGAATTGGTTCCCTCCAAAAACTAATTCCGCCTTCATTTGAATTCAAATTCCACTTTTATAAGTCATGAAGCACTTCATGAGTCTATATAAAGACTTCACATCACTTGTACATTACATGAAGTCAGTATGCATACACTTGTGGCCATCATTGTCTTGCTCCTTCATTGTTTTGCATCCCCTTCTTCAATAAGAGTAAGCTTGCAGAGGCTTTTGCTCTCTCTATAATCTTCAAATTGCAGTGGAAATATATTAGTGTCTAGTTTATGTTTATAAATTTTTGAATCATCTGGTTTAGTATATTGAGAGAAAGCTTAGTTTTTGTATCGCAGGGGTCTATCTCTACACATTCTTGAAAAATAGGATGTACCAGTGTTGAGTGTCAAGTTCATTCCAAAAGCATATTTTTCTTATTTCTTGTACTATTGTGCATTCTATACACTCAACCCTATGTATATCACTACTTCAAAAGTATTTTTTCCAATTGTAATCATGTTGGCTGCTATGAGCATTTGAAGTTGATTGTCTCATCCAAAGATAGTAAGTTTTTTGAGCTACTCAATGTGCAAACCTATCTGTTTTGTATCGAATCTTTCTCCTTGATGATCCAAATTACATAATGCATTTTATTGCACTTATTGCATGCCGATAAGGTCTATTTGAGTCTCCATAAGCTCAAGGGCTAGTCTTATGCCGTTTGGCTGGACCGAACTTGTAACATAATCCTGGTAGGAGATGGTTGAACCACACCCTAAGAGAGAGGATTAGGAAGTAATCCTCAACCATGGCTTTTGGGGCAAGTGGTTAGCCCATCACATTCCTAACCAAGAGGTTGTGAGTTCAATTCCTTACATTGGTATCAGAGCCTAGGAAGTAGGCTTGGGCAAGGTGGAATGATCCAATGGCCTCTAAAAAAGGCGCTTGGGCATCCTCTATGTGAAAGGGTAGGAATTTGAAACTCACGCGCGCGCCTTCCAAATTCCTACCCTTTCACATAGAGGATGCCCAAGCGCCTTTTTTAGAGGCCATTGGATCATTCCACCTTGCCCAAGCCTACTTCCTAGGCTCTGATACCAATGTAAGGAATTGAACTCACAACCTCTTGGTTAGGAATGTGATGGGCTAACCACTTGCCCCAAAAGCCATGGTTGAGGATTACTTCCTAATCCTCTCTCTTAGGGTGTAGTTCAACCATCTCCTACTAGGATTATGTTACAATAGGCACCTGATTACAGCCTAAGAAACCATCCAAAAAAACTATAGACTTCTTTTCCAGCAACCCTCTCCAATAGATGATCTGTTATTGGCAATGGATACTATCTCCAATAGGTGCATCATTGACCCTTTTAAGATTGATGCAAACCCTAAATTTTCCATTCTTTTTTGGAACCAAAACTATTGGTTATATCCATTTTGTATACTCATTTCATAAATGAAATTGGTTGCCAACAATTTGTCTATTTCTTTCGTAATCTTTGCGTATTATTTCTCATTGTATGTATACTGTCTTTGCTTACTAGGTTTTGCATTTGGTGCAATAGGTATTTTATGCACACAAATGTTAGGATCTCTTCCTTTCAAAACTTTGTAGCTATAGGGAGATACATCTCTATATTCTTTGACCAGTTTGATTAAGGCTTCTTCTTCTTCTTCTTCTTCTTCTTTTACCATGTCATCTACAATTACCATTTTTCTATCTTCTCCCCCCTCTTTGGTTATTACAATTTTTTTTGTTTCTTCTTGATTGTCATAGGACTCTCCCTTTTCTTCTCTCTCCTTGGTTTCAAATTAAGCAACAATCTATCTTCAATTTCATATTTTTTGAGATTTGATGGAACATCAATTTTTTCTTGTTGTTCACTTTGAGTATCTTGTTCTTTATTCTTTGAATTCTTTTGTGGAGTTTGTATTCCTTATTCTTCTTTATGTTTGATTTTAGTTTATTTTCCTAAAATGTTATATTTAATGGCAACATTTGCTTGCACATTTTCTAAGTATGAGAATTTTTTGTTTATTTCATGTTTTGATTTTTCTGTCTTGGATGCTCGTTTCTCTTCTTCAACTCTTATCATTTTTAGACCTATGTAAAAGATATCATACCCTTCCTCATTGGTGGAATTTATCCCCACATGCTCTTCATTGGATACATCTAATGTAAACAATATTTAACTCCATCCATAGTGTTCAAAATCTTCATCATAAAATTTTTGTGGTATGTATCTTCCATCTTCGAGTGTTTTTTCACTTATACAATCTTCTTTTCTTAGAAGAAATATTTTTGGTAATTTATTAATTGTTGAAGCAAATGTCAAAAGTGGAGCTTCATCCTCACTTTCATCATTTGATACTTCCATTGATCCATCTATACTTTCATGTCTATGGTGAACCTCATTCTATTCTCTTGGAAATATATCGTGATAATTTCCCTTCTTAGATTGACTTTAGTGACATTTCCTAAGTTTTGTAAGATAAAGGCAATCTTTTCCCCAATCTTGAACAACTTGTATTTCTTCCTAAGATGATCTCATATGAGGTACGATGAGAGAATTCAACTATTGCAAAAGTGTGTTCAATCTCTATTCCACAAATCATTATGATTAACTTTTCCCAAATTCCTAAGGGTATTTCTATATGTCCATATGCAAGTTGGAGCTTCATTCTAGTATATTTTAGTGGTTGAGCCCCCCATTCTTCCCAAGTTTTTCTCGTCATTACGGCTACACCAACTCCATTTTCTAAAATAGGATTTATTTTTTTGTCTCCATAGTGAATTGAAATTATAGTATTGCTTTCTTCATCTTCACAGTATCCTCCAATTATGTCTATGGGACCTGCATGATTGATTCTTTGTTTGTGTTGTTGTCAACACAAACAAAGAATATTTCTATAAATGAGGGGTTTCACTAAGTATTTATTTTAAAGTCCATTGACACAACATCTTACATTGATTAGTTAGTTTAACCTCCATTTTCAATAGTATCTCTTCAGCCTCATTTGAATTTTTTATTAGTGCCATTTGTTGTTGAATATTGTTGTTAAATGATTGATCACTTTGTTTCTTCTTCAAATTGTTTTTGAACACCTCTTCCCAAACTCTTTCTTGTAAATTTCCTAGGTTTCTGGATTGGTTTTCCAAATTATCTTCTTCTAGTAATTGTCAAGCCTTTTCTATGACTTCTTAATATAATTTAATGGATACACTTTTTCTTGTTCTCTCGGGATAGGTCCTTCCTCTATTCTTGCTTTGTATGATTTTTTCAAAGTTTCTAACTATTTTGATAGATTTTGCATGTGATTGCAATCTTGTTTTTGTTTTGGACCTTTTTCCTATGATTTCCTATGAATTTTGGTCTCCATTTCCTTTCCTAGTTCTTCTACTTTATTTTCCCACTTAGCCTTCTATTTAGATCACCTTTTTTCCATGAAGGGTTCCTTTTTATTTCCCTCTTATCCTCTTCCACTCTTAGTTTCTTTTGCCTGTATTGGGCTCTTTTCATTACTTGTACATGTGTCACTTGGTCATGCTTACTCTCAATGTTTTGTAGAATTTCAATTGGTTTCAACGGTATGTGAGTGCTTAAATTTTATTTTTGTGGATTCTTTTGATAATCTTTGACCAAATGTTCTCTTCCACAATCTTTAAAATATGCTCTTTCTATTCTCAAAGTAGGTGGTTGAGGACATTCTCTTACAAAATGATCTCACCCACACCTATAACAAGTTATCATTTGTGTAGTTTTAAATTGAGGTTTTGCATTTGACATGTAATTATTTTTTATATGCATGAATGTGATTGCATCCATTTCAATTATCCCTTTCCTAAATCCAAAGCTTGAAGATCAGATTCTTTGTTATAAGTGTATTACCAACTATTTTCTTTAGAATGATCATCCGAGTGATTGTTATATCCATCACAATATTCTCTAGACTCTACCAGTGCTCTCTCCATGTTTTCCTTCACTGGTGTATACTTCACTCGAGCCACGTTAGTTGGTATGGCTGGTTTTTGTCCTAAGACAGGTCTAGGTTGTTCCAAAAAAATCTCTTTCTCTCGTTTTTTTGTTATAAAAACACTCTTCCATGATATGATTCATCCATTTGTTTTCTAATGTACAATATTTGATTGTTCCCTTATCTTGGAAATGTGGTGGTTTTTTTTAATTGCACATATTAGTGGAATGGTTTTCTCCACACGCAAAGCACTTTTTGGGTTGTATCATTCTAGGCTTGATTGGATTCGTTTTGTTTGGAGCTCCTAAAGCTTTGGCTATTGCTTGAGCCAACTCTTTTGTAGGTGGTATTTTGGTTTCCTACTTCCCTGTTGATCAAAGATCAAAAGATCATTCCACCTATTGTCTTCTAGATCAATGGCTTCCCTGATGCAAGAATCTAGATTCGGACATCTTCTACAGAATACATGGTCCTTAATTATGCATTAATCAATCCTCCTATGAACAAAGACACTCTTCTAGGAATTGATGGCTTCTCTTCTTGTGGGCACCTATCCAGATATTGTTTGAATCTTTTGGCTACTACCCTTACACTTTCATCATGCTTTTTGCCTAAATATATGAATCAATTGTTGGAGTTAGACATCTGTAGAATCACACGAATAGCACAAGGAAGAAGAAGAAGCTTGGAGCACAACACACAATACTGAATGTATTACCACTAGAATGTACAAAGATAAGTAGCTTGTTAGGGCAATAGGCATATATACAAGCCAGGGGAAGAAAACCTCCTAAAGAGGGAAAAAAGTGCCTCAGTGGTCCTAGAGTGTTCACACACATCACTACCTAAATATATCAACAAATCCCCCCTGGGAGTGATGCGATGAACAAGGAGCTAGCACTCATGTATAAGGAAGTGCCAAGCTATGTGGAATCAATCCACCCAAGGAAGTAAGCCCAAAGCTTTGTGGAAAGCTTCAAACGTTTCCCTAGGCAGAGCCGTCGTTAAAAGGTCTACAATGTTCTCTTGCATGGGCATATATGCCAAGCTGACCTCCCCAGCAGAGAACCTCTCCCTGACATAATGATAATGCACCTCAATGTGCTTAGTGCGAGCATGGAACACAGGGTTCCTTGAAACTGCCAATGCACTCTGACTGTCAGTGAAGATGGTGGTGGGAGAAGAGTGACCAACACCCAAATCAACCATAAGGCGTCTGAGCCACACACACTCAACAGTCGATGTGAAAGCTGCCCTATACTCAGCCTCACAACTGGAAGCGGCCACAGTAGGTTCCTTCTTGCTCAACCAAGATATACATGAGCTACCAAGCATGAAGCAAAAGCCACTAGTGGACATACGAGTGTCATAGCAACCAACCCAATCACTATCAGAAAAAGCATGCAAACCTAGTGGTAGTGACCCCCCCTTGGGATAGAACAATCCAAGTAGTCCGGTACCACTCAACTAGCGAAAGATGCGCTTAACCACCTACTAATGCTTGACACCTAGTCAATGCATAAACCTGTTCATATGTGAGACAACAAACTGAATATCTGGCCGAGTAATGCATAAGTAAATCAAGCATCCAACAGCGTGCTGATAAAGAATAACATCAAATGCATCTCCAACATCATAAAGACTCAATCGTAAACCTGCCTCCATAGGAGTGGCAATAGGTTTACAGTCTTCAAGGCCAAAACACTACAATAATGTATCAATATATTTTGTTTGACACAAAGCCATTGCACCATCAACTTGCATAAACTGAATGCCCAAATAGTGATGCAAATGCCCCAAATCAGACATCTCAAATGAGGCATGCAAATCAGCCTTAAAATTAGCAATATGCGTGTCATGAGGACCAGTGAGCAACATGTCATCAACATACACAACAATGATCAAAATCACATCATTAGCACGCTTAACATATAAGGTGCTTTTAGTTGGGTTGTTCTCAAAACCATGTGCAATGAGATAGGCATGTATCTTTTCATACCAAGCACATGGTGCTTGCTTTAAACCATATAATGCCTTCTTTAACCTACACACATGGTTTTCATGCCCTTTCTTCACAAAGCCATGGGGTTGAAAAACATACACTACTAATGATGTTTTATTGTCCAACTAATGTACATTCAAAAATGATGTTTTATTGTCCAACTAATGTACATTCCAACCATGATGAGCTGCAAGTGCACAGACGCTATGAACAGTAGTCATTCGGCAAGTAGGAGCAAAGGTTTCATCAAAATCAATGCCTCTTTCCTGCGCATAACCCTTTGCAACAAGCCTAACCTTATACCTATCAATTGTTCCATAAGGTTTATGCTTCAGCTGGTATACCCACTTTGTGCCAATGGCCTTCTTGCCAGGAGGCAAGTCACATAAAGACCAAGTACCATTGTTCATTATAGCATCATATTCAAATTGCATAGCAGCGATCCAATTTTTTTAATTTTGTTCTTCTTCACATGAAACAGGCTCATTCTCATCACAGAGACTAGACGCAGCCATAACACAACAATCTGATGCAAAAGAGACACTATGAGAGCCTGACCGAGTACGATGATAGAGGTGCATCTAATTTGCTATCATGCAAAGTCTGCACTAGCCATTTTGGCATAGTTTTTGCCTGCTCAATATCAGCTGTCTCATCAAGTGCATCATGTAAATCTGCATCAGAAATGGAATGATCTTCATCATCACATGCAATTTGCAAAGGCTCAGAAGTCGCCTCATTAGGATCCGCACTAGACTGTCCACCTATAAAGGGAGGCAGCAAAATATCATACATGTCTTTGGAGCTAACATATGTCTCCTTAGTACATGAAAGCAATGGTTGAATAGCATCTTCCACAAAAACAACATCATGGCTAACCAGAATGCATTTAGTATGTGGATGATACAGACGATAGCCTTTACTTTCCGAACTGTACCCAACAAAAATACATTTTACTGCTTTATCATCCAATTTCTACGATGTTGTTCTGTACGAAAATAACAGCACAGCGGAATAGACCTGTAGACAGAGTTGAGAGAAAAACGCAGACAAAGATAGACGTAGACTGAGAGATAGAGAACTCAAATTCTCAGATTGCCAAGCGTAATGCAATTACAATGATGGTGAAGTACACCCGTGCGCTCCCACTGTGGAGCTTAGATGGCCATCTAGACAGACTCTAGATGAAGGGCTTACTAGTGCGCAATGCTGTGTAAAGCTCAACCTGGGCCATGCTTATATAGCTTTTACAAGGCGGTTTGGTATAGATAAAGGTAGTCAAGAGATACAAAATAGTCGGTAAAATATATTATCCGACAATATCTCCACGACCAGAAGTCCTACCGTCTCGGCCTTACGGGCCGGGGGGGGGATAGGCCCCCCGGACCCCGCAGAAGGGGGCAAGCCCCCCTCTGCACTCCCCCCATTAAGGTTCTATGGGGAAACCGTGCGACGCCACAGGGCCTTTATTTTCAACCTAAATGGCAACCTAATGCCCTGGAAGATTATGCCCTACCTAACCTAACGGCTAGGCTCGCAAAGATCATCTACAACCATCAATGGTCACACATAGACCTCATCTAACTTGGAAGTTAGGGTTCCACAAATGTTTGGGCTCTCATAATGGCTTCTCCTCATAATGGGGCCTTACAACTTAGAGCACCATGGGTCATTTGTGGTCACATATTGAGGGTGGAGTATTGAGCATATCTAACACCCCCCCTCAATGTCCACCCGATGGTGAGCTACCTCCTTGGTTCAATCCCAAGCTTTGGAAAGTGTCGAAGAAGTTGCTCTCTCCCAAGAGCCTTGGTAGAGATGTTTGCTCCATTTTCTTCAGTAGGGCAATAGGTTATCTCCACGACCCCATCCTCAATCAACTCACACACATAGTGATACTGGATTTCTATGTGCTTGGTACGTGCATGGAAAACAGGATTTTTGGCGATGGCCATGCAACTTTGGTTGTCACACTTCAACTCTGTAGCCTCATGTCCTTGTATTCATATGTGCCATAGGATCCTCCTTAACCATATTGCTTCACATGCTGCAATGCATGCAGCTTTGTACTCAGCTTCAGTAGAAGATAATGCTACAGTCGGTTCCTTCTTACTGGTCCAAGAGAAAATCCCTGATCCTAAAGAAAAACAATATCCAGAAACTGATTTTCTGGTATCAATATCTCCTGCCCAATCTGAGTCACAGTATCCGACTAGAGATTATCCTTATTCATAAAGAATACCATAATCAGTGGTTCCTTTCACATACTTGAGTATCCGCATGCTTGCCTTCCAATGAGTTTGACAAGGCTTATTAGAGAACCTGCTTACTACTCCAACAACATAAGAGATGTCTGGTCTGCTATTGCACAAGTAGATGAGACTTCCAACTAATTTCCTGTATCTTCCAATATCCACTAGAGGTGAGGTATCTTCAATAGATAATTTTGTGTTGACCTCCATAGGTGTAGAAATTTCCTTGCAATCCTCCATGTCGAATGCCTTCAATATCTGCCTTGCATACTTTTGTTGAGAGATGAAAATCTTCCCTGGTTCCTGCCAAACTTCAAGACCTAAGCAATAATGCATTAAGCCCAAGTCTGTCATTTCAAATTCTGAACTTAGGGCATCTTTTGTTTGTTGAAGAAGAGCATCATCATTTCCTGTAATCACAAGGTCATCTACATAGAGTACAAGCACAATTGTCTTCCCTCCTTTCTTTAGAACATACAAGTTAGCATCAGAAGCACATCTTTTGAACCATAGATCCAAAAGATACTTATCTATCTGTTGGTACCATGCTCTAGGGGCTTGTTTTAGCCCATATAATGTCTTCTTCAGCTTACATACCTTGTTCTCTGAATGGGGAGCCTCAAACCCTGGTGGCTGAGACACATATACCTCCTCCTTGAGGTCTCCATTCAGGAATGCTGATTTAACATCCATGTGATAGACTGGCCAATGCTTATGTGCAGCCACAGCTAGTACTACTCGGATAGTAGTCATTCTTGCAGTTAGGGCAAATGATTCACAAAAGTCAATGCCTTCAACTTGTGAGTAGCCCTGTGCAACAAGTCTTGCTTTATATTTTTCTAGAGTACCATTAGCCTTGTACATTAGCTTCCAAACCCACTTGGTGCCAATGACTTTACGCTTAGGGGGTCGATCCACTAGCTCCCAAGTTCCATTCTTTATGATATTGTTGTATTCTGTTTGCATGGCAGCCCTCCAATTCGGATCATGGAGTGCCTCTTCCACATTGGTTGGTTCCTTTGCTTCTTGAATGAGATCAACCATCAAGGCTGTGTTTACAATATGGGCGCTTGCCCGTCTCTGTTCCTCTATTCTCTGTGATCGCCTCGGTCCATCTGGAACCTGTTCTAGTGACTCTAGGATGGGGTTTGCATAATCATAGAGCTGCCTCACCCACCGTGGCAATGGCTTTTCCACTTGGGTGTTGGCAGGTTGGTGACTTTCAGACTCATCATCTGAAGATGATGCTTCCTTCTCTTGTGTAGAAGGGATAGCTCTTGGGCGAGGTTCATAGTGGATTGCCCCTTCGCCTCATGATAAAGTGGAAGCTCTCTTTTCCTCCTCCACTGCATGTGGCTGCTCCTCCTTAAACACCACATCACGACTCGCCATGATCTTCTTAGCCTCAGGGTCATAAAGCTTATAAGCCTTCTAATCTTCATTGTACCCTAGGAAGATACATTTGATGCTTTTTGGTTGAAGCTTGTTTTTCTCCCTATCTGGAACACGTACATAACATTCACTTCCAAATACTTTGAAATGGGAAACAGAAGGCTTTTTACCAGTGTAGGCTTCTTGTGGAGTCTTTCCATCAAGTGCCTTGGTGTAGCTTCGATTCAAGATGTAGACAGTAGCGTTG
The DNA here is from genome assembly GCA_020310875.1 of Ceratopteris richardii. Classification (NCBI taxonomy): domain Eukaryota; kingdom Viridiplantae; phylum Streptophyta; class Polypodiopsida; order Polypodiales; family Pteridaceae; genus Ceratopteris; species Ceratopteris richardii. The sequence continues at coordinate 52,801,226 of CM035414.1, forward strand.
ACAGCCTCTGCCCAAAACTGATTAGGCAAACCCTTTCCTTTCAACATGCACCTTGCCATCTCCATGATGGTTCGATTCCGACGTTCTGCAAGACCGTTCTGTTGAGGACTATGTGCCACTGTGAGTTGATGCTTGATTCCCTTACTCTTGCAGAAATGTTCAAACTCTGTTGATGTGAACTCACCACCACCGTCTGTCCTGAATTTCTTCATCTTCTTCCCTGTTTCAGTTTCAACAAGCTGAAGCCATTCTTTAAACTTACCAAAAGCTTGAGCCTTATCGCGAAGGAAGTACACCCACATCTTCCTGCTATAGTCGTCGACAAGTAACATGAAGTAGGAAGATCCACCGAAGACCTGTGTAGGCATTTTTCCGCACAAGTTAGCATGCACCAACTCTAGAGGATAGCTTGCCCTGTTCTTGCTTTCTTGTGGAAACGCCTTCCTCTGTTGCTTGCCCATCATGCAAGCTTCACATGGTTCCTTCATTCCTACAATCGATGGTAGGTGTGCAACCATACCTCTACGATGCATCTCCTTCAGTACAGGGTATCCAATGTGGCCGAATCTCTCATGGCATAGCTTACTTATGCCCATGTTTGTAGTGGTTGTAAGAGCACACAACTCATACAGGTTGTTCTTCCTTATGACAGTCCCAACAATGTTGTTGTTACCGTCCATAATCTTAGCTCCTATCTTACTAAAAGATACTTGATGACCTTGATCAGTTATAGAAGCTACTGAAAGTAGATTTCCTTTTATTTATGGAACATACAACACATTTGAAAGCTTTCTGATATCACCATTAGAGTTAATGAAAGAAACCATACCTTCGCCCTCTGCAAGACATCTTGCATTGTCCGCTACCTTTACTATGATGGGTTCCTTTAGAGGTTGTAAGGAACTGTAAAGGTCTTTTCTACTCGTCATGTGACGAGATGCACCACTATCCAACACCCATGAGTCATTTGTTCCTGAATCTTCAGCCGAGGAGCACACCTCCTCTATCGTAACGAATAACTCAAGCTCTGTTTCTGCTGTGTTGGCAGACTCCTTGCCCTTGCCACCTTTTGAAGAGCCACTCTTCTCTTCTGCCTTCTTGATGCGACAATCTTGGATTCTGTGTCCTTTCTTCTTGCAGTGGAAACATTCTCCCTTGAACTTCTTTTTGTCGTTCTTCTTTTTGTCTCCATCTTTTGAAGAATCTGTTCTGCCTCCTTTGGCATTTGCTGTGAATGCAGCATCTCCTTTGCTACCACTCCTTGCCTTGAGCTGCAGCTCCTCCTCCACGAGTAAGGCACTAAATTCTTCAAAAGTTAGTGGTTGAGGTTTGATTTGAGTGTTAAGAGCAGTTACCAAACCATCAAACTTAGGTGGACAGATTCGAAGACAAGGACAAGCTAGCTCCTCACTTGACTTTTGCACACCTACTCTCGCCATTTGATCTCGTAGATTCTTTATGCGAGTGATAAACACCTCTGTAGTCTCCCCATCAGCAAACCGTTCTTCTGCAAGATGATTCTCCAAGTTCTGAATCCGTGTCTGATTACGAGTTTCATATTGATTTCTCAATATGTTCCATGCTTCACATGCCTTCGTAGTATGCTGAATGAGAGTCAGAACACTATCAGAAGTACTTGTAACTAGAGCACAAAGTGCATCTGCATTTCTACGTTTCCAAGCACGTAGAAGATCAGCATCAGGAGGAATCATTCGACCAGGATTATTTGGATCAGGTCTTTCTTGGGGCTCATGATCAGTCCCAAGAACAGTCTCCAAAAGCTCATACGAATGAAGAATAGAAGTGATTTTGAACTTCCACAGGGTATAGTTCGTACCATCAAGTTTACCTTCTGTGAAGGCGGGTGTCCATATCCGCAATGTTGGGATGACCGGCATCATTACTGCTCCTGCTTGTGCGTCACCTACTCCTGTTGATGAACCACCTTGGCCCCGAGTCGTAGATGATGATGCATCGCTTGACATCTTCTCTCTTTTGTTGTTCAGACCTCTGCAACCTCTGTATTTCTGCTTCTGCACCACTGAGAGCCTCCTGAGATCTGATACCATGTAAGAAAATAACAGCACAACGGAATAGACCTGTAGACAGAGTTGAGAGAAAAACGCAAACAAAGATAGATGGAGACTGAGAGATAGAGAACTCAAATTCTCAGATTGCCGAGCATAATGCAATTACAATGATGGTGCTGTCCACCCGTGGGCTCCCACTGTGGAGCTTAGATGGCGATCTAGACAGACTCTAGATGAAGGGCTTACTAGTGCGCAATGTTGTGTAAAGCTCAACCTGGGCCGTGCTTATATAGCTTTTACAAGGCGGTTTGGTATAGATAAATGTAGTCGAGAGATACAAAATAGTCGGTAAAATATATTATCCGACAATATCTCCACGACCAGAAGTCCTACCGTCTCGGCCCTACGTGCCGGGGGGGATAGGCCCCCCGGACCCCGTAGAAGGGGGCAAGCCCCCCTCTGCACTCCCCCCATTAAGGTTCTATGGGGAAACCGTGCGACGCCACAGGGCCTTTATTTTCACCTTAAATGGAAACCTAATGGCCTGGAAGTTTATGCCCTACCTAACCTAACGGCTAGGCTCACAAAGATCATCTACAACCATCAATGGTCACACATAGACCTCATCTAACTTGGAAGTTAGGGTTCCACAAATGTCCGAGCTCTCATAATGGCTTCTCCTCATAATGGGGGCCTTACAACTTAGAGCACCATGGATCATTTGTGGTCACATGAGGGTGGAGTATTGAGCATATCTAACAATTCAGGCATTAATGCATATGCCAGACAACCAAAAAAATCTGCAAAGCTTGATCCTTTAACGTCTTTTCTTCATGTAAAATCTTTTGGACATTGGAAATATGTTGCTGCACAGCCAAAAGTTCTTGAGCTTGTTGGTCAGCCTTGGCAGACAACTATTCGTTGGTCTCCTTTAATGTAGTATCTGTTTGCTACAAGAGATCGTAGTCTTGTGCATGTTCTTATAAATGGAATTTCATTTCATTGATAATAGCAACTTGGACTATGGTTTCCTTCTCTAGTTCTTGGATTCTAAGGAGATGTCGGGATTTAGTGTCTTGCAAATTAGCAACCTTCTTCTTTTACTTCTTAGATTTCCATTTTGATTCTTCGAAGAAACCCTTGAAGTATTGATTCTATCGAGACGCTTGGTATAATGCATCACCCAGTTGTTGGTTAGTGAACACCTGATTCTGTACTTCATCCTAGAGCTAGTGATTACAAAGTTGGAGCCATTCATTGTTGGCACGAAAGTGCTTCCAGATATGTTGGTATTGATCCATATCGTGGGCAATGAGGGCTTGCATGTGTAGCAGGTAGCTTCTAAGTCAATTGAGGTCATGTAGGCCACATTGTTTGTTGATGCAAAATCGCCAGACTTCTTCTTGTGCTAGTAAAAGGGGCGGGATTTTGGGCAATTCAATTTTGTCTTCAAGGGTCAGTGGGGTGGAGTTTCATGGAGAAATTTGAGGAGAGGGAGATGATCAACCGATGCTAGGAGGAGTACTGGGTGGAGAGTAGGAGGGTGATGAAGGAGCGATAGGACTATGAGCAACACATTTAGGAGAGGGTGTTGCAGCAATGTCTGCAGGTTTCGAAGAATGGGTGGGTGAAGGAGAGGTGGTGGATGAAAACACGGCTTCGGTAACTAGAGAGGGTGGTGGAGAAGGGGGAGAGTCTTCCTACATGGGTTCATTCATTGGAGGAATAAGAGGTGGTGAAGAGGGTGGGACGGGGATGGAGGATGAAGATGCATGGTGTTCCAAAGAAGAGGGTCAAACAGAGCACGGTTCTACCATCACATTTGTGCAATCTATTTGGTACTAGAAGAGGATGAACTGACTACTACATCGGTGCAGTGAGGTCGGTGCAAAATCAAGTTTACACTGTCATCCTCCTCTTTAGTGGGCAAGGCAGGTTGTGCAAACCTTCGTGGGATCAACAAAACGTGAATGATAATGGGGATGTCACCCATGTATAGCACAGACAAGAGGTACGAGAGGCATGTTTTGGGGTGATGGCCATTATCTAACTATCTAAAGATATGCTGGCATTCTTTATGAATGCAAGTGAAAAGGATAACCGGCCAATTGTTCGGACCTTGGGTGGCATGGGCTATGACACAATAGGATTGTCGGGAAATGCCATATGGTCTATGCTAGAGGTTTAAAGCGATAACAAGGAAATGCAAAATGGAGTGCTCAGGTTTTGGTCGACAACTAATTGCATATTCATTAGAGTTCTACCTAGGGAACAACTGTTCCATGGCAACACGAGAGATGGAATGCACTGATGTTGAACCATTAGAGGGCAAGAAAAACCTTTGACCCACTTAAGTCGGGGTCATGTAGAGCTCCTGTCTAGTAAGCAACATAGTCCTGGAAGCAAAAGAGGTGGGCTCGATAGCTATTGTGCATATGATACTTTTGTAGAGGGGTGTGCTATAGTAGCTTCCCACCACATGAGGCAAAACCGTCCTAAGCATTAGGGTGTGAGGAATGCATTCATCTCATCAGAGACAACTACAAAAAGGGGCTCGAAGGGAGCTAGGATCTCCATAACTACAGTGCACACAGAAAGCATAGACAACAGATACAAATGAGCATAATAACACACAAAAAACAATAGTTAAGGATGGCAAAACAGAGAGATTTTTAAACAAATGGGTAGCGTGTCTTCATGATGGAGGAATGTGGCAAAAATGATGAACGCAAGTTGATGAAGATTATGCCATAACAATCATGCATACATAGGTGGCAAACAAATGAATGAGCACATGGAAGGCGACCAAAAAGGGCAAAGTTTTGAGCCATTGACTAGATTTTTAATTGGTACTCTAACAAGGTTTGCAACCAAAAAGTTTCTAGACCAACATGTGCCAAAATCCAGTAAGGACCGAGCCACCGGACTTTGAACTTTCCTGTGGTGCGATCAAACTTGGAGTTATAGAAGAGTACGAGTTGGCCGAGTTCAGAGATTGGAGTTTGTAGAAAGCGATCATGAGTCCATGCTTGTCTCAGCTAGACTTCTTGCATAAGCAGAAAACTTTCAAACCATCACTCATCAAGTGCTCACAAATCATCAATTCGAGCATATAACGACTCGACTGGTAACAATTTTTGTTCAAGGGCTATGTGCACACTGCAAACTTGAAATGATCACTCCCATAGGGGTAAATTTTTCAATTCCATATGCTAATTTAAAGGGAGTATAAGCCGTAGTAACCTTGTACATAGTTTGGTAAGCCCAAAGAACGAGAGGTACGAGTTGTTCCCAACGATTGTGATAGTCAGCAATCAGCTTCTTGACCAAAGTCAATAATGTTTTGTTTGTGCTTTCAGCAAGATCATTGGCATGGGGACAATATGGAGTACTAAACGTATGGGTAATGTTAAAGAAATGAGTCAAAGCCTCAATTAATTCATTGGAAAAATGAATGCCTTTGTCACAATTTTGAGAGGAAGAACAAACCATGGAAAAAGATCAGGGGTTAAACACTTAGCAACTATCATAGCAGTGGTAGAACGAACCACCCAAGCCTCAGCCCATCATGTGGCATAATCGGTGCAAGTTAGAATGTAAAGATTTGCAGTAAGGGCAGTCGGGGGAGTAATCAGACCATTGAAGTCCAAGCTCCACTTTTTGGAAGGTCCCAAAGGAAGGATGGGATGTAGAGGAAAATAATGTCACGACAAGGGTTGGCCACCTCCGAACATAATCGTGCACATCTCGTTGCATAGTCGCCACCATAGACCACTTTGCAGGATCTTTTTATGCATCAACTCCACCGAAAAGTAACCACCAATAGGCGTAGAATGAGCCAATGCTAGGACTGACAGCACCTCATGCATTGGGACACATCGGATCCAACTTGTTGAGGGGTGATCATGGCACCATTGTCCCACTATGATATAGTAATGTTAGTTGTACAGGGCCAACTTCTGTCAAACAACATTAGGCAGAGAATCGGGTGGACAACGAGAAGTGAGGAAAGCCATCAGAGTATCATAATACGATTTTGCAAGATTCCACGAAATCAGCAAGGAGCTAGGTTCAGCCATATAAATGGAAGGGGAGGAATCATCCACTCCCACCAGTGCTTCACTAGAATCTAACCAGGATAGGAACTCAAAAATTGCATGGGAGGAACGAGGGTGATGAATTACATTGTAATCAAATTCTTGAAGGAGAAGAACCCATCTAACGAGTCGTCGACCCAAATTTTGTTATTGAAACAAATAGGTTAAAGCGGAGTGGTCCACATGAAAGGTAAATTTTTAGCATAGATAATGCCAGAATTTCTTAAAAGAATAAATAAGTCCTAAGCATGCACATTCTCTAACATAATAATTACATTCAACACGAGCTAAATGATGGCTCGCATAGTAGACTTGGTGATACCACTTGTCTTGGAGTTGCATCAATATGCTCCCAATAATATCAAACGCATCCACAAAGGCATAGAAGGGTAAGTCCCAATTCGGAGCCTGCAGGATAGGAGTCTGCATAAGAAGTCCTTTAAGTGGTACAAAACTCACATGACACTCTACAGTCCATTGGAAGTCACGAGGGGCGATAGTTGTTAACCGAGTGAGGGGAATGGTTAAGTGGGCTAACCAACGTAGATGGCAACCATGCCAATGGATTTACCCAAGAAATCTCAAAACGTCTTTAGGCGACTTTGAGCGCGGGCCTTGCAAAATGATCTGCACCTTATCTAGGTCAACCTGAATCCCTTGTCAAGAAATAATATGGCTTAATAACTTGCCACAGGAGATAGCAAAAATAGGTTTATTTGGGGTAAGGCACATTCTATAATCTCTACACTTAAGGAAGCATAGACGAAGATGTTGTAGATGTGCATTTGTAGCACCAAAAACAGAGAAATCATCAAGATAAACTCGCATGAAGCTAGTGAGATAAGGAGAAAAAATCTCTTGCATACAACACTGAAAAGTGTTGGGGGCATTTCAGAGCCCAAACTACATGACTATGCATGTGTAGAATCCCCAGTTTGTAGTAAAGGATATTTTAATTATATCTTCCTCAGCCATACGAACTTGATTATAACCACTGTACCCATCTAAAAAGGAGTACATTTCATAATCGACAATTTTGTCCAACATGCTGTCACTAGGAAGGGCAAGGGAAAGGGATCAGGAATGGTGGCGGCATTCAGTTTCCAGTAATCAACACAAATTCAGAGTTGCTTATTCTTTTTAGGCACAATGACAACAGCAGAGATCCATTCTACATGTTTGATTGGAACAATAAACCCAACCTAGAGTAAGCGATCTAATTCATCTTTGACTTGTTTAGTATAGTGGGGTTGTAGGTCCACTGTTCTAAGGAGAGCAGATCCTGGTTAGCAGAGAGGAAGGCCGTTTCCTCATTATTTCGAAAGACTATCCAACATATGGATTGGTTTAATGACATATGGCCTAGCATGTATTTCACACGATTTGATATCATCTAGGGTAACAATGTATTTCTGGTGATTACATTTAAAGATGAGTTTGTGTGACAACCAATCTTGTAAGACTTTAGCTTGCTTTAGCCAAGGATGGCCAAAAAGTAAATTGTAATCCAAGCTCGACTCAAGTAGGTCGAGAAAAACAAAAGTCATATAAAAGAATGCACCTTGTAATGTAATAGAATATTCCTTACTAACCCCACCAGATGGACCCTAGACTAGTCAACCATCCGAATAAAGAATTTGATTGGTTCAATTTTATTCCAACCAAACTTCATACATAGAGCTATAGTGGCGATATTGATGCCAAAGCCACCATCTATAAGGACTTGTGTAATTTTGTGATTTTTATACCAGACGGTTATCAAAGGGACCACGTGATTGACTGTTTCTAGTTTCGGATGTATAGTGGTTGCAACGAGTGCTGAAATTGAATCCAGATTAATCTTTTGCTGGAACTATTGTCTGATACTAGGGACAAATGACAATAGTTGTCCTAAGGGCAAGGTGATTGGTGATTTAGATAACACATCCTAGATTGTACTAGGAGACGGTTCCTCAAGTGGTGTGCTAGATGGTTCATATGAGTCCAATGTGGAAGGTTTCGATACTCTTGGTATAGGGGCTTCTATTTTCTGAGAAATTACCCATACAAGATCAAGGAAAACAGAAGCTTCAGCTTGCGCCCATTTGATTCCTTGGAAAGAATCTGTTGATGTTCCTTAAAACTTGATTCAAAGACTTCAGCAACTAGTTGTAGGATCTTTTTGGAGCATGTCTGGATGGTAGTGTTTTGTGCTTCAACAGGTGTAATCATGACCATGTTCATTGTTGGATTTTGTCAATCCTTCTTTCATTTGTCATATGTCTACGAATGTGGCCCAATTCACCACAAAAATGACATCGTGGCTGGAATGCGATTAGTTGTATTTGCAACACCTTGATTCCAGTGTGGCTAATTGTTATTCCCTGATTGTGGTGCCCATAAATTTGTAGAGGAGTAAGCCATATTTTGAAAATGGGGGGGACATAATTTGTTACAGGTTCGTTGGACTCTTGTATCGGCACTTATTGCTAATCGATCCTATGTCTTAGCATTATAGGAACACGAGGCTATGGAGTGACTTCTGCTTTTACAAATTGCATAATAAATCTCTTTGAAAGCACAGTTTGCTACTGCATGCCCTATATTTTTACATTTGACACAAAAGACCTATTTCAAAACATCTTCAACTTTGCCCTTGATAGTTTTCACCCAGTCAAGGTCTTCTGTAAATCCATTGACTTTATGTTCCAACTGCAAAGCCATCTCGATCACACAATCTAGTGTCATACCACTAATACAATAGATCATGACTTGTTGCAATTGTGGGTTATGACCATTTATAAACCACTTTGTGATTACATCATTGAAAAGTTGGCATTTGCCTGTGGCAACTGTCAGAGGTGAGTGCGAAAGATGATGGCATACTCTTGCACTCCCTGGTTCATTTTTTTTCTGTTGTTATGTAGGAAATCAAAAATTTTTGCAACATTCTTCTTTAGTCGAAAGTGTTGTAGAAAAGCATTCCGAACATCATCATAACGTCGAAAATGATTGAGGTCAAACTCTATCAACCATCATGCTGCTTCATTGACTAGTGTTGATTGGAAAATTATGGCTTTATATTCATCATCATCTAGATTGTCCAATACACTGTAATTAATTTTGAACATTTGGACATGAGCATCAGGGTCACCTCTTGGAAATCCTCTAAACTTAGCATAGGTTACACCAATTGGAAACTGCCTTCTTTGTCCTCTATGTTGTCTATTTTTTTACCCACTCTATAAATATTCCATTGCTTTAGGACTAAAGTATTTGTGTGCATCCATTACTTCTTCAGTTTTAGAGGTAGTGGATGAATCTTGATCAGTAATTAACGGTAAACCTTGTGGGAGTTGCAAATTTAGTGGTTGAATAGGTTCTAAATCTTCTATCTGGGATGCTTTCCTATTACCCCAAAATCATGGGAATGTTGTTGCAATATACCATTTGATCGGCATTCTCCAACCTTCTCTGATAGTGACTGGCTTCAAGACCGTCTCATTTGCAATTTTCGTGATACCTACAATAATTTTTTATGTGGATTCAATCTTCATAGAAAGGTGTGGTTTGCATCTTTTCATTCGCAATCGGAGCCTTGATAGATCTAAGACATCATCGAGAATCAAACTTTCACCAAACTATGAGTTACTGCCAGACAACGAAATATTTCCAAATGTCACCGAAGATTTCTCTTGTGTTTCTTGCAGACTAGAAATGAGGAAATACTATAGCATTACGCTACGACTTGATGCACTCTTTCCTTCAGAGGTCATGGCTTCACTATCTTTATGCTGTGGGGTCCCCAATGCACTATTTACTCGAATGGGATGTTTGTCACTTCTATACTTTGGATAGATTCACTAGAATGCATTATCAGCATGTAGTTGATGGCAACCACTCCCTAGTAGGATTGCCAATGTTAACCTCTTTCTCGTCTAGTCCGGTGAAGGGATAGGATAGTTTGACAGGGTTCTTGGGAGGCAAAATTTAGTGATAACTTATTCCGTGTGTTTCTCCAAACTACTCTCATTGAATGAGTTTACTAACTGATCAAACACAGTAACAAGTTTATATGCACTAACTTCACAGATTCACAAATACCAAACAAACCGATTATTCACTGAATTACTTAATCACTAGCACTTAGCATCACAGGTACTCAACTTATGACCCAATACAAAATTACTATGAACAATTCAATTTAATGAAGCGATCTTCTTTGCGCAACAGACCAGATAGTTTGACATGTTTGATACCCATCTTTTGACTTGTCTCGCTATGTAACCGAGATAGAATGATGTATATTCATTTCGCAGATGTGATACAAGTGCAAGAAAAGCAAGAATGATTAGGACCTCAAGGTACCCCAACTCAACAAGGCAAGGTATACGAATGGAGACCATGAGAACCCTTACACCAGATACCTACAAGTCAAAGTCCCTAAGAGGGCATTCGGTGGCGAACCCAGCTAACTCTTCTCCATGTTGTCCATCGATGTATTACCCATCAATTGTAAAGGTCTCTCCATTCTTTCCAAGGTTCATGAGATCTGTTTGAGACTTTGAGCTCCCCCCAACCCCCATTTCATCTGCCTTCAGGAAGTAAAAGTTTTGGGCCAAGACCTTAGGTGGAACATTGACATTCTAAGTAGGGACTTGAGTTGGTATATTTTAAACCATCAACAAGGGTGTGGTGGTTGTTGCATTGGTGTGTAGAATGTGATTAAAATGTTGTTTTGGTGCATTTGGTGGATCCTATGAATAAGTGGGATTCGGTTCCTCTAAGCCAAGACATCAGATGCTCCATCATCTTGCTCTACACTCCAAACTCCTCTATTGCTAGGACTGTAATGTGGAATCAACTAGCTAACTTGGGGGCTAAAGTTGTCATCATTGCCAACTTCAACATGGTCGAATCATCGAAAGAGAAAGGCCTCAACAAAATTGTCACACACAATGTTCGGGAAAATACTATCTCTGCTTATAGTGACAATTTTGAATCGCAATTCCATTTCTTTTCCAAGTTATAAGGCAACATGTAAAAAGCAAAATAATGATGAAAAAGGAAATCTCCCATTAGGTTAATTTCGAGGAAAGGAGGAAAATTTCATGTGGATAAAGTCCACAAGGGGAAACGTTCCATTTCATGAATGGGGTAACAAGATTTTAATGCTTGTTATAGGATATAGTAGTATAAACAAGTAGGATTTTATAACAAGCATTAAGGTTCAATTAGTTAAAGTCTGAAGACCAATCTCATTAACTTCCAGCTCCAAGTAAACACTTTTATTTCAAATTAATTAACTTTTAAGTTCTCACTCGTGGCTCGTCACTCCATTGATTAATTAATAGTCTACTACGTTAAGGCATCAGCTAGCCATCCAAAAACATTGAATGGACCATATGATTCAAGATTTTAATGTTCACTATTCATAGTTGATTCAAGATTTTAATGTTCATTGTTCATAGTTGATCCATAGTGTAAGACATTAGAAAGAAGTGAAGGATATTACGGTTGATTGAAAGTTCCAAGGACAAGTTAAAAATAATTATGGTATGGAACAATGAGAAAATGAATATCATGAACGACTAACAATAAAATAATGGTATAAAAAAGGGGCTTTTGCTAATGCAAAATAATGAAAACAAAGATGGGGTAGGGATTCTCCATCTCATCAAATACTTCACATTATTGTCAAACAGATCTCCTTGATATCTTTGTGCTTCTCACATGACGAATTAGAATGATGCAAATGTTGGACTAAATATACTCTCAATAGTGTTACAAAATGTACAAGAGATTGAAAAACAAGGACCCATGCGACCCATCATTTTGAAACAATATTTGAAACTACTCGATGATAGACCTCTTACCAAGGTGTTAGCCCACTTCCTCAGAGGCCACAAACAAACACGATAAGTAAAAGTTGAATCCACAAAGAGACCAATCAATGGTATGAAGACTGTACATGGTAAGATGGAAGTACACACACGTACAAGAGAGAGACAAGCACACACATACGCACATACATGCATGCACACACACACACACACTCATGAGTAGGCAAGAGGCAATGTGCTCCAAGAAGCTCTTCTATTGCTCAAGATAAGAGTACAAAGCTCATATGAGTTCTAGAATCAAACAAACTAACCCTTACGAATGAGAGCTCTTTCACTTATATAGACTTTTTAAGAGCTCTATCCACACTATAATGTTTGGCCTAATTTTAAAAGTAGTGCAATGAAGCTATTTAGAGGCCAAAATGATGCTAAAAAATTATGAACTTTGGTGCAGCTATTCCACTTATGGCTACAAAGCTTGAATACTAAGCTTTTACAACCTGAGCCAATTAGTATTAAAAATAGGAATTTATGCCAAAAATAAGCATTTTTACATGTATTTTGGGTAGAAAATGGGAAAAACCCTAATATGAAGGATTTGAGATGGGGAAATTTAGTAGGCTCCTTCCTCCTTTATTTCCATGTTTGTGCTTCCCTTTTACCACTTTCTACATCCTTTGACTGAGCTTTGGCCACTTTGACTTCATGCTTTCTTGGACACTTTCTGAGCTTCCTCCAACACTCCTCCATCCTTGCTTTCTGTCGTCCTCGATAGATGTCTTTGTGGCATCTAGGATGAGCATGGATGTGCTCATATATCAGGTGATGAACATCATAGTATAGTGGTTGGCACCTGCAAAACCTCCTGAACATGTATATTGTAGCTTTGGGAGACTATTTTTTGGATTTTTAAGCATGTTTTATGTGTACCCTCAAAAAGAGAAATAAATGATATGCTAAAAGAAAATAAAAGACTATGTAATCAGTGTGTGTGTGAGTGATGTGAACCTTCAAAACAAAAATGGATGGGTGGACAAATGAAAAAATAAAAATATTTAGGATCGAGATCAAACGGTTGTGTGCGTTGTGATAAATAAAAAGAAAATAAGCTACTTCCATTACTTAAAATTGAAAGAAAAATTACTAGAAGCAGATTGTGGAGGTAGTCATAGGGGGAGTACTTAGTGCAATGCATGGATATGAGGCAACTGTGCCTGATGCACAAACTTGTAGGGTGGCCCTATGAATTTATCTTTAGACACACTTATTGAAAAATATACCAAAGATGTGAGCCTTGAGTGATGTCCAAAGGGTTATCCAATGAAGAGGATGCCTAATCAATGGGGATGGGTTTTTTTCTCTCTTTTTTTTTACTTTTTCTTTTTTTTTTTCTTTTTTTTTTCTTTTTTTTTCTTTTTTACTTTTTCTTTTGTTTTATTGGCCCTCACAAGGCATATGATATGTCATATAGGACCATATGATTCAAGATTTTAATGTTCACTATTCATAGTTGATTCATTGTTCTTGATATAGTATGTATAAGACATGAGAAAAAGTTGAAGGATATTACGTTTGGTTGAAGGTCCCAAGGACAAATTAAAAATAATTATGGTCTAGAACAATGAGAAAATGAATATCATGAACAACTAACAATACAATAATGGTATAAAAATGGGTTTTTGCTCATGCAAAATGATGGAAACAAAGATGGGGTAGGGATTCTCCATTTCATCAAATACTTCACATTATTGTCAAAGAAATCTCCTTGATATCTTTGTGCTTCTCACATGAAGAATTAGAATTATGCAAATGTTGGATTAGAGATACTCTAAGTAGTGTAAAAAAATGTACAAGAGATTGCAAAACAAGGACGCATGTGACCCATCATTTTGAAACAATATCTGAAACTACTCGATGATAGAGCTCTTACCAAGGTGTTAGCCCACTTTGTCATAGCCCACACACAATTACAATAAGGAAAGGTTGAATCCATGAAGAGACCAATTGGTGGTATGAATATGGTACATGGTAAGATGGAAGTACACACACCTACAACAAGAGAGAGACAACCACACACATAGGCACATACATGCATGCACATACACACACACACTCACTCACTCGTGAGTACGAAAGATGCAATGTGCTCCAAGAAGCTCTTCTATTGCTCAAGAAAGAGTACAAAGCTCATACAAATTCTAGAATCAAACAAAGTAACCCTTACAAATGAGAGCTCTTTCACTTATATAGACTTTTTTAGGAGCTCTCTCCACAATATTGTCTGGCTTAGTTTTAAAAGGAGTGTAAAGAAGCTATTTAGAGGCCGAAATGATGCTAAACAATTACTAACTTTGGTGTGGCTATTCTACTTATGCCTAGAAAGCTTGAATACTAAACTTTTACAATCGGAGCCGATTACTGCAAAAAATAGGAATTCATGCCAAAAAAGGCATTTTTACATGTATTTTGGGTAGAAAATGGGAAAACCATAATATGAAGGATTTGAGATGGAAAAATTTAGTAGGCTCCTTCCTCCTTTGTTTCCATTCCCTTTTATCACTTTCTTCATCCTTTGACTAAGCTTTGGCCACTTTGATTTTAGGCTCTTTTGGCCACTTTTTGAGCGTCCTCCATCCCTGCTTTCTGTTCTCCTCGACAGATGTCTTTGTGGAATCTGGGATGAGCATGGAATTGATGCTCATATATTAGGTGATGAACATCGTAGTATAATGATTGGATTTGCAAAAATTCTTGAGCATGTATATTGCAGATTTTGGAGACTATTTTTTGGATTCTTTAAGCATGTTTTATGTGTAGCCTCAAAAAGAGAAATAAATGATGTTGTTCATATAGGAAACATTCAGTTGCTCGGGCCGCCAAAATCTCTTCCTGCAGTGGAGCAATATTGGCCTCTAACACATCAACCTTCGATTGATATTCAGTTCGCACAGACTATTGAGCGTCATTCAATTGAGCGGGGAGTTGCTTGGATAAATGAAGAAGGAAGTCACCGATCTGGGCCAATTGCAAAAACGCATCCGGTACTAAAAAATTTGATAATTGTCATGAACACAAAGGAAACCGTTCCGAACCTTAGATTCCATGGAACTTTCTATATTTCATGATTGGCTCAGAGTTTGAAGAAACTAATGCTTCCATTGCGTCCGGAACGTGCAACACCCCAAGATTGACTGTCTATTTGCTCAATTCTCACATTTGAAGGTCTTGTTTCTAGTTGATGACATCATCAATGACATCATCAAGTCGTAACCGCCCTTGGAAAAACTATATAAGGAGGGGTTGGCCACATTCATAGTCAGTCTTGCCAATACCAATCTTGGGAGCTCAAGGAGTCGTGACCACCAAGTAAGTACTCTCCAAGTTCTAGTTCCTGTTCTTGTCTTGTTCCTTGTTCTAGTTCTATCTAGTCTTGTATCTTGGACATCTATTCTTGTCCTCTTGTAGTCTCATAGTACGAGATCTTTTTGAGTTATTTCTTGTATCTAGTTCATCTCCCAGAAGGCAGTTCTTGTAATCCAGATATCTTATTTCATACTTATAATCCCGGGTTGTGGGATTTCCTGTATCATCTCTAGTTGAGTTATTCATACCTATCAGTCTCGGGTTGTGGGATGTCTTGTATCAGTCACATATTCTTGTATCATTTTCCCTTTGTGGGTGTTCTTGTAATCAGAAGTGTATTTCTGAAATCTTGTCTACTGTAGTCAAAGAGCACAATCTAGTGCTCCCCTTACATAACAAGAGAGAAGGTTTTACAAAAACTGTAGCAGAAGAGGAAGGGGGAGAATAATGGGGTGAAGAAGGTATAGGATGAGAGTGGGATACTGCAATCGAGTGATTAGGGGACGAAGGGCATATCGGGGAACTAGGGGGTAACGGTGCCCGAGAAGGTGAAGGAGGAGGTCACCAAATTCGCTATATTGTTACCATCAGGCATGGACTTCGGTGGAGATGGAGGCACAGTGGAATCAACTTTGTCCGGCTGGGCTTCATGGTGTACAAGGAGCTTAGGAGTGAAGACTTGAAGAAAAGGTTGAAGCGTAAGAACATGAAGTGAAGTAGAGGTTCAGAAAGAGATGGTCTATATACACATGTATATTAGCTTTGTAAATACTTTACAAATACTTGAAGTAATAATGAATCCACACTCATATGTATATATACACTTGTATATATTCATGATGTAGAAGAGAGATGAGGAATAGATGAGATAGAGAGGAGTAGATCATAAGTTGAATGAGTATTATCCATCAGATTGAAGATGAGTTGAATAGAAGAATTTTTCTGAGAATTGCGCATCGATCTTTTCTCCATTTCTCCTTTTGTGTTTGATCATTTCAAGTATCCTTTTGTAGATGTCTAAGTCCATAGTTAATCCATCTATGATCAAGATTTGAGAGTCTAATTGTAATCAGGCTGAGAGAATTATGAGTAGGAACATTTGTATGTGAAGAAGTGATAAGTGTCTTTTGAAACAGGCGCAATCCCGATGATCAAAGAATTGATCATATCTCAATGCATAGTGTAAAGTTTTACAAAAATGAGAAGTCAAAATCTAAGTTGGAAGGTAAGCCATCTATATCTAAAATCATTTTATCAAACGGGTTACATTTTGTGCAAACCAACTGTTTAAAGTTGCATATGTAAAAGTTGCCTATAGAAAGTGCTTGTTTTAGACACAGGTTTACTTATTGAAGTAAATCTAAAGTTTTGTAAGTTCTTTTGGAGAACTTTAACTTGGGGTAGTTGCACAAACATTCCAAGAGTGTTGTATCAAAATTTCATAGAAGACTTTAATAATTTCATCAGTCAATGACTGAATTTTATGAGGCAGACTTTTTTGAGTGAAGCTAGTTTTCATAGATTGAGTGTTCATATTTTGGTAAAATATTTCAAAATTGGTGAAAGTTTTGAGCTATACTTGACATAGAGGTGTTCTAAACTCAAGTGTAGCTTTTCTTTTGGAGATTAATCATCTCCACTAGTGGTATCAGAGCAGATTTGATAAAAGTTGAAGCAAAGAGAGACCCCGACTGTTGTAGATATACAAAATTCAACATTTGAAGACCCAAAAGAACAAAGTGTGAAGGAAAAGCTAAAGGGAGACACATGAGAGCAATCAAAAGGATCAGAAGGAGTAAATTTTGAAGCTAAGGTACATTCACTCCTCATAAGGTTGAAGATTTGATAGTACGTGAAGAAAGGATGGTAGATAGTCTCCAAATTGAGAAGTTGGATAGAGAGAACTATCCAACTTGGTCTATGAGGATGGAAGCTCATCTTATGAGCAAAGATCTGATGGGATACATCATAGGAGAAGAAGAAAAGCCAGAGTTTAAAGATCCTAGTGTTGCTTCTAGGGAGGAGCTTGCAGATTTAAAGATTTGGATGAAGAAGGATTCTCAAGCAAGGAGCATTATCTACATGGCAGTAAATGATTACTTGCTTCCTCATATCAGAGGACTTGAAAGTGCAAGTGATATATGGAGTGCTTTGGAGGAGCATTTTTAGAATACAACCAAGTCAAGGAAAGCATCACTATGGGCAGAGTTTACCACATTCAAGAAGAAGGCTTCACAATCAATATCTGATTATGTGACAAAAATGAAAGACATTGCTGATTCTTTAGGTGCAGTTGAAGACATTGAAGAACATGAATTGGTAAGACAAATTCTCATAGGTCTAAGAGGAGATGAGAAGTGGAAGCCTTTTATCCTGTCAATTGAACTTTCATTAGATCATTTCACTCATGATTTGAATCAATTGTTAGGACATATGCTAACTTTTGAGAATGATATCAAAGGAGATGTTGCTAAAGGTGCAGGTCATGCAATGTATTCTAAAGGCAAGAAGAAAGCTATCAAAGGAAAGCAATAATCAGTTGAAGATGAAGGTACTCCAAGCCAAGCAAACTTCCTAAGAGGAAGAGGAAGTGGCAGAAGTAGAGGAAGAGGCAGAAAAACAAAGATAATGTCAAAGCTTGCTCGATATGTGGTACGACCAATCATCTATCTCATGAATAATGCCATAATAATCAAAGCAATGGTAGCTTTAATCAAAATTTTAACCAAAGAGGAAGAGGTGGAAGAAACCAGAGAGGAAATTACAGAGGTAGAGGTGGTAGGAGTTTCTTTGGAAGAAATGGAGGAAGAAACTTCCAAAATCAATCTCACAATAACACCTACTACAATTATGCATCAGATCAGAAAGAAGATTTTACGTAACACTTTACACATGTTATCTAATCTCTCTCTATCTTTGTCTCATCATTTGTATGATTAAGTGTGGTATGTTCATGTTTTGTCAATATTGGAAGATTGTTGGAATCTGTGTTGTAAATGCTGGACCTATGGAACCATGGACCTGTGGTATTAGTAATGGGCCCACTAAATTTTCAGCATTTGGTATCAGAGCTTTAGGGTTTTGATATTCGAACATTCAGGCTCTCAGATTCCCTGGTTTCCCGACTTCCAGGTTTACAACATATGATTTAAGAGCATCTTCTAACATTTGACATTTGACATACACACTTAATCTAGATGAGTAGATATTTGAGAATTAGACAATTCAGTCACATGTTTATTCATCAGTGTGGAGTATGAAGTTGATGATCTGTTAGTAGGCAAATACTTTTGGAAGAGTATGGAAATACTTTACAAAAATTATTGTTTGAAGACCAAGAGTTGATGAACAAAAGGCTACTTCAAATTCAAGGAAGAACAATGGTTTGGAGAAGATGAAGGAATCATATCAACATCAAATCAAAAGTATCTGTTTCTACTATCAGATTATCATTTGCAGGTCATATCTTAGAAGAGCAATTATGAAGAGATTTGAAGGATTCAAGGAGTGCTTTTATACACTTTCATTATTTGAAAGTTAAAGGCTACATCAAAACAGGTATCTAGAGGTTTTTCTAGAGAGTTTTGAGAGATCTCTTTCATGGCAAGAAAGCTCATCTATGAAGATAAATGTGGAGAGCATCAGTTTTGTTTTCAGCCAATCTTGTAAGTTGGTTGGAAGGTTTTAATCTAGATACAAAATGTGATCTAGGTATCTAGAAAGGTAACTCTAGAGAGGTAATTTAGCCAATTTAAGGAAAAAGGTTGGTAAATTTAGTCATATCAGTCATTTGAAGCAGAGTTTTGATTCAGGAGATATGAGGGATGGTAAAACATGATTCTATGTTCACTTCCATTTGTATACCATGTTTGTTTTGTCTCTTACTCTTAGCACTAGAGGAAGAGAAAAAGTTCATTTGAAGAAGTCAAGAGTGCTTGCTACTTCAAGATGAAGAGAACAAAAGGTATGGAAGAGAAGTTTGAAGATGTTGACATCATCAGGTGAAAGAAAGATGCAAAAGAAGAAAGTCCAATATTTCCAAAAGAAAAGTAAGACTTCCTTTTTCCACATATTTTCCATATACTTTTCCTATTTTATCCTCTACATCCAAAGACAAGTCTACGAGAACACCTTGTGTGAACATAGTTTAAAGAAGAAGCAGTTTCTTGTTTTGCACTATACTTGGTCATGTTTTAGTAGGATTTGACAAAGAATTGCATTGAGAAAAAGAAAAGCGGCAGATTTTGAAGACATGTATATTTTGACTCATATCTATGAGTCATATATAAGTTGAAGATTTTGAGTAGGTAGCTGTATATTCCCTCAAAGAATTCTTGGAATGTCAATATAGAGAGGTTGGAGAGAAGTATATGACAAGTATGACAAGTTGCAGAGAAGTATATTTCTTCTTTATCTAACTCTTAAGGTATAAGAGTATTTGTAGAAGATGTTGGAGACTTGGAGAGAGGTTTTATGTTTGGAAAGGTTACCTCATATTCAGTATTTTCAGAAAACTTCAGAAAATTTAGATTTTTTGATGTACTAGTCAGTTGAAGAATCTACTTTTGATGATTGTCTAGTTTTTGGATACATGCTTGTATTCAAAAAGGTGTTCCATCAGATCCTATCACTTGATTGAGAAGTGAAGTTAGCCAAAAGAAAATCAAGGAGGTACTATCACATTTCACCCATGTAGAATATGAAGATATGAAGTATCAACTTGCAGCTTTTGGAGTTCTCAATGTGAGAGTTTGTCCACTTATGTTTCAAGTAGGAGTTGCAGATTCTTGGGAAGGATTTGGTTAAAGAAAAGTTTTACAACTTTATGTGAGAAGCATGGACACTTGGAGACATTCAGGTAACAAATCAAACATTTAGTCATGATGGTTTGATGAGAGCAGATTCTACACAGGTATTTTGTTGGAGAGATCTTGATAGATCTAGACAGATCTTGTATCATCTTGGATGATCATGAAAGATCTTGAGTATTTATGAGTCATATATCTATCCTTTGTTTGTGAAACTTCTTTAACATTGGAGGAAGTAAGTCAAATGTTCATATTTTATCATATTTGTGTTGCAGAGAAATAGAAGAAGAATACTAGTTATGTTGCAGAAGATTGTGGATCCTAAAATGCTTTCAGTAAGTTTTTTTGTTATCATGTAATAGATCAACTAACGTTATTCTTTAATATGGAAAGCTGAGGAAGAAACAGTGGAAGCTATTAGCAACTGTGCAGTGCTAATAAAAAGGGTTCAGAGATTTTGTTTCCAAATTTCATAAAGTCTGATATAGTTGAAGAATTTTGGATACTAGTGTTAAATCATCCACGGAGTTGATGAAACATGAAGACTTATTTTCAGCCATATATGAAAGAATACAGATTCATACCTACATGTATTCCTATATTTCCTTTGTCAGGTTCTCTTTATGTTCCAACTTTGGAAGAAGAAGGAAGAAGGAGAATGTTTGGAGAAAGTTCATGTTAGGTGTTCCTGTTCAGGAGAAAGTTCCAGAGTTCTATTGAAGAGAAGCTTGATATTTCAGAGAGGTATGTTTCAGAAGTGCGCATATTTATGTTTATACTAGATTCTGAAGGAAAGAGGTATGGAGGATTTATAGATTGAACAAGGATGAAGACATGGTGACATCATAGATTTTTTGATGAGACTCATGAGTTGAGTTGAGTTGAATTGAGTTGAGTTGACTTGACTTGACTTGACTTGAGTACAGTCAAAGATGAACCAGCAGTGTTCATAATAATCTAAGTTGTGAGTTGTGAGTCACAGGTTCCAGGATTCAGTTCTTGATTTTAGTGTATCTACATGACACAAAAGAAGTACATTGAGAAAAATTTTGTAAGGATATCTAGTTTGCATATTTTCTCAGGTATTATGGTTCATATTTAACAAGTTCAGGTTTTTGAAGTTTGAAGAAAGTCAAATTCAATTTTGAAGAAGACTTCTGAAGAAAAGATTTGAAGGTCGATTCGAGAGAGCAAGTTTGAAGCTTATGAAACTTGCAGATGAATGAAGCTATAGATCCAGTACAGTTTGTACCATTTTGACATTGAAGGGGGGATTGTTGGAGTCAATGTCTAAAATGCTCCAAAATCTTCAGGTATTCCAGCATTACTCCTTGTACAAGAAAAGCACCTAGCACTCGTGGATAAGACAATTACCTCCCATTGAGCCCACCTGGGTTCAATACCCATGGACAGTAGCGCGCAACAAGCGTACTACTTGAAGTATATGGAGGAAGTGGCGTCCATATCAGGAGGAGTCCTATTTGGCATAGGTACAAGAGAATCAGTACATGTATGCTTTATGCATATTTGGATGAGGTGTTTGAGAAGGTATGTTCATATGAGTTTGAGGATTTCTGGCAGCAAACTTGTTAGCATTCTTTACTACTTTTGTAACTATGTGATCTTTCACACACGTATCTGACTTAGGGTCTTCCATAGCCTAAGTTTAGATGAGGGTTTGCTGATTATCAGTTTTAGACTGATCCTTCCTCTTTCTGTCACCCATATTCACTCTTCTACAACCTATTAGGTCACACATCTCATATATATTCAGATTTTTGTCCATACATCTGAATATGTTTGTTACATTTGTACATTCACTCTTCCATCTATTTTTGTTCACATAGAGTGGTTGAGAGTTTTGCTCCCACATTGTAAATTGATATTTTTATATATGATAGTGTGAGTAAGCATTGGCTTACGTAACACTTTACACATGTTATCTAATCTCTCTCTATCTTTGTCTCATCATTTGTATGATTAAGTGTGGTATGTTCATGTTTTGTCAATATTGGAAGATTGCTGGAATCTGTATTGTAAATGCTTGACCTATGGAACCATGGACCTGTGGTATTATTAATGGGCCTACTAAATTTCCAACATGTATTATAGAGGCCCTATAATTATTTTCCCAGAGAAAACATTCACTGCACAGAGTTTCTCATCACTTTACTCGTCACCATGATAAAATTATGGAAAATCATTAACACAGAATAACACTATTTCTCCACCAGCGATTGACGTGCAACCACAATTAAACTTATATCCTCATCAATGAAGTGTTACACATACAAAATCACCAAAATGATTTAATACAAGAACAATAAGAGATCAATACACCAGTTTAAGTAAACTTGCACTAAAAATGACCAGCAGGCGCACCGCATAGACCCACAGTCCGGCTTCTTGCGCTCCTATACATATGCTTCTACACTTTTTCAGTATCAAAAAGTTACAAGTGTTACGCTACATCCTTTCGATGTGCATCCTTTCCAATTACATTTTCCAATAATTACAATTACATTTCGATGTCCTAACACAAGGATTTATATATTTCCTCACAAATAACCTAGATGATAATAATGACTTAGGTCAGTGCGCAAAGAAAGGATCTTGGGATAAAAATCTAAAACAACCAGACATTCTAAGGCATAGCAGACATCACACTCCTATAGAACCACAAACGGAAATGAGACATCATACTTCACCTAATCCTTTTCTAAGGGAAGGAGAAGCTATACATGAGTTTCCTATCAGAAGAAGAAATGAGTGGAAGACTCCTAGAAGAACCATGAGACCTTACCAAGTGTCAAAATGCATGAAAAATCCATATGATGGATCTTTATATTGTTGGAGTTTCAAGTCTACGATAGCATGCAAACAACACACGGAAGAAAAAAAAACTCAGAGCACAACACACAACACTGAATGTATGATGACTAGAATGTACAAAAATAAGTTACCCATTAGGGTTATAGGCATATATACAAATGGGGGGGAGGGGATCTCCTAAAGAGGGAAAAAAGTGCCTCAACATTCGTAGTGTGTTCACACACATCACTACCTAAATATATCAACAAATTCCGCCTTGAGATTGTGATCGGAGGGTGTCGATGACACCCTAGATGAAGCAGCAACCTGCTCTTATAACAATTGTTGGAGTTTGAGGTCTGTGGTAGCATGCGAACATCACAAGGAAGACGAAGAAGCTTGGAACATAACACACAATACTTAATGTATTACCACTAGAATGTACAAAGATAAGTTACCCATTAAGGTTATAGGCATATATACAAGCCGAGGGGAAAAAAGCTCCTAAAGAGGGAAAAAAGTGCCCCGGTGGTCCTAGTGTGTTCACACACATCACTACCTAAATATATCAACACATATCCTTGTGATCATGTAGCTAAAATATTAAACACAATTTGAAGCTTTTGGATTAACTTTGTGAGGAGCTCCCTTGACTTGGTTTCTACCATTGAGAAAGGCAATGTTTGTAGACATAGAGAAATTTTTGGAAGAATTCATAGGGGAATTCTCCAAAACATATTTCAACTACATTGAGGTTGATATATTTAGGTAGTGATGTGTGTGAACACTCTAGGACTGTCGGGGCACTTTTTTCCCTCTTTAGGAGGTTTCCCCCCCCCCCCCCAACTTGTATATACGCCTATTGCCCTAAGAGCTACTTATCTTTGTACATTCTAGTGGTAATACATTCAATATTGTGTGTTATACTCCAAGCTTCTTCTTCTTCCATGTGTTGTTCGCATGCTATCACGTACGTCTAACTCCAAAAATTGGTATCAAAGCAGGTCACCACTTCATCGAGGGCATTGTCTACACCTCTCCGGTTGCAGTCTCAAAATCACATAAAATTTGGTAAGCATACTTAGGGTCTTATCAAAACGGCTTCACTCTATGGTGCCGAAATCGCGATCTGAGCTTGCTTCGGCCTCCGAATGCACTATCTCAATGCTTATGCAGGTTATTTTGTCTTTTTGTGCCAAAGGTATATCCCAATTTTGGTTTGCCAGTATAAGCATCTCGAAGTTTGCTACAAGTTTAGCAGAATTTGTCATAGCGATTCTTTTCAACTTATTGAAATATAGTAAATTTTTTGCATCAAGGTATTTTAGTCATTGGCCATGGATGAAAGTAGTGATGTATTCTGTATGTTGGCTATTGAGGATAAGTCGGATGATACCAACTACCCATTATGGGCTTATATGATGCGTCATGTATTGGTCGCAAAAGGACTATGGAATATTGTTCAGGGTGTTGAAAGAGGTCCTGTTACACCTGTGAATACAAGTACTACAAACACGGGTGCTCGAGCTGATGATGATGGTGTTGAAGATGATGATATTTTGTAGATTCTTGTTCGTGCTACTGTTTTTGTTGCACCTATTGTAGACCAAATTCATTGGGATGGCAAAGATGCTCAAGCACATGAGTTGATAGCTTTGTTCATCAAATGTGCCATTATTCCTCACATTCGTTCTTGTAGAACAGCTAAGGATGCTTGGGATACACTTACCACATTGTACCAGGCTAGGAATGAGGCTCGTCTTGCTTACCTCCGAAAACAATTGGAGAGTGAGCACATGAATGAAGGTGATTCTATGGACAATTTTCTCACAAAGATCAAGGATTTGAAAGAATAGTTGATTTCTGCTAATGAAGTTATACCAGATAGCTCACTTATGCAGACCGCTCTGAATGGTCTTCTTGACTCATATCAAAGTTTTGCTTCTACTCTTTGTTTGATGATGAAAGGCAATCCAAATGCCTTTTCATTTGAGGAGTTAGTCTCTGTTTTGTTGCAGGAAGACCAGTCTAGGCAAAATAGGTCTATTATGTGTTTCCTCGCTAGTCAGACGGGCAAAGGTAAATGGATCTCTTCTATTACTAAGCAGAAATCTACAAATGTTGCACATTCGAAGAGGAAAGACAAAGATGAGAAGAAATTAGAAAAGCAGAAATTGTTTTGCAAATACTCTAAAGCAAATGATCATGTCATCAAGAGTTGTCCAAAAGTGGCTGCTAAAGAGGCAAAGAAGAAAGAGGCCAGAATGGTTGTTGTAGAGGTCTCTACACCCAAAACAGAGTCTACAGGAAGAAGAATGGGTGTTTACTATTGTTTGTAATTTTGACCCATCTTCTCATGAGCAGTGCATGTCTATAGTAGACTCAGATGTTTGGCACTTTGATAATGGGGCTATGAAACATATTTCCTCACAGTGCAGTTTCTTCTCTTCACTCGAGCCTGCCCCTACAGGGAATTCTGTTACATGCGCCAACAACTCCTCCTATCTTGTTATGGGAGTTGGTAAGATCATTTTGACTATTGCTTATGGTAGTTCTTTCACTTTGTCAGATGCTTTATTTGTGCCAGGTATCAAGAAAAGTCTGTTATCAGTTTCTGCATTAACCAAGATTGGCTTGGTTGGTTGTGAAATTTGTTGATGACAGATCTACAATTCATGATCTATCAAATGGAGATGTCATTATTGCTTCTGGCATTTTGTCGTGGGTTGTATAAGCTCATAGACTATGAAAAATCTATGAATGATTTGGCATATGCAGTACATGATTCTCAGGCTATGTAAGATGAAAAGCTTTGGCATGCATGCTTTGGTCATCTAAATTTTGCTGGTTTGCTATGCCTATAGAAAATCTAAAATGGTGTTCTCGTTGCCCAAACTTGACCTAGAAAACATGTTTGTGAAGGCTGTATTTTGGGCAAAATGCAGCGTTCTTCCTTTCCAAAAGATGATTCAGTTTGGGCTACTGAGAAATTGTAGCTTGTACATAGTGATGTTTGTGGTTCTATGCAGACACCTTCTTTTGGGAACTATCTTTACTTCATCACTTTCATTGATGATTTTTCCAGGCATGCATGGGTATATCCACTGAAGGCAAAGTCCGAAGTGTTTATGTGCTTCAAACAATTTCTAGTTTTGGATGAAAATCTGTCAGCATGTAAAATGGACACCCTCCGTTCTGATCAAGGGGGGGATATATGTCTTCTGACTTTAATGCATTTCTGGCTGAACGTGGGATAGAAAATTAGTGTACAATGCCATATACACCTCAACAAAATGGAGTTGCTGAACGAAAGAACAGGTCACTCATGGAGATGGCGAGGTGTATGGTCAAAAGTTAGGCTTTACCACATCGTTTCTGGCTTGTGGCTGTTATGTGTGCAACATATGTACTTAACAGATGTCCCACTAAAGCGTTGCACTCTATCACTCCATATGAGGCTTGGCATGGTCGCAAGCCATCTGTTGCTCATCTGAAGCTCAATGCAGGAAGCATATAGCTAAAGGAAATTTTACCTACAAGAGGAATTTGACCTAGAACTTGCCGAAGCTCAGAGCTGTTCCATTTTGTCATAGGCTTCCACCTCTAGTGCCACTCTGGACAGTTCCATCACCCTCCAATTGGAAGAAGTCTAGTGTCTTCTGAAGAAAATTATAAAAAAGATACAGACAACCTTTAAAGATGCTTGAGATTCCTTTAAAGCCGAAGTCTTTCCTCCTTCTGATGATGAACCAGATGAAGCAGACTGATGTACTCATTTTTATCCCTTTTTTTGGGGGGGTTGAGGTCCTCCGTGCATGCCAATGTTAGCCGTTGGATGCCAACCTTTGTAAATAATAAATGACTTGAAACATCTCATTGAAGAGACATATCATCGGATGTAACTCTTCAAAATGAATATACATCATTCTATCTCAAGTACGTAGAGAGAAAGACAGAAGATAGGTACCGAACATGCTAGATTGTCTGATCTGCTACGTAGAGAAGATGCTTCATTAAATTGAATTGTTCAAAATGATTCTGTATTGGGTCATAATTTGATTATCTATGATGCTAAGTGTTAGTGATTAAGTAACTCGATGAATAATCGATTTGTTCGGTAGCTGTGAATCTATGAAGTTAGTGTAGATAAACTTATTATTGTGTTTGATCCGTTAATAAACTCATTCGATGAGATTAGTTTAACATAGGGATTCAGTTATCACTAAATTTTGCCACCCAAGAACCGTATCAACCTATCCTCTTCCTTCACCAGACTGGACGAGAAAGAGGTTAATAGTGGTCAAGGTTGGCATGAATTTATGGCCCTTGGCAAGAGTTGTATGAAAAGAATAGTGTATATATCCCGAGGAATTGTTGATATATTTAGGTAGTGATGTGTTGAACACACTGGGACCGTTGGGGCACTTTTTTCCCTCTTTAGGAGGTTTTTTTCCCCCGGCTTGTATATACACCTATTGACCTAATAGGCTACTTATCTTTGTATATTATCTGATAATACATTCATGATTGTGCGTTGTGCTCCAAGCTTCTTCTCCTTCCTTGTGTTGTTCGCGTGCTTCCGTAGACGTCTATCTCCAACAGTTGGTATCAGAGCAGGTCGTCGCTTCATCTAGGGCATCATCGACACTCCTCTGGTTGTAGTCTCAGAATCGCACCAATTTTGGTGAGCATACTCGGCCTGTTTTCGAGATCAAAACAACTTTGTTGTGTGGTGCCGAAATCGCGATCTGAGCTCGTTTTGGCCTCCAAATGCACTATCGCAGTGCTTGTTGCTGGCTATTTTGTCTTTTTTGTGCCAAAGGTATATACCAGTTTCTGTTTGCCAGTATAAGCGTCTCAAAATCTGCTACAAGTCTAGCGAAATTCATCTGGGCAGCTCTATTCAACTTTTTGAGATACAGTCAATTTTCTGCATCAAGGTATTTTAGTCACCGGCCATGGCTGAAAGCAGTGATGTATTCTGTATGTTGGCTGTTGAGGATAAGTTGGATGGTACCAACTACCAGTTATGGGTGTATATGATGTGGCATGTATTGGTTGCAAAAGGACTGTGGAACATTGTACAGGGTGTTGAAAAACGTCCTATCACACCTGCAATTGTTACAACTGCAAGTACAGGAGCTGAGGTAAAAGGTGTCGAAGATGATGATATTATACATATTCCTGTTCATGCTACGGTTTCTGCTTCACCTACTGCAGAGCAAATTTGTTGGGATGGCAAAGATGCCCAGGCACATGCATTAATAGCTTTGTCTGTTAAACGTGCCATTATTCCTCACATTCGCTCTTGTAGAATAGATAAGGATGCTTGGAAATATGCGCTTAACTGCCTACCAATGTTTGACACCTAGGCAATGGATAAACCTGCTCATCTAAGAGACAACAAACTGAATATTAGGCCAAGTTATGCATAAGTAAATCAAGCATCAACATCTTACTGATAGAGAACAACATCAAATACATCTCCAACATCATGATGACTCAATCGTAAACCTATTTCTATGGGATTTCAAGGCCAAAAAACTACAATAATGTGTCAATGTATTTCGTTTGACACAAAGTTATTCCCATATCAACTTGGATAAAATGAATGCCCAAATAATGATGAAAATGCCCCAAATTTGAAATCTCAAAAGAGGCATGTAAATCAACCTTAAATTGAGAAATATGCTTCTCACTAGGACCAATGAGCAGCATATCATCAACATATATAACAATGATAAAAAGTACATCATTTTCATGCTTAACATATAAGGTTCTCTCAATTGGCATCTTCTCAAAACCATGTGCCCACAAGTAGGGATCTTCTCATACCAAGCATGTGGTGTTTGCTTCAAACCATATAATGCCTTTTTCAACTTGCATACTTTTTTTCATGCCCTTTGTGCACAAACCATGGGCTGAAAAGCATACACTTCTTCAGGTAAATCATCGTTGAAAAATATAGTTTTAATGTCTAGAATTGATGTACATTCCAACCATGATGATCTGCAAATGCACGAATGCTATGAACGTGGTCATTTGGCATGTAGGAGCAAAGGTTTCTTCTTTGTCTCATTTGTAGTAAGTTTAATAAAACTCTTTATGACATGATCATTTGCCTTACAATACTTGAAAAACTATTTCTACTTTTGTGTTTTCTTGTCATCTTTGTCTTCCTTCTTTTACTCTGCAACATTGACACATTTTTGCTTACTATTAGATGAGCTCCATTTATCTTTGCCGCTCTGACTAGCTAAGAAATCTTGATCTGCAAGACGTATGATTGACCTGAACTACCGAGATTGATCTTCCTACAAAAAAAACAGAGACTAACTCCTCAAATGTTAAGGTGTTTGGATTACCTTTCATATCAACCGAAGAGTAGAAGCAAAACTCTGATATGAATCTTTGGAAACCATTAAGAACAATCTACACAAGTGAACTATTTGGCAAGATTTCATCAGCAAAAATCAACTCCTCCAAATCTTTGATCTTTATCAAAAAAATATCCATTGAATCTTCTTCATTCATATGCTCACTCTCCAACTATTTTTGGAGGTAAGTAACATGATGCTCATTTCTTGCCTGGTATAATGTTGTAAGAGTATCCCAAGCATCTTTTGATGTTTTATAGGAGCAAATTTGAGGGCAATGGCACATATGATAGACAAAGCTATCAATGCATGTGCTTGTGCATCTCTGGCATCCCATCAAAGTTGTTTTGGAGTAGGTGCAATAGGAACTACAACACCACATTCAAGATCATCATCTTCAACACCATCTGCTTTGTAGGTGTCATAGGATGTTTCTCAACAGCATGCACAATATTCCACAACCTTTTGCTACCAATACATGATGCATCATGTATGTCCACAATGGGTAATTAGGGCTATTCAACTTATTCTCAATATCCAACATATGGAATAAATCATTGCTTTCAGCCATGGCCAATGACTAAATACACTGATGCACAAAATTGACTATATCTCAAAAAGTTGAACAAAAGCATGCTATCAAGCTCTGTTAAACATGTAGCAAACTTTGAGCCAATTGTATAGGAGAACCGAAACTTGTATATATATTTTGCATAGTAGGGTGAAATCGCTTGCGTAGTCACTAGGATAGTGCATTGAGAGGCCAAACCGAGCCTAGTTCAAATTTTTGATGCCATAAAACAAAGTTGCTTGACTCCTAATCGCATCAAGTATGCTCCCCAATTTTTGTGCGATTCTGAGACTATGATCAAAGGGTGTCGACGATGTTATCAGGATCTTCGTGACATGCACACAGAGGTTACGAATGCAGAAAACACACAAAAAAATAGAGACACCCAGAGACGAGACTAAACGCAGTATTGGGTGCAATCTCCCCCCATGCACTCTGTTTCGACAGTCCACAGAGTGCACGTATTTATAGGAATTTTGATTACATTGAAAAGAGTGGTTACATGAGAGCGGCTTCAAAAAGCATGCGTGAAAGTAAAAGTGGGTGACTTTTGTAGAAAGCCTTTGCTTTTAATATAAAAAATTGCGGTCTACAATGACCCTTATTTTAACCACTACTTTTCTAACTATTTCTAACAATGGAACCTTCTACGCGGGTTTATTTACAAACTAAGTTATAAATCGAATTTATTGATGTCCGCCCTAAACTCGAATTATTGATGTCCGCCCTTTCACACTTTCACTCCCTCACGAACCTTCAGCAGCTATATCAAAAACAACAAAACACATTAATACATTAATAAATTAGCACTCCAACAATGTATTGTTCAACATATTCCATAATTTATAACATGCCCCTCAGTTGAAAAAGCAACTGACCTCAGTTGATAAAATAAAAATAAACATGGATGGCCAGTCACATTTTCCATCACTGAATGAAAATAAGCATGTTCCATGTTAAAAAAACATGCATGGAAATGTTCATGGAGGAATTACATGAATGTGTTTGTGTATGATATGCAAAAATTAAGTGGTCATAATGAGGTTTAATTGTGTTTTATGTATCCATTGACATTCTTCAATAGAGTGATTTTTGTGCTTAACTAAATATCGATGGTATTGAGTACCTTCACGTGTAGTAGTGACATCATGATCAATTATTTTCTCAGGAACCAAGATTTTAGATTGTTCTTCAATCAAAGGAGGGTCATCAAGAAGTGGAGTGAGTGATAAAGTTCCTTTAAATGGTTTAAGTAAACTATTATGAAAAGAGTTATGTATATTCCAATGAGATGGTATATCTAATCTAAATGAATTATCATTAATTTTTTGTATAATACGAAACGGTCCATAATAGCGTGGTGCAAATTTAATTTTAAGATGTTGCAAAATATTTTTGAGATGTCTTTTAATGATGCGCAACCACACAAGATCATTTTCCTTGAATTCCTTAGCTAATCGTTTTGTATTGATATTACATGTGTATCGCTCTTGACTTTTCCTAATGTGCTCGTGAACATCGTAAAGTATAGAAATGTGAGCTTGAGCAATAGAATCAGCCATCACAATGTCGGTTTGGGTGAGTGACATGGGAGTGGGAAGCTTTTTGCCATAAACAATTTCAAAAGGTACACGACCAGTAGTGGTGTGTGTGGTGTTATTGTAAGAAAATTGAAGCAATGGCAACTTTTCATCCCATTTAGTGGGACTATCTAATGAATAGCAACACAATAAATCAAGAATAGTACTATTTGTAGCCTCACTTTGTCCATTACTTTCGGGATGAAATGTAGAGATAAAATCTATTTTAGAACCAAAATGTTGAAATAAGGCAACCCAAAAATGATTACAAAATCTAACATCACGATCAGATAACATTACTTTAGGAAATCCACGATGTGGGAAAATGCATTTCATAAACAATTTTGCAGCCTGAGGTGCAAACAAAGTTTTTCTACATGGAATGAAATATGCATATTTACTAAACCTATCAACTATTGTCCAAATCATATAATTATGTGATGAAGTGATGGGAAGACCTGTGATAAAATCCATAGAAATTTGTTCCCATGGTTCGTTCAGAATGGGAAGTGGCACTAATAATCCAAATGGTTTACCATGATGACGTTTTACACGCTGACATACAATGCATTGAAAAACATAATGTGCAATATCTTTTTCCATGTGTGGCCAAAAGAAGAAATTTTTGTAGGCAAAAATGGTGCTTTGTATGCCTCTATGACCCATGTAAGATGGTTCATGCATTTCTTTGATGACAAAATCTTTAAAAGCTTGGTTTATGCATAATCTATGTTGAAAATAAAGAAAACCATTATGAAATGTATAATGTTCATCAGATAAAGATGCACCATTGTTGAAGTCATGCCATGCACATGAGAAATACAAATCAGATGCATAAGTGGAAACCATTTCTTGAAAAGAATGTATTCGGATGGCAGAAATATTATGCAAAACAACAGAATGTGAAGTAAATCTGCTAAGAGCATCAGCTACAACATTAACTTTACCATGTTCATATTGGATCATGGGTTGGAAATTTTGAATGAATGATGCCCATTTAAGATGGCGATCAAATATTAAGGGCTGATTCAATAAATGCCTAATAGCATGTTGATTGGTTTTGATTAAGACCTCAGAGCCCATAAGATAGTGTTTCCAAATTTGCAAAGCATGCACAACCGCTAACAATTCTTTATCATATGTACTATAATTGTTTTCTAAGGGCTTAAGCTTTCTACTCTCAAATGCAATGGGATGATCATTTTGCATTAAAATTGCACCTATCCCTGAACCACTAGCATCAGTAACAACATGAAAGGGTTGTGAAAAATCAAGCAATTGTAAAACAGGTGCACGTTTGAGTTTTTCAAAGGATTGTTGTTGGGTAAGTCCCCATGCAAATTTTATTTTCTTTTTCAATAACAAGGTAAGAGGCAATGCTAAATAAGACAAATTTCGAACAAACTTCCTATAGAAACTAGCCAACCCAAGAAAAGAACGAACACCATTGATTGATTGTGGTGTAGGCCATTCTAATCTAACTTTAATCTTTTTTGGATCCACATGCAGACCTTCACTTGAAATAATATGTCCTAGATATTCTACCTTATGTTGAAAGAAGTAACTCTTTTCAGGATTAGCGTAAAGTGTGTTCTCTCGTAGTAAATGAAAAACTTTTTTAAGATGCTTCTCATGCTCACTATCATTCTTACTGTAAACAAGTATATTGTCAAAGAATACAAGAACAAAAGCTTGGTAATCAAGAAAAATGTTGTTCATCATTCGTGCAAATGTAGGAGGGGCATTAGTAAGTCCAAAGGGCATTACCATAAATTCATAATGGCCTGTTTGAGTTCTAAATGCAGTCTTAAAAATATCACTTTGCCTCATACGAATCTGATGGTATCCCGATTTTAGATCAATTTTATTAAAGACACATGATCCTCGTAATTTATCTGAAAGATCATCCATTCGAGGAATAGGGTATCTATTCTTTATTGTGATCTTGTTAAGGGCTCTATAATCAATGCACATTCGATAAGTATAATGTTTCTTCTCTACTAAGGGAACTGGTGCTCCAAATGGGGAAGAACTAGGCCTTATAAGTCCTTTCTGTAGTAGGTATTTTACTTGGTTTTCTATTTTGTTTTGGTGTAGTGGGCCATGTCTTTAAGCTGCTTTATCAGGAGGAGAACTACTAGGAACTAAGTCTATGCTATGGTCAAAGGATCCTCGAGATGGTGGTAGTTCAGAGGGATACTCAGACATAAAACAATCCTTATAAGTAGTCATGAAAGGTTTATGTGCACTAGGGAGTCTATGAGTATAATCATTGATGACATTGACAAAAACAATGCATGAATTGAATCCTTTCCTAAATGCACGTTTTACTTGAGTATGACTAATCAATGGAAATGGCCAGAAATCATGCCGTGCAAACAAAGTAATGATTTGATCTTTAAATTCAAAGTTAAAGGTATGTGTATGGTAGTCAATGCGTGGGTTATAATGATGACGAAAAGACATACCTAGTATAACATCCTAAGATTGCAAAGGTGCAAGTAAAAATGTTCGTGAATCAACATATGGGCCTATGATAATTGTAACATCTTGCACTTCTCGTGTTACATTATAATGATTACCTTGAAATGCAGCTTTTACTTTATACAAAGAAGGAAACATTTTTTATTTAAGTTCTTATACGAATAAATGTGAAATGAAGTCATGTGAACTACCATCGTCATGTAAAATTTTAACGAGTTTGTTGTTTATAGTACCCTGCATGCAAAGTAGAGAATGAAGAGAGATATCGTTACCCAAGGTACTTAAGTCCTTCTCCAATGATTCCTCTATCCAAAGAGGAGGAATTTCTTCGTTATGGGCCTCCATGTTATGTAATTGAGCTGCCGTTGGTTTCATGTTAAGGTCACAATCGGCACTTCATTTTTGTATGTCCAAGTTTGCCACAATTCCAACAGGTGATTCATGGTTGCTTCTGTTGGGCATCCATCGCTAAAGCTTGTAGGGTAGGTGGTTTGGTAGGTTGGAAACATGAAGCAACAGGTGTAGTTGAGTAATTGGATTGCGGTGGACGAGGAAAACTAGGGTAAGATGGGGCATTAAAATTACGTTTCATGGGAGGATTTGGTTTAACAAAAAGTGGTTGTTGTAGAGGGAGTGACTTGGTTATGGACTGGAATTCTTTCTCTGCATCATAGGCAAAAGATGTAGCCTCGTTGAGGGTTGTAGGACATAGGGTGTGAAGCTTAGCTTGGATTCCCACCTCCAAACCATCTTCGTATTTCCGTTGCAAGCTATCCTCTGGTACATCTTCAAGCATTCGAATCAATAGTAAATTTTGCCAGAACTGCTCCGTGTAGGTAGTAACCGTAGCACCCTCCTTCCATGTAAGGGTCGTCCATGCACATCGAACATGTAAATGGTATTGATGAGGAAGAAAAGAATCCTTCACTTTATCTTGGAAAACCTTCCATGTTGTTGGACGCTTGTTACTTTGCCGCAGGATAATCCACTAGAGTTGAGCTTTTCCTACTAAATAGTTAGTGGCAAATTTGACTTTTTCACTTTCAACATATGTTTCATCCATAAAAAAATCATCAAACTGTGAAAGCCATGAAAGGATTAAACGGCCATCCTTACGGCCATCAAACCATAAAAACTGGTAATTCTTAACGACAATCTTGGAATGCGTGCCATCCGATTGGGCATAAATAATAGCTTTGACCACCCTCATAAGGTTATCTTCATCAATTTACATTTTATGGAGTACTTCGTCGCGTTGTCGGATCTCGTTCTGAGTGCCTTGTAGTTCATGCCATAGAAGCTCTAGTTGTTGCTCGTGTTACCTCGGGTAGAGGTGACTCGCCGAAATCCTCCATGTTGTTCGTAGGGTCCATGAGGATTTAGAGAATAAAACCCTCTTGCTAGATATGTAAAAACAATTTTTGAGATTTTTTGAGTTAAAATGTAAACGGAATGGTTGTTCTTGGGAATTGAAAAAGTAAGAAAGAGATGAAAGTTG
The DNA here is from genome assembly GCA_020310875.1 of Ceratopteris richardii. Classification (NCBI taxonomy): domain Eukaryota; kingdom Viridiplantae; phylum Streptophyta; class Polypodiopsida; order Polypodiales; family Pteridaceae; genus Ceratopteris; species Ceratopteris richardii. Next base: position 52,836,667 of record CM035414.1, read on the forward strand.
TGCTAAATATAAGAGAAGAGAAGTAGAGTGACACCACAAAGAGATAGTGTAGTGGTAAAACACTTCCCTTGTGTGGGTGAGGTTTTGGGTCAAATCCTCCCACCTTGGTGAATGTAAAATTCCTTATTGCCGCTCATAAATTAAAATTGATTCACACGTAGCCAATGGATGCCAACGGTCACCAAGGTAGCTTTGGGTGCCAAAGATTCCAAAGTAATGCCTTAGTCATGCCTTAAGTTATGCCTAAGTTCTATGCCTTAGTCGACACCTTGGAGTAAATGTAGGTGTAAACGTATGTTCTGGTTCAGGAACTGGAACTGAAACAAAAACAACAACGAACTGAAACCGAAAACGAAAACGGAAATGAAAATGGAAGCGAAAACGAGAACTGGAATCGGAATCGAAAATGGAAACCGGAACTGGAATTGGAATCGGATCGCAATTAGAGAACAACAAAATAGAGATCAATTCGCCAAAACGAACAGAAGAGATCCCTCTGTAGTGACGGGTGCAATGCTCTGATACCATTGTTATCAAGATCTTGCTCACATGCACACAGAGGTTACAAATGTAGAAAACACACAAAAAAATAGAGATGCTGAGAGACGAGACCGAATGAAGCATTGGGTTCAATCTGCCCCATGCACTCTGTTTCGACAGTCCACAAAGTGCATGTATTTATAGGAATTCTGATTATGTCGAAAAGAGTGGTTACATGGGAGCGGCTTTGAAAAGCATGCGTGAAAGTAAAAGGTGGTGATTTTTGTAGAAAGCCTTTGCTTTTAATATTAGAAATTGCGGTCTACAATGACCCTTATTCTAACCACTATTTTTCTAACTATTTCTAACAATAGAACCTTCTACGCGGGTCTATTTACAAACTAAATTATAAATCGGATTTATTGATGTTTTCCCTAAACTCGGATTATTGATGTCCGCCCTTTCATGCTTTCACGCCCTCACAAACCTTCAGCTGCTATATCAAAAACACCAAAACACATTAATACATTAATACATTAATAAATTAACACTCCAACAATGCATTGTTCAACATATTCCATAATTTATAATAGATGATGCCTTAGAGGAAGTAGTGACGTGCTTTGGTACCAATTGTTGGAGAGTGAGGTCTACAAAAGCATGCAAACAACACAAGGAAGAAGAAGGAGAAGGAGAAGAAGAAGAAGAAGAAGAAGAAGAAGAAGAAGAAGAAGAAGAAGAAACTTGAAAAACAACAAAACCCAGAATATATTACTGAGTGCTCGGATGGTCTTGAGTGTGTTCACACACATCACTATTAAAATATATCGACATATTGGTCTTAGTTGAGTGCACTGGTGTATTTGTTGTTGCCAAGCTTTCTATGTGTTGATTTCTGGATCATGGTGTATTCCAAAGCTTTCCATAGGTGCAAGTTGCTCCAAAAACTCTATCATTGTTGATTTTTAAAACCTCATGTATGGGTTTGATGTTGTAACATGGGTGCTCTTTAGTTCTTTTAAAGATGAAATCCAAAACTAACATGCCAAATTTTTGTAGTCCATAATGATCGATTGACTAAGTGTGTAGTGCATGGGTTTAATAAAATATGTGCCTTGTGCATGGCCTTATAATGTAGCTCTATGCATACATACTTTAGAATGCATTGGAAGAATTATGGTGCAAAAGGTGTGTTTTGAGCTAGGCTCTCAAGGGCATACTCACGACAATGTTTACTAATCTCAAGATATGAAGCATTCAGGTGACGTGGATGCATCTATCATTGTTGAAGTGTGTGGTGCTCACCATGGTGTGGATTCGTTCTATGCAAATCTTCAATTTGAGCTTGGTAGTTGGACATCCATCCTTGTGATTAACATTCGATTCTTTGTTTAGGGGAGAAATCTCCACCTGAAGCACTTGAGTGGACGATTTCAAGAATTTGAAAGTATTCACTTTTATGTATGCAGAAGTGCAAGAAATTATCTTTCCTCTTTCATAAAGTTGATTCCCTCTAAGAAAATACTCTTTACATTCTTCTCCAGCAAGTATTTTTCTTCTCCCAAGAATTATGCCTTGTAGAAGACAAAAATAGAAATATCTCTAGAAATATTCCTTGACGTAGTGATTGTAGAATGAAAAGCAAAATGAATTTCTATATAACAAGCATTAAAATGACGAGCAAAATGGGATTAAATTTATGCTACTATATTTTATATAACGAGCATTAAAATGTTGTTACCCCATTCATGAAACGGAACGTTCCAGGAAATTTTCCTCCTCCACATTAACTCTTTTTTTTTTTTTTTTTTAAATGGAGGTTCGGCCGAGGCCTCCTCCACATTAACTTGGAAAGAAGGGGATTTGAAATTTAAAAACGAGTCAATATAAATGCAGGTAGTATTTTCCCGAACACTTCTCCGTGAGATTTTTTGCTTTTTACATATTGGGAAAGAAGAGCATTTGAGATTTAAAAACGACACAATATAAATGCAGGTAGTATATTGCCAGACACTGCTCCGTGCGGGTCACACATGCTTACCGGTGTTGTCGAGAGTCCAGACAATGGAGGAGCTGCCGAAAGAGGTGTTGGGCAACATTTTGAGCAGGCTCAGCACATACGATGTTGTACGAGTGGCAAGTACCTGCAGGGCTTTCAAAGCGTTGGTTGCATCAGAGAAGTTTCCTTCATCTTGTTCTTCTGTTAGTCTGCTCCTGCTGCTTCATTCTGACAATTCAATGCGACTTTCCTCGGAGTTTCCTCCTTCTACTGCCTGGACATATGATGTCGATCGCGACGCATGGCTGAACCTATCTCTGGATTTTCTGCAACCTCATAGTCCTGACTTCGCCTATCCTGTGGCATCGGATGGAGGTCTTATCTGCTTCGGATCAGGCCGTGATTTCATTACATGTAACCCCATTACCAAATCTTGGAGAAGGCTTCCTTATCTATCTCATACGGAACAAGAATTCATGGAGCATTCTGTTCAAGCTTTTGGATTGAGCTACAAGCCTGCCGCTGATGGATACGACTTTTTTGTGCTGAATTGTTCAGACTCGGATCGGCCAAGCGTAGTATGGCTGACAAGGTTTTGTTCGTTAACTTGCCAATGGAACAGCATGCCATGCTTTACATTACCAGATTCATATAAACTTTGTAGAAATTCCACTATTTCTTGCAATTCCATATTATATACCCTATGGAAGAAGGGTCAGGATATGACAATTTTTGCTTATGGTAGTGATGGCTGGAAAGAGTTAGAAGTTCCCGAATGTAGTTCTACTTTGCTGAGAGCTTATATGTTGGATTTCAGAGGCACTTTGTACATGCTTGGTGGAGTAGGTGCCATTTGGCTTGAAGAAAACGTGTGGGTACGCCCCACAACCGTGCGCATTTGGAAGCTTCAAGGACAGAATAATGCATGGACAGAGATTACCAGGATGCCTGCTCCTATTTTGCATGATTTTTGTCGACGCATAGATTTTGATGAGCTGCAATGTTGGGGTAAAAATGGGGTGCTCTATATGAAAAGCTTAGCCTCCGATATTCTGATGTATAATCTGTCAGTAAATCAGTGGTCATGGACAAAGGAAGTCCCGGCATTTGTTGAGACTTTGGCACTCATTTTTGAGCCTTCCTTGTCAGCCAGTGCATAGTCTTTCCAGCAGCTAGTTGTACGCAAAAACATGGGAAACATGTATGATGATGTTTAGGATCCTATGGAGCATTGCTAATCAGAAACATCTGACTATGTCTCTTTATGGAACATTGTTAATCAGAAACATCTGAGTATGTCTCTCTAAACACACACACACACACACACACACACACATACATATATATATATATATATATATATATATATATATATATATATATATATATATATATATATATATATATATATATATATATATATATTACCTGAAAATATTAAAGGCTATATGTTGTGATAAATTTCTAATGCATAGGTAAGCCAATGGAGAAGTGCATGAAAAATGAATAATAATGCTTGTATCCCTTGCTTGCAGGATTATCAGTCACAGACCTTGATGAGCTTCATTACTGTATATAATAGTGTAGACAATAGATATATTGTGATGTGCAAAGTATTCAAGAGAGCAATTGAGTTCTTTTTCTTAATCTCGAGTTCCTTATTGCAACCAGTTGATTACTCAATAAGCTAACAATTTAAGCATATTTTGAAATGAGCAACTTTTTGGCTTTGTTTCTGATGAAAGCATTGAGTATGAAGTTTTCTATTTCCAGTTTTCCTGTTGGTTTTGCCATGTTATAAGCGCAGGAAAGTTTTCCCATAACTTATGTGGAGGTGCCACCTAATATTCTGTCATATGAATGCTAAACAGACTGATGTGTTAGGGTTTAGTAAAGCCAACTTTTCAGAGCTGTCCCTTGGAGGGTACTATTGTCGTTGCTTTCAACAAAGAACCAGCACCACCTGAATGCATGGTAGCCCATCTCATGGTAGCAAGATGTGTGATACAACATATGTTACAGATGTTGCAAATCCATTAACTCTTTACTTTGTTCTTTCATGTATATTTTTGAATGCATACATGCATGGATGCATGCATACATACATACATACATACATGCATGCAAGCATGCATGGGTGTAGGCACACACTGGGACACACACATAGATACAATACATGCATGCACACACACGCATGTAGATGTGATACATGTACATACATATATACTTGCATGCAAACATGCATGGGTGTCTCCATATACACATAAGACACATAGATACAATACATGCAGCACACACACACATATACAATACATGTGTGCATGCATACATACGTATGCATATGCATACGTACGTACATGTATGCATACATACTTAACCATCCACTTTAATGTTTTCTTCTTAACCACCTCTCGGTAGCACTGCCACATGTTGAAATTATCACCCCCTTCACATTTTTGTTACTGTTTGTTTATTTAAATGGGAAAATGTTTATGGAGACTCATATTAAAATAAATTCTTCATTAGTTTGGCATATATTATAAACATTATTACATTTTGATATAGATATTTTGATGTATGGTTCTATTTGGTAAGGTTTATATATGTTGATTCATATGTATATTTTTGTGTATATACACATATTTTCACACACACACGTGTGTGTGTGTAAACTTTGTAAACTTGTTGGGACTCTACAGATTATTCGTCGAATACTCAAAATCTATGGCTATAGTTACATTTTTCATGAAGTCCCAATGAATATGAAAAACATAAGCATTAATCATGACCATTTTCGATACGAATCGTAAGCGAACCAATTGACTAAATATCCTTAAGCAAACCACCTTAGTAAATATTCGTGTAAGGATAGACCTTACCAGATCATAATATCATAATTCTGAGAGGGGTACCATGAATGATTTTGCAATTTAACTATGCCTAGCTAGGAACAGATACGGAGTATTACTTAGTTTTTAGGTATGAGTGTACTAGCTAGGAACTGATATGGAGTATTACTTGGTTTTTAGCTTCGAGTAGTCCCTTCAATGCATACGAGTTATCTAATACTGCGTATTGAAATTGAAAAAATGCACGCTGAGAGTGTCCTGAAATAGTATAGGTTTTGTATGCTCGTAACAATGAGCAACAAATCCGAATTGTGCGCAACTATAAGGGGAGTGGTAACCGTGCATGCCTCTGGACGACGGACCGGCTAGGAATGCCCCCATCGTTCGGGCAACGAAGCACTATGGGTATGAGTGCCGAGCCTTCCCTTCCTCACCTTTCTTTGGGACATTGGTTGCCCCTTGGATCGTGGGTAGATGCCCGGTAACGAGAACGCCCCTCGTCCATCCATGACTGGTCTCGCATGTAAACGGCCGGGGCTGTCCGTCCCTCATCTTGCTCGCTCACTCAAAGGGGCTTTGGACGTGTGTGGCAAAGGAGAGTCACTATGCCTCTTGACAAACAGAAACCATGGACTTGACGGCTATGCACCGCCGGGCCTTCCTGCCTTCGGCGGCCGTCCCTCACATCTTCCGGGTTAAGTCCCCGTATTTCGCTGCAACCGGTCTCCGGGCCATCACAACCTCATGTCCCGCTTCGGCTTTTGGGTTAGCCGTCCTTCTCCTTGTGGGTACAAGCTAAAACCCCCCTTGGACTTGGACCGTCACAATTTGGTATCAGAGCTTCCTCTCTCGATCGGTCGGTGAATTCGTCGTCGACGGTATCAGTCGTGGATCCATCGACAAAAAGGGCAATTTTTTTGTTTTTTTACATGGATACGTTTGCTGTTTGTCCCCTCTTGGACCTCGGCTCCTTTTCGGCATAATTTTTTTTTTTTGAATGTCTCAACGTCCACCGTCGGCCACCGCATCTGCCGTCGGCAAAGGGCAGCGGATCTTCGCTTCAGGCCGGGGTGGCAACGGGTTTCGGGGTCGGTGTGGAAGATGTTAGATATGCTCAATACTCCACCCTCATGTGACCACAAATGATCCATGGTGCTCTAAGTTGTAAGGCCCCCATTATGAGGAGAAGCCATTATGAGAGCCCGGACATTTGTGGAACCCTAACTTCCAAGTTAGATGAGGTCTATGTGTGACCGTCGATGGTTGTAGATGATCTTTGTGAGCCTAGCCGTTAGGTTAGGTAGGGCATAAACTTCCAGGCCATTGGGTTGCCACTTAAGGTGAAAATAAAGGTCCTGTGGCATCGCGCGGTCTCCCCATAGAACCTTAATGGGGGGAGTGCAGAGGGGGGACTTGCCCCCTTCTGCGGGGTGGGAGGGGGGGGTCTATCCCCCCGGCCCGTAGGGCCGAGACGGTAGGACTTATGGTCGTGGAGATATTGTCGGATCATATATTTTACTGACTATTTTGTATCTCCCACCTACGTTTATCTATACCGAACCGCCTTGTAAAAGCTATATAAGAATGGCCCAGGTTGAACTTTACATAGCATTGCGCACTAGTAAGCCCTTCATCTAGTGTCTGTCTAGATCGCCATCTAAGTTCCACAGTGGGAGCGCACGGGTGGACAACACCATCATTGTAACTGCATTACGCTCGGCAATTTGAGAATTTGAGTTCTCTATTTCTCATTCTCCGTCTATCTTTGTCTTCGTTTTTCTCTCAACTCTGTATACAGGTCTATTCCGCTTGCTGTTATTTTCTTACATGGTATCAGAGCTCAGGAGGCTCTGAGTGGTGCAGAAGTAGAAACGCAGAGGTTGCAGAGGTCTGAAGAATAAAAGAGAGAAGATGTCAAGAGGTGCGTCATCATCTACGACCGGGGGCCAACGTGCTTCATCAACAGGAGTAGGTGGCGCACAAGCAGGAGAAGCAATGATGTGGGTCATCCCAACGTTGCGGATACGGCCACCATCCTTCACAGAAGGTAAACTTGATGGTACGAACTACACCCTCTGGTAGTTCAAAATCACTTCTATTCTTGATTCGTATGAGCTTTTGGAGACTGTTCTTGGGACTCATCACGAGCCCAAAGAAAGACCTGATCCAAATAATCCTGGTTGAATGATTCCTCGTGATGTTGATCTTCTATGTGGTTGGAAACGTAGAAATGCAGATGCACTCTGTGCTCTTGTTACAAGTACTTCTGATAGTGTTCTGACTCTCATTCAGCATACTACAAAGGCATGTGAAGCATGGAACATATTGAGAAATCAATATGAAACTCGTAATCAAACACGGATTCAGAACTTGGAGAATCAGCTTGCAGTAGACCGGTTTGCTGATGGGGAGACTGTAGAGGTGGTTATCACTCGCATAAAGAATCTACGAGATCAAATGGCGGGAGGTGTTCAAAAGTCAAGCGAGGAGCTAGCTCGACGTTGTCTTCGAATCTGTCCACCTAAGTTTGATGGTTTGGTAACTCTACTTAACTAACACTCAAATCAGACCTCAACCACTAACTTTTGAAGAATTCGGTGTCTTACTCATGGAGGAGGAGCTGCGGCTCAAGGCAAGGAGTGGTGGTAGCAAAGGAGATGCTGCATTCACAGCAAATGCCAAAGGAGCCAAAACAGACTCTTCAAAAGATGGAGACAAAAAGAAGAACGACAAAAAGAAGTTCAAGGGAGAGTGTTTCCACTGCAAGAAGAAGGGACACAAAATCCAAGACTGTCCCATCAAGAAGGTAGAAGAGAAGAGTGGCTCTTCAAAAGGTGGCAAGGGCAAGGAGTCTTCCAACACGGCACAGACATAGCTTGAGTTATTTGTTAAGATAGAGGAGGTGTGCTCCTCGGCTGAAGATTCACGGACATATGACTCATGGGTGTTGGACAGTGGTGCATCTAGTCACATGACAAGTAGAAAAGACCTTTACAGTTCCTTACAGCCTCTAAAGGAATTCATCACAGTAAAGGTAGGGAACAATGCAAGATGTCTTGCAGAAGGCGAAGGTACGGTTTCTTTCATTAACTCTAGTGGTGATATCGGAAAGCTTTCAAATGTGCTGTATGTTCCACAAATAAAACGAAATCTACTTTCAGTAGCTTCTATAACTGATCAAGGTCACCAAGTATCTTTCAGTAAGACAGGAGCTAAGATTATGGACGGTAACAACAACGTCGTTGGGATTGGCATAGGGAGGAACAACCTGTATGAGTTGTGTGCTCTTACAGCCACTACAAACGTGAGCACAAGTAAGCTATGGCATGAGAGATTCGGCCACATTGGATACCCTGTATTGAAGGAGATGCATCGCAGAGGTATGGTTGCACACCTACCATCGATTGCAGAAATGAAGGAACCATGTGAAGCTTGCATGATGGGCAAGCAATAGAGGAAGGCGTTTCCACAAGAAAGCAAGAACAGGGCAAGCTATCCTCTAGAGTTGGTGCATGCTGACTTTTGCGGAAAAATGCTTACAAAGGCCTTGGGCGGATCTTCCTACTTCATGTTACTTGTCGACGACTATAGTAGGAAGATGTGGGTGTACTTCCTTCGCGATAAGGCTCAAGCTTTTGGTAAGTTTAAAGAATGGCTTCAGCTTGTTGAAACTGAAACAGGGAAGAAGATGAAGAAATTCAGGACAGACGGTGGTGGTGAGTTCACATCAACAGAGTTTGAAGATTTCTGCAAGAGTAAGGGAATCAAGCATCAACTCACAATGGCACATAGTCCTCAACAGAACGGTCTTGCAGAACGTCGGAATCGAACCATCATGGAGATGGCAAGGTGCATGTTGAAAGGAAAGGGTCTGCCTAATCAGTTTTGGGCAGAGGCTGTCAACACTGCTGTCTACATCTTGAATCGAAGCTACACCAAGGCACTTGATGGAAAGACTCCACAAGAAGCCTACACTGGTAAAAAGCCTTCTGTTTCCCATTTCAAAGTATTTGGAAGTGAATGTTATGTACATGTTCTAGATAGAGAGAGAAACAAGTTTCAACCAAAAAGCATCAAATGTATCTTCCTAGGGTACAGTGAAGATAAGAAGGCTTATAAGCTTTATGACCCTGAGGCTAAGAAGATCATGGCGAGTCGTGATGTGGTGTTTAAGGAGGAGCAGCCACATGCAGTGGAGGAGGAAAAGAGAGCTTCCACTTTATCATCAGGCAAAGGGGCAATCCACTATGAACCTGGCCCAAGAGCTATCCCTTCTACACAAGAGAAGGAAGCATCATCTTCAGATGATGAGTCTGAAAGTCACCAACCTGCTGACACCCAAGTGGAAAAGCCATTGCCACGTTGGGTGAGGAAGCTCTATGATTCTGCAAACCCATCCCACAGTCACTAGAACAGGTTGCAGATGGACCGAGGCGATCACAGAGAATAGAGGAACAGAGACCGGCAAGCGCCCATATTGTAAACACAGCCTTGATGGCTGATCTCATTCAAGAAGAAGCAAAGGAACCAACCAATGTGGAAGAGGCACTCCATGATCCGAATTGGAGGGCTTCCATGCAAACAAAATACAACGATATCATAAAGAATGGAACTTGGGAGCTAGTGGATCGACCCCCCAAGCGTAAAGTCATTGGCACCAAGTGGGTTTGGAAGCTAAAGTACAAGGCTGATGGTACTCTAGAAAATATTAAGCAAGACTTGTTGCACAGGGCTACTCACAAGTTGAAGGCATTGACTTTTGTGAATCATTTGCCCCGATTGCAAGAATGACTACTATCCGAGTAGTACTAGCTGTGGCTGCACATAAGCGTTGGCCAGTCTATCACATGGATGTTAAATCAGCGTTCTGGAATGGAGACCTCAAGGAGGAGGTATATGTGTCTCAGCCACCAGGGTTTGAGGCTCCCCATTCAGAGAACAAGGTATGTAAGCTGAAGAAGGCATTATATGGGCTTAAACAAGCCCCTAGAGCATGGTACCAACGGATAGATAAGTATCTCTTGGATCTAGGGTTCAAAAGATGTGCTTCTGATGCTAACTTGTATGTTCTAAAGAAAGGAGGGAAGACAATTGTGCTTGTACTCTATGTAGATGACCTTGTGATTACAGGAAATGATGATGCTCTTCTTCAACAAACAAAAGATGCCTTGAGTTCAAAATTTGAAATGACAGACTTGGGCTTAATGCATTATTGCTTAGGTCTTGAAGTTTGGCGGGAACCAGGGAAGATTTTCATCTCTCAACAAAAGTATGCAAGGAAGGTATTGAAGGCATTCAACATGGAGGATTGCAAGGAAATTTCTACACCTATGGAGGTCAACACAAAATTATCTATTGAAGATACTTCACCTCCAGTGGATATTGGAAGATACAGGAAATTAGTTGGAAGTCTCATCTACTTGTGCAATAGTAGACCAGACATCTCTTATGTTGTTGGAGTAGTAAGCAGGTTCTCTAATAAGCCTTGCCAAACTCATTGGAAGGCAAGCATGCAGATACTCAGGTATGTGAAAGGAACCACTGATTATGGTATTCTTTATGAAGAAGGATCATCTCTAGTTGGATACTGTGACTCAGATTGGGAAGGAGATATTGACACCAGAAAATCAGTTTTTGGATATTGCTTTTCTTTAGGATAAGGGATTTTCTCTTGGATCAGGAAGAAGCAACCGACTGTAGCATTATCTTCTACTGAAGCTGAGTACAAAGCTGCATGCGTTGCAGCATGTGAAGCAGTATGGTTGAGGAGGATCCTATGGCACATAGGAATACAAGGACAGGAGGCTATAGAGTTGAAGTGTGACAACCAAAGTTGCATGGCCATCGCCAAAAATCCTGTTTTCCATGCACGCACCAAGCACATAGAAATCGAGTATCACTATGTGTGTCAGTTGATTGAGGATGCGGTCGTGGAGATAACCTATTCCCCTACTGAGGAAAATGGAGCAAACATCTTCACCAAGGCTCTTGGGAGAGAGCAACTTCTTCGACAATTTCTAAAGCTTGGGATTGGACCAAGGAGGTAGCTCACCATCGGGTGGACATTGAGGGGGGGTGTTAGATATGCTCAATACACCACCCTCATGTGACCACAAATGATCCATGGTGCTCTAAGTTGTAAGGCCCCCATTATGAGGAGAAGCCATTATGAGAGCCCGGACATTTGTGGAACCCTAACTTCCAAGTTAGATGAGGTCTATGTGTGACCGTTGATGGTTGTAGATGATCTTTGTGAGCCTAGCTGTTAGGTTAGGTAGGGCATAAACTTCCAGGCCATTGGTTGTCATTTAAGGTGAAAATAAAGGTCCTGTGGCGTCGCGCGGTTTCCCCATGAACCTTAATGGGGGGGAGTGCAGAGGGGGGCTTGCCCCCTTCTGCGGGGTCCGGGGGGCCTATCCCCTCGGCCCGTAGGGCCGAGACGGTAGGGCTTCTGGTCGTGGAGATATTGTCGGATCATATATTTTACCGACTATTTTGTATCTCCCGACTACGTTTATCTATACCGAACCGCCTTATAAAAGCTATATAAGCATGGCCCAGGTTGAGCTTTACATAGCATTGCGCACTAGTAAGCCCTTCATTTAGAGTGTGTCTAGATCGCCATCTAAGCTCCACAGTGGGAGCGCACGGGTCGACAACACCATCATTGTAACTGCATTACGCTCGGCAATCTGAGAATTTGAGTTCTCTATCTCTCAGTCTCCGTCTATCTTTGTCTTCGTTTTTCTCTCAACTCTGTATACAGGTCTATTTAGCTGTGCTGTTATTTTCTTACAGCAGACTACCTCAATCTTTTATGGTCTTTGTGTAAGGCACGATGATTCGCCGATCAATGTGTTTATGGGTCAGACCCGCTTGTCGGCCCACTCGCGTTCGTTTATTCCCTCTCGGGTCTGGCCCCGCAATGTTCATTCCGTGGCTTCCCGCCGGGGGGAGGGAGGGACCATCCTCCATATGTCGACAAGGCCGCGTTGTTCTCCGGGCCAGGTAGTGCGGTAAGTCGCATCGTGCCTCTCTAAGTCTCCTCCCTTGGGGGAGGGGCCGCGTCTGTGAGACTCAAAATCGGGGAGCGACACAGGGCAGTCCCGTTGTGCTCCACCGCGGGTGGGCCGGCCGGGTAGAGTGCTACATCAAACGGTGAAGCTTTCGGTGCCGAAACGAATTGCATACAATCCACTTGTAAAGACCGTGTCCCTTTTGGAAATATTGCTAGATCATTCGCCAAGTGCCCAAGGCTAAGCAACATTTTGGAAGATAAAGGCCAACAAACCATGTTCTCCCGCGAGGGTATCCCATCAGTCGAGGTAGTGAGTGCCCTGAGGCCAAAATTTTCTTCGGATGGAAAATAGACCCTATCTTTTACTCTTGGCTTGAGTTCATCAAAACGATGTGCCGTGCTTCCAGTCGCGTCGTACGGGGTTGGGGAACGCACTACAGAAGAGAATGGCTTGCATGACTGTAAGCCGCTACGTGCACTGCACGTCCGTGCCAATGTGCAAAACGAAGTGTGGGCCGCCGATAGGCCCGGTTTCATGCGGCCAACGGGTGTGTGGCCTTGTCCCCCCGTCCGTGCCTTGAGTTGTGCCTCCCACGGGTCCCTTCGTGGCCCGGGCAAAGTTGGAAGTAAGTGGCCAGCAGGTGTGTGGCCTTGCCCTCCCGTCTGTGCCTTGTGTGTGGGTGTCGCCCGCGGGTCCCCTTGAGGCCGAGGCAAAATTACAAGTGAAGTCGGTCGGTGGGTGTGTGGCCTTGCCCTCCTGTCCACGCCTTGGATGGACATCGCCTGTGGGTCCCTTCATGGCCGGGGCAAAGTCTGGAAATAGAAACGGCCGGCGTGATCGTAAGACGCTCTATGCGCTACATGTCCGTGCCTTTGAGCAAAACGACGAAGGGTCGCCGATAGGCCCATTTTCAAGTAGAAACGGTCGACATGAATGTAAGACGCTCTATGCGCCTCACGTCCTTGCCTATGTATCGAAACGTCGCAGGGATGTCGATAGGCCCCTTTTCAAGCCGGCCGGCATGCGTAAATCGTGTCGTGGCTAAGTCACATGAATGCGTCGTAAGTCGTAGTGCCGTAAGTCGTTGCAAAGCGCCGTGTCTCCTTGACCGCTATAAGCCGCACGTGATGTCGGTCACAATGATGCGCGATGTGTTCGCGCCGTTTATGCAATGTAAAGCTGTGCCGTCGATGGGCCCCTCTTCTAGGTGGGAATTACCTTGGCCGTCACTTGCCGTTCGAGCTTTGCCATGCCTTCATAATTATGGAACGTCGGAATGGAACCAACGGGTATGCGTGGAGTGGCAACGAGGCCCTCCCATCACAAATCGAGCTTGAACTCAAAGGATCATATCCGCCCAGGACGGGGCAAAATTATAACTTAGAACCGGCTTGGGGCCTTGGTGTTTCACTTTGGCTCTGACCTTGAGCGGATTGGCCCACTCAGCCGTTTTGGACGGCAAAGGGCAAAACGGATCACCCGTCATGAATTGATTTAGAGGGACTGGCCATCCTTTTGACGATAGGATCTTCTCGGAAGTCCTTGGACATAATCGGCACCTTTAGCCTAACTAGAGGCAAACGGGCCATGACCCGAGGTCGGCTTTGTGCAAGATCTGGCTCATGTGGAGCATTGGCTTGTCCCGATGGAGTAGGAGTGGGGCAAGCCATTCCTTCTTTTAGTCCCTTTGCTTCGATCCAAACTTGCGGTGTTAGGTTCGCATCTCTCTTGCACTAGGTAAAGTTTCCCTTAGATATGCATTCGCATGACGATCCATGGTACTAAGGACACTGCCCCGAATTCGAGGGTAAGAACACCATGCAGAGTCTCACAAAGCCATCACTTTGTCACCCTTTAGACTTCACTGCAAAAGGAATCATTCTAGGGCCCGCAGGTGAGCATCAAATCCGAATTTTGCGCAACTATATGGGGAGTGATAAGCGTGCATGCCTCTGGACGGCGGACTTGCTAGGAATGCCCCCAACGTCGGGGCGACGAAGCACCCTGGGCGTGAGTGCTCAGCCTTCCCTTCCTCACCTTTCTTGGGGACGCCGGTCGCCCCTTGGATCGTGGGTAGATGCCCGGTAACGGGAACGCCCTTCGTCCATCCATGACGGGTCTCGCACGTAAACGACCGGGGCGACCGACACCCGCCGTCCGTCCCTCATCTGGCCCGCTCACTCAAAGGGGCTTTGGACGTGTGTGGCAAAGGAGAGCCACTATGCCTCTTTGCAAATGGCAACCATGGATTTGACGGCTATGCATCGTCGGGCCGGCCCGCCTTCGGAGGCCGTCCCTCACATCTTTCGGGTTAAGTCCCCGTCTTCGGCTGCAACCGGTCTCCGGGCCATCCAACCTCATGTCCCGCTTCGGCTTCCGGGTTACTTAAGGGGATTGCCCCTTCAACTCGTGGCCGTCCTTCTCCTTCTGGGTACAAGCTAAAACCCCCCTTGGACTTGGACCGTCACACCTATCGCCATGCATGGTTGCATGCATGCATGTATGTATGCAGGTTGACCAATGCTTTGAGAGCCCTGTAGGTGCTTGCCACTTATACAACATCTTATGTGCTGACCTGCTCAAAATGTTGCCTAATACCTCTTTCGGTAGCTGCTCCATTGTCTGGACTCTCAACAACACTTGTAAGCATATGTGACGGACTCGAAGCACTCGTCAAAATGTAGCAGACAATAGGGAATGTGGATTGGAAGTTATCAAATCATTCCCCAATTACCATTGTCCAAATCATTGATGCTCAAATATAGCACTCACTGTGCAAGAATACATAGTGAAAGGCTTGCAATATGGTGCTTAAGGGGTAGATGACGCGTGTATGTGCCTCAGAAGTGGAGACACTAGGCAAAAATAGAGGCGCAACTGCATAGAGAGAGAGAGAGTCGACCAGTTTTGGAGGGGCTTCTCTAAAAGTGAGAGAGAGCCAAAGTGTTATTAAGTTATGTTATATAGAACTCTTTTAGGGTTGGCAAAGTTCACATTGAACTTTGCCCAAAATGTAAAGAATAAGTGACATAGCCTTTATAAATAGGCCTATACACATGTATACACTATAAAGGGGTCATTTAGGACTTTATCCCAACAATCTCCCACTTAAAGGCATAAATGGTGCCTTTAAGCTAAGTGACTCCCACCATTTGTATACATAACTGATGTTGTGCTTTGGGTAAGCACTTAGTGAGAACATCTGCAGGGTTCTGTGATGTATGGACCTTAACCAATGTGATAAGGCCATCCTCAAGCACTTCTCAAATGAAGTGATATCACACATCAATATGTTTTGTGCATGCATGGAACATGGCATTCTTTGCCAAACATATGGCACTCTGGCTGTCACAACCAAGCATAGGTGCTCTGTCACGCACAGCGGCACACCAAACTAAGGCAATCCAAACTCACTGCAAAGACGTGCTAACTGTATTGCTTCCTTGGAAGCCTCAGTGGCTGAAATATATTCAGCCTCAGTAGTAGACAAAGCAACAATCTTTTGCAGTCTGCTGCACCATGATACAACACCACCTGCAAGAGTGAAAACATAGCCACTTGTGGATTTCCGTGTATCCACGATTCCGCATCACCTGCCATGTCAGAATCACAAAATCCCTTCAGCTCTAATGGGTCCTTTTCATAACAGAGGCATTTGTTTTTAGTCCCTTTCAAGTATCTCATAATGGACTTTAGTGCATTCCAATGTGACTTGCCTAGATTAACCATAAATTGGCTTACAACTCTCACTACATGGGCAATGTCAAGCCTAGTAGCAACCATAGCATACATAAGTGAACCACAAGTTGAAGCATAAGGTACACCTTGCATATCATTGATTGCTTCTTGTGGCTTGGGACGATCTTCCTTGGAGATTTTATCATATGGCTGAAATGGCACTCCACGAGGCTTTGCATCAGCCATGTTAAATCTGTCCAGCACCTTTTCAATGTATTTTTCTTGAGATAAATACAATATGTGCTGTTCCCTTTGCCTCTTAATCCTTACTCCAAGTACATGTTTAGTTGCCCCAAGGTCTTTCATTGAAAATGCAGATTTCAGCTGCCCTTTAAGGGCATCAATAGTGCTCCTTTTCTTGGAAGCAATGAGCATATCATCAACATAGAGCACAAGAATGATTGGGCTGCCATCTTCATCACGTTTTGTATACAAACAATGATCTGCATGGCTTTTTTTTACCCATGTTTGAGCATAAATGATAAAAGCATCAAACTTTTTGTACCATTGCCTAGAAGTTTGCTTCAACCCATACAAGCTTCTATTGAGCTTACATACAAGATGTTCCTTTCCAGGAATAACAAAACCTTCCGATTGTTTCATGTATAGCTCTTTCTCAACATCACAATGCAAGAAAGCTAGATGTACATCCATTTGGTCCAGCTCTAAATCAAGAGCAGCCACTATGGCAAAAAGTACCGGCAAAGTGGTCATCTTCACTACAGGAGAAAACACTTCTTGGAAATCTATGCCCTTAGTTTGAGCATATCCTTTTGCAACCAACCTTGCTTTATACTTGGGTTTCTCATCATTTGTTAGGAATAACTTTCCTTCCTTTGGGCAATTCAACCAAATCCCAAGTATTATTAGAATGCAAAGCTTTAATTTCTTCCTGCATAGCAAGCTCCCACTTATTGCTGCGCTCACATGCTTTTGCCTCTCTAAATGTAAGAGGTTCTCCCTCATCAGTTAACATAATGTATTACAGCGAGGATCATATCTACTCACATTACGCCTAATACGAGTAGATCGTCTCACCCAATGATCTTCGTTCTCTGGTAATGGGTCCACATCCGGTGGTATAATAAAATCATCATTTACATGCTGCTGTACATCATTTCCAGCATCGTTTTCAGCATTATTTTGTGGCTGCATACGTGCATACGCCCTTCAAGAGTCTCTTCCTGCTCTCCAACATCATCTGGCTCAAAAACCATTGGATTATCTATATTTTCAGCCATATGTGGTGCATCATGAGGGTCTGAAATAGGCCTAACATGTGGTTGATCTTGCTGAAATTGTGACCTTTTTATGGTCATGTTTCGAGACATCATCATTTTGTAGCAGCTAACATCCTTGCTAACATCCGAGCTACATATGACCTTTTTGAGATGAGGTAACCATATTCTATAACGCATTTCACCTTCTTTACCATATCCCATTAAGAGGCCTTTAATGGATTTGGCATCAAGTTTACTCCTCAACTCAGGCCTTATGTGTACAAAAGGTTCACAGCCAAAGACGCGTAAGTGATCATACGAAGCAGGTTTGCCATACCAAACCTCTTCAAGGATGTCACCTTTCAAGGATATATGAGGGAATCGATTGCATATATGTACTTTAGTTTTAAGAGCCTCTCCCCAAAAAACATGAGGGAGGTTAGCTTTGAACAACATGCATCTCACCCTCTCACAAAGAGTCCGATTATACCTTTCAGCCACACCATTAGAAGAGGGGCTGTATGGAATAGTAAGCTCCCTCTTTATGCCCAAATTTTCACAAAAATTTTTGAATTCAGCAGTTGTGAACTCACCCCCATTATCTGTAAGTAAGCATTTCAGCTTTCTACCTGTTAAATGCAGCAAATGCTTCATCTTTTGATTTGAGTAGCTGCACCCAAATTTTCCTAGAGAAATCATCAACAAAAGAAATAAAATATAAAGCACTCCCCAAAGATTTGGTGGGCATGCTATATACATTAGAATGGACAAGATCTAATATACAAGACTTACAAGACACACCAGAGTAATGAGAACTTTTCACTTGCTTTGCATATTGACAATCATTACAAAAATTTAGCTTAGTGCCTTTAACATCAAGATTCTTCAGGCTACAAAGTTTGGATAGACCCTTTTGGCTCATATGGCCAAGTCTTTTATGCCACAATTCCATATGAGAATTAATCTCAGCTAATGCAATGAATTTGCCAGACAAGGTCTTTCCATGCAAGCAGTACAAACTTCCTTTAACAATGAGCCGTGACTTTAACAATCAACCATGACCCTTCGGTCATCTTCCATGAGCCTCTTTCAAATAAACGCTGTAACCATGCATATCCATTTGCCGAACAGAGAGCAAAGTCTTCTTGATTCCTGATACATATCTCAACTTATGTAGGACAAGGTCATTTGTGCCATCTGTTGAAAGATGCACAGTGCCAATACCTTCAATGGGACATGCATGATTATTCCTTAGGTGTACATGGCCATGGCTGCTTGCATGAAAAGTAACAAGATACTCCTTGACAGGAGTCACATGAAACGAAGCACCAAAATTAAAAATCCATGTCTGGGATAATGCGTCATTTACAATCAATAAAGCATCAATTAGATCACTTTTAGTGATTGATATGTTCTGTACATGAACATTGCAAGAGACATCATGTGCTTAGCATCATGAACTCATATAGTAGCACATAGAATATCTTCCATACCTGAAAGCTCCTCAATTACAACACTAGAGGCCACATTGGCTTTCTCCTTTTCTTTCTGGCTGTATTGTCCATCCGTCCTGTCTTCCTTCTTGTCCTTTCTTTTGTCTCCAGCATTCTTCTTCCTCTCAAGCTCTGCCTTATAGAATCGAGAGTCGGGCTTCTTGTGGCCTTGCCTACCACACTGGTAACATGTCACATCAATACCTTGCTTCTTGTTAGAGCTTCCCCTTTCTTTGCTTGAATAAGAGCCCTTCTTCTCTGATTTGCCTCTGACCATGTTGGCAGAAGTGCCTCCTTCGTGCCTCCTTCACCACTTGCTCTTCTCCTGATCTCTTCATTCAATATAGAACCCCTCACACCATCAAAAGTGAAACTGGGGTTATTTGATAATGAGACCACGAAGGTCTCCCAAGAATCAGGAAGTGTCATAAGCAGAAAAATAGCTTTCAACTTATCATTGAAGGGAGGCATCCGTGAGTCCTGCAATTGTGATAGAGTACCTGTAAAGTGAGACAAATGCTCTGCGGTGCTCTTTGACTCGTCAAACTGCATGCCAACTATTTTCATCATCAAATGTACCTGATTAACAGGTGTGTTGTTCTCATAAGTGGCCTTAAGCTTGGCCCACAACTCTGAAGCTGAATTGATGCCTTTGAGGTCTACAAGAATATCATCTGACACGGCCATTTTTATGTAAGTGACTTCCCTTTTATTCAGATTATGCCATGCATCATCTGACATGCCTTCCGGCTTTCTTGCTTCCAACTCCTTGTCACAATCTTTGAGAAAGAGAATTCCTTGAATTCGCTCCTTCCAAAGATCAAATCCTGTGCCCTCGAAGCGGCAAATCTCAAAAAGATTCTTCATATTCGAGGACGACGATGCCATGGTTGCACAAATAAGAGGTTAATGGGCTGAAATTTTGGGCAAAATGCACCAAAATCAAGATACCACCTCTAAAATTAGTGCACAATAGGTTCAAAATAGCTGTAGGAACAAAATGGAGCAAAATGGAGCCGATTGGAAGACAAAATTAGAATCTGAAATTGTTTGCAGAACATTCCAGCAAGCAAGTTTGTGCTAAAAATCAACAATTTTGATTTCTTTTGATCTCAATGTGCGTACATTAGGCTATAACGCAGCTTTTAGAACTTGCTTCAGAAATTTCTGAAATTCTTAGAAAAATACCACAGTTTGTTGTACATAAGCGATTTCTTTTGTCACAAATTAATACATAAGCTGCTAGACTTGTGTACTGCTGTCATCACCTGTGAAACACCTGTTTATACCTTTAACACACCTGGAAACAGCTTGTTATGAGTTGTTGAGATTCCCAAAGTGTTCCTCTTGGCTCCGGAGCAAAGTTCTTTGCGATGAAATGGAAGATTATCCCAAGAAGTGGGGTTTTCTTTGCTGTACAGGCTACAGCACCTGCCCAGCCCCTCTAAAACCCTAATTCTGCTCTGATACCAGTTGAAAGGGTTGGAATATGGTGCTGAAGGGGTAGAGGATGCGTGTATGTGCCTTAGAAGTGGAGGCGTTGGGCAGAAATAGAGGCGCAACTGCATAGAGAGAGAGATAGTCGACCAGTTTTGGAGGGGCTTCTCTAAAAGTGAGAGAGAGCCAAAGTGTTATTTAGTTATGTTATATAGAACCCTTTTAAGGTTGGCCAAGTTCACATTGAACTTGGCCTAAAAAATAAAGAATAAGTGACATAGCCTTTATAAATAGGCCTATGCACATGTATACATTATAAAGGGGTCACTTAGGACTTTATCCCAACACATAGTAGTTCTTTAATTATCCCCCCACCCAAGAAATGAGAATACAATTTCAGAGCTGAAGTTCAGCAACGGATGCGAATCCTAAAGGCTGAGCATGGAGTTCGTCGACGGTTGTGTATGCGCTTTCCCTCGCAGGCCTGGGCCTGTTGAGCTTCCTCTCTTTGGTCTTCTGTAGGCTTATGCAACATGGTGGAGTGCTGTGGCGAACTTGAAATTCTGGTGGACTTCAGTTTGATGACTGTCGCTCTCTTTGGGCCTTCCATCTAGGGGAAGGAATGGCCCTCCATGAGGCCCTCATGAACGGGTTTTCGATTGTGGATTACTCTCAAGGCAATTCTGTCTCTGCTGATCCAGGTAACCCCAATCACTTAGCCTTCACTGAGGCAGCTCGTGTCGTATTAAAAACATCTAAACAAGCTGTTCCATTGAATAGGAGAAGTGTCCAGAAGAACCTCAGAAAAAAACCCTAACTGAGTTAACTCTTACGATGTGCTATTAGAAGAAGTTTTTAACTGTTTAAGTGAATTGGACAAGGAAGATAACCCTTCTCTGTCAGATACCACGAAGGAAAATGTCAATGCTATCATCCACTCTCATGGTGACAAAGAGGAATCCAAATGCAAGTTTCAGATAACAAAATGGAAAGTGAAGGAGAATGGCAGCAGGCGAAGAGAAAAACAAAAACCCTGTTAAGTACAATGAGTCTGGCAATAATTCTTCTTATCATTCTTCTGATGAAGATGATAACTACAAGAATGAAAAGGATGAAGATGATTTCTCCAAACAACTCAACAAAAGTGATCTAGAAAAAGCTTATGAATAGCAAAGTTCCAAAGAGGCCTGTGAAGATGTTGTACCTATGACTCAATACGAGGAACCACATACTAACTCTCAAAGTGTCCTTAGATCGAAAACGAAAGAATCTGTAAGAGTCTTTGGGTCTCTACTGAAACCGACTAAAAACTGTAGGAAACGATATCTTCCATAGATGATGGTATACCTAATGAAGATGCTATCTGTACTCCTAGCTACAGTGGTAGTCTTCTTGATATGCTGGCTATTTTCAGGGGTTGCTGTGCAAAGATTAACCAGGTTCCAGGAATGTTATTGGGTTTTCTTTATGGGCAGAAAACTGTTGATGATACTGATTATTTTAACAGCCTTAATACTTTATTCTTGGTTTTGCTGCTTGCTTTGCTGGTTTGTTTATTTCAGGGGTTGCTATACAGAAGGTAACATGGTCATGGGAGTGCCTTTTGTACCTAATATGGACCAATATCTGTCAAGGTTCCTGAATGTACTGTCGGTATTATGCTTGTTCTTATTTTCGCTCTTGTGCTGGTTACTTCCAGGGTTTACTTTTCAAAGGCCATCCTGGCTAAAGGTCCTACTTATGGCCATAATACTGATAAGGGTGTTTCTTGTACTAAGAGCTTTAGTTCTGCGTTGTTGGTATGACTGCTTGGTTTGTGGTTTGCTACTTTCAGGGTTTGCTCCAGAAGAATGCTCAGTGGACCCCTCAGTGGATTTATATCTCTTGTGGATATTGACTGTCATTATAGCCTCAGTGATTCACTGTGGGCCTTGTTTCTTGTATCTTTCAGGGTTTGCTGGTCAACGATTAATCTGGCTAAAGGCCACTCTTATGGTCATAAAGCTGTTGAGGACTCAGAAAACCGCAGGAGCATTCTGGTTGTTTGGATGCTTGCTGTGTAGGTACCTGCTTCTTCCATGGCTTACTGGTTTATGGGCATGTGGGTTAAAAGTCCTCATTTTGGTCATTCTCCTGTTTAGGATCTTGTCTTGTCTGAATGTCCTAGTACTCCTTTGTCTGTTCTACTTCTGGTTATACTGTGTGCCACTTCTAGGGATTGCTATACAGAATATAGCCTGGAAAAATGCTTGCTCACTGGACTTTTTCAGAAATCTAAAGATAACCTGGAAGAAGGAATGCTCATTGTAACTCTTCATAAATATGGTGAGGATTTTGCTGGTAATGATAGCTACAGTGGCCACAATTCTGATGGGTTTGTGATGATAGCTTTAGTGCTATTTTACTGGTCATGCTGTTTGCTAGGTGGTCTGCCAATCTCAGGAATACTTTGTGGATTTTATCTTGTCTGAATGTCCTTGATAAAGGAAGGCTCTGTTGCCATCTTCTTAAACCTATCAATAATTTTGCTGACTCTGACAGCCTCACTGGTATACAGTGTGGTCTATTCCCTGTCGTGGATTCTCTCAGGTGTTGCTGTAAAATAATCGACCTGGCTAAAAGAAAACTGTTGAAGAATTTGGATGGTCCGGTAGCTTCGGCTTCTTGTTTGTTCTGCTGGTTTCTCCTAGGGATTTCTGTGCAAAGTCCTACCTGCATAAAGGGATCCATATTGAACACAACTGATGAGAATGGGGACAATTCTAATAACTTCACTTATCAGTCGGTTTAAAATTCTGCTGGTCTCCCTTTGCTGTACTTCCGTGTACCTGGAAAAAGTAACTCTCTTTGGTCTATCTATCTATCTATCTATCTACCTATCTACCCAGCCAGCCACCCACCCACCGACTGACAGACCAACCGATCCAATCACCCACCCACCCACCCACCTATCTATCTATCTATCTATCTATCTATCTATCTTTTTATCTGTGCCTGCCTGCCTGCCTGCCTGCCTGCCTTCCTTCCTTCCTTCCTTCCTTCCTTCCTTCCTTCCTTCCTTCCTTCCCTCCTTCCCTCCTTCCTGTCTGCGCCTGCGTTGGCGCTCGTGCCCGTGCCCGTGCCCGTGCCTATCTATCTACCCTCTATCTATTTATCTATCTATGTGTCTATCTATCTATCTATCTATCTATCTATCTATGTGTCTATCTATCTATCTATCTATCTATCTATCTATTGATCACCAGTGCCGGTGCCGGTGCCCCCCCCCCCCCCTCGGCCCGTGCCCATGCTCGCGTCTCACTTGTCTCACAATTTGCTCCTCATCAATGACTTCTCCGATGCTTTCAAGTTGATGAACTAAGTCCTTCATTTAGTGACATAATCAGTCACATTCTGTTTGGGCATCTTTTTGAGGGTTGTGGATTCCATCCACAGTTGGTTCTTTCTTGCTCTAGTGCTTGAAGAGAAGAATGCTTCAAGTGCATTCTAGGTTTCTTGTGATGTCTTAGAGTTCCTAATGTGTGGAAGCAAGAAATCAGAAACTGAATTGAGAAGATATGACCCGGTCAAGGCATCCTTTGAGTACCATGTTGATAACCTTTCCTGTTCGTCTTGAGTGGGTTTCCCTTTGCTTCTGAGTATTGGCATTGACTCATCTCCAGATATGTAACCATAGAGATTTCTACCTTATAGATATGCTTCCATTCTAATAGACCAAGCAGAGTAATTACCTCAATCCAATTTGTCAATTGATGATGGGAATCCATCTCCCATGTTGAGTTGATGATAGCTTTGATACCACTATGAGGAGATGGTTGGATACACTCCGGAAATGAGGTGGTGCTGCACAAATCCTGCTCTACACCTCCCAATGTAGCTTCAAAGTACCTTAGTAGACACCCTTAGCTTCCCAAATATGCATTTGGAACCATAATGTACTTTGGAGCATCACCTTCAAATAGTTATGTCAAAAACAGACTACTTCCAAGATTGAAGAGTTGCAAACAACTTGCTATTTTAGGACTTGCACCTGCACAATATTTCACTCAGTGCTCACTCAATGATTACAATTGACCCGAGAGGTTTTAGACATATCTAATTGAAGTCCTAAGCTTGCTATAGGAAGTTATTTCACTAGTTTAGGATGAGTATATGTTGAGAAATCACATTAAGAAATTAGGGGTGTAATCCGGACTTTAGAGGAGGATGATAGTGAGCAGACATAGGCAGCTTGCAGAGAACTTATCTCACAAAGTACTTAACCAAATGAAATGAAACTTGATGGCCTAGAACTAGAAGGTCTAAGTTACATATACCAAGTTGAATCACATTGATTGGTAAGTATACGCCGAGAACTCCTCAAAACAAATTCATTGAAATGAGAGCTTAGCAACAAACAATAGTAGACATGAGATAACTTGCATAATTTGAATCAAATGTGTAATATTATGAATGTATGATATAAAGGAGATGATGTATGCTTACTCACACATGTGTGGGCTTAGTGTACCCACAAGCTTGAAGCTCAATGTGTCCTTCTTCTTGCTCTTCTACCCACGACTAAAAGTCAAGGTCTTTTATAGATGTGTTCCCAATTTGAAATTTGAATTTGCCACCTAAAAGTGATCCTACTTTTTAGGATTCTAACTGATTTGATTCCAACCACTTAGTTGTTGTGACTTACAACTCACAATGCTACGAGATTCTCTCAAGCTTTTTCTTTTACATTTATCTTGAGTTAAACTCAAGAGATTTACAAGAGGTGTTCATGTGTGACTTATGAATAGTCATGCTCAAGATGTGAAGTAAGCCTTTGATATTTGGTCAAGCATCAAGGCTTGCCAAATGTACCAACACATGTTACACAATATACAAGTAACTATGTAAGATCATGGATCAGGTAATCCCCATCAAGGAACAACAATGTCGATTGCTATCCTGTGGTAGAGCTTTAGTCAAAGCATTTGAAACATTATCTCCAATATGAACCTTCTGAAGATTAATGCGCTCAGTGGCTAAGAAGTCTCTAATGAAGTGATACTTACCTCAATGTTCTTGGTCTTTGCATGATAGACCGAATTCTTAGCCAATGCAATGGCACTCTGTCTTTCACTGAGCAAACGAGGATATGTTGAGATAGACCCATATCACAAGCAAGACGAGAAATCCACAATGCATCCTTACATGCTTCACTTGCTGCAAAATACTCTGCTTCTGTAGTGGAAACAATTGTACATTCTTGAAGACAAGATTTCCAAGAGATAACACCTCCATCAAAATGAAAAATGTACTCTGATGTAGACTTATGATTGTCTACACAACTAGCATAATCAGAATCTGTGTAACCAAGAATGGATGCTTTCCCATTACCCAAGCATAAACACTTATCCTTAGTGCCACTCAGATATCTCAAAATCATCTTGACTGCTTCATAATGCTTCTTGCTAGGATTATACATATATCTGCTCAACTCCCATGGCAAATGCAATGTTTGGTCTCATAGCTACCATAGCATACATGAGACTATCAACGACAGACTCATAAGGAATTTTGGTCATGAATTCCTTTTCCTCATCCAATTTGGGGCAAGCATCCTTGCTCAATTTCACATATCTGGGTAAAGGTGCATTCAATGCCTTTCCACCATGCATATTGAACCTATGAAGTACTTTGGATATGTACTCAATTTGAGACAAGTATATGCATCTTTTACTCGTATCATGAGTAATGCGCATGCAAAGAATATGTTTGACCCAAATCCTTCATATCAAATGTTTGAATCAACTTATTTTTGAGATTGACAAGTCATAAGCGAACTTCCCAACGAGCGACATATCCTCAACATAAAGTATCATGCATATTGGGCTTCCATATGAGCATGTCTTTGTGTAGAGACAATGATCCTCCTTGCTTCGAGAATAGCCTATAGACTTCATAAAAGCATTAAA
>CM035414.1:52872849-52882849 GCA_020310875.1 Ceratopteris richardii
ATGGGGACCTAGCCTGGAAGCTTCAATATCCGGATCAAGGTATTATGTCTCCTTTATTGATGATTGTAGCAGATGGACTATCCTATTCTTTATGAAACACAAAGATGAAGTTTTTTCATGTTTCAAAAGATATTTGGCTCTTGTGGAGAATCAAACAGGTAAATCACTAAAAAAGCTAAGGTCAGATGGAGGGGGAGAATACTTCTCCCATGAGTTTGATTCTTTTCTTCAAGAAAGAGGAATCAAAAGAGAGGTAACTACAAGGTACACTCCTGAGCAAAATGGAGTGGCAGAAAGGAGGAATAGGACAATTGTTGAAGCTGCACGATCCATGTTAAATGAAAAGCATTTGCCTAATTATCTATGGGCTGAGGCTGTATCTACAACCACTTACTTGATTAACAGGTTGCCTTCAAAATCCCTTGATGGGATGACTCCATATGAGGCTTGGAATGGAAGAAGACCAAGCTTAGATCATTGTAAAATTTTTGGATGTATTGCTTTTGCTCATGTTCCTTCACAGGTTAGAGGCAAGATGGATCCAAAGGCAGAAAGGTGTGTATTTATTGGATATGACAGCAATCAAAAGGGTTACAGGTTATACAACCCTACCAACAACGGATTCTTGGTAAGAAGAGATGTAGTTTTTGATGAAAACAATTCATGGTATGAAGATTCATGCAGGAAGGTCAATTTACCATATGATCTTGAAGAAGATTTTCCAAAGCTTGGTAGAGAACAACCAAAGATTGAAGAACAAGACACCTCGGAGGATGATGAAGAATCTTAGATGGAAAAGATCAAAGTATGGAAGTCTAAAGGTAAAGCAAAATTGCAAGAACTTGGACATGAGGAAAAATCATCACATCATGGCCTAAGAAGATCTATGAGGAAAAAGAAAAAACCAGAAAGGTATGGGTTTGACACCTCATTAGTAACTAAACATTCTATCTACATAGCACAGGACATAAACCAAGAGGAGCCATCATCATTTGAAGAGGCCAAAGCAAAATCAGAATGGAAGCATGCAATGAAGGAAGAGATTGAAGCACTTGAGGAAAACAACACTTGGGATTTGGTGCCCAAGACTTCATCCATGAAGGTAATAGGCTCAAGATGGGTCTATAAACTCAAGAAGAATTCTGATGGTTCCATTAACAGGTATAAGGCAAGGCTTGTAGCAAAAGGCTTTGAACAAACTCAGGGAATTGATTATGAGGAGACCTTCTCTCCTGTGGCAAAGATGCCTACTATTAGAGTTTTTCTTAGTATTGCCTCTTCCAAGAATTGGAAGATACTTCAACTAGATGTAAAGAATGCATTCTTGAATGGTTGGATAACATAAGAGGTATATATGGCACAACCACCTGGTTTTGAGAATCAAATTTATCCTGATTATGTGTGTAAACTTAACAAAGCATTGTATGGTCTCAAGCAAGCCCCAAGAGCTTGAAATTTCAGGCTTGTTTCATTCTTGCAGTACAAAGGCTTTCAACCAAGCAAGGCTGATCCTTCACTCTTTATTAAAAATAGTAATTCTGAGATCATCTACTTATGTGCATATGTAGATGATATTATATTGACAGGAAATGATGTAGATGGTATGAAGAAGATCAAAGATCAGATGAGAGAAGAGTTCAAGATAAATGATTTGGGTTCACTTAGCTACTTCCTAGGTTTGGAAGTTGTCTACAAAGATCATGGTTTGTTTCTCACTCAAAGAAAGTACATTAAGGACATGTTGGCAAAATTCAAGATGCAAGATTGTAAGATTGCAGGTACTCCAATGGAGGTCAATCACAAATTGAGCTCACATGAAGGTGAACTCATAGAGGACATCACATCATATCAAAGTCTAGTGGGTAGTCTCAACTATGCCACATTGACAAGAGTAGATATATGTTACAGTGTGAGTGTGCTAAGTCAATTTATGCACACACCAAGGAAACCACATATGGATGCTGCCAAAAGGATTCTCAAGTATATGAAAGGAACCATAAATGAAGGACTTTATTATCCTTATGTATCTGATTTAGGTTTGAAGCTATTTTCTAATGCAGATTGGGCTGGCTCCAAGGAAGATAGAAGGAGCACTTCAGGATATCTTACCTTTGCAGGTTCAAAGCTTATTTCATGGTCATCCAAGAAGCAACCACAGTTGCTCTCTCTTTTACTGAAGTTGAATATAGAGGTCTTGCCATAGCTACACAAGAAGCTATGTGGATGAAGACATTATTCAAAGATCTTGGATTGGAGTTTGTTGGGAGAGATGGTTGGATGCACTCAAGAGATTGAGTTGAAGCTGCTAGACCTGCTTTGCTTCAGCCCTCCTTTGCTTCAGATGTGCTTAGTACACAAGTTTAGCTTCCAAATGATACCAAGAAAGCATACATGTACTTTGCAAATGATATGTGTAATGATCAAATCAAAACAGACTACTTGAGACTTCAAGAATCCAAGAAAACTTGCTAATTTGGTATTGACACCTGCTCAATCTTTCACTCAGTATGACCAGCACACTTACAATTGATCAAATTCCTTCTGGACATATTAAATTAGCTTAGCAAGCTACCATTTGCAAGTGGAATGAGATAAAATGATAATCTACACACTGAGAAATCACTTTAGCAAAATTATATGTACCCCCGACTTTTTAGGAGCTCTGCAGAAGAATACCAGAGATCACTTCGAGCAAGCTTTCTCCGAGATGGCTGATTCAATGACCTTGAAATTTTGTAGGCATGTAGAAGACTTTGATCTGAATCCAATGTGCTTTGAATCACTTGATTTGAATAAGTAGATCCTGAGATATGCCCTGTTGAAGTTGACAGACTTGGAGATGATGACTCAGAGAAAACAGAGATAATGAATGTGTATACTTCTATTGATTGATGTAGTTGAACAATCCCATTAGCATGACAAGCATAGCTAAATGAGGTGTTGTGGTGTAGGCTATGAAGTAGCACTAACACACACAGAGTTACAATGGTAGAATGCCTCGGGGAGTGAGCTCAATTGGACTAGCTTACCCGCAACTTTTTACATTGACTTTTATAGAAGTTGAGTTGAGATTTGAATTTGAATTCAATTCAAATCTCCTATAATCACTCCTATAAAAGTAGGGAGATATTCTCTCCATTTACACCATCCAATTTCCACGACTTAATCAAGTAGGTGTGTGTTCATAAATAACAAGTCACTAAGACTTTTACAATGAAAGTACAAAAGATAATAAATCATAGGTATGGGTTCCTATGCTCTTCCCTTCAAGTGAAGCCTTGATGAAAATTGTCCAAGCTAACCTTCCAAAGTTCCAAACCAAGTGTGAAGGCTTGAAATGCACCAACAGCTCCCCCTCAAGCCAAGCACTTTGGCTTAAGTCATCTTTAGTCTTCAATCACATCCTGCAATCCAATCATGGATTTGAATCTGCATAACTTGTTTCCATCCAATGCTTTAGTGAGTAAATCTGCACATTGCATATTAGTAGACACATAGGTCAATTGAATGTCTTTGCTTAGCAATTTTTCTCTCACATAGTGGTAATGAACCTCTATGTGTTTTGTCCTAGCATGATATATTGGATTAGCTGCAAGGTGAAGAGAGCTTGTGTTATCTCCAAAGATGATTGGAGACCTAGTGTATAGGCCTAGCTCTGTATACAAAAGCTTTAACCAGATAGCTTCTTGAGTGGCATTGGCAAGCCCTCTATACTTTGCTTCAGTGGATGACAATGCCACTGTAGGTTGCTTCTTGGCTGACCAAGAAATAGGTTTATCTCCTGCAAAGCAAATGTAACCTGATGTGCTCCTCCTATCATCCTTGCATCCTGCCCAATCTGCATCTGAGTATACTTTAATGTCAATATCTGATGTATAAGGAAAGTACAAACCATGGTTCTGAGTTCCCTTCAAATACTTCAAGATCTTCTTTGCTGCCTCTAGGTGAGGTACCCTTGGTTTGTGCATGAATTGGCTTAGCACACTAACTCCATATGCTATGTCAATTCTTGTCAAGGTAGCATAATTCAAACTACCTACCATGCTTTGATATCCTGTAATGTCTTGTATTTCATCCCCTTCATGAGCACTAAGTAGCACTAACACACACAGAGTTACAATGGTAGAATGCCTCGGGGAGTGAGCTCAATTGGACTAGCTTACCCGCAACTTTTTACATTGACTTTTATAGAAGTTGAGTTGAGATTTGAATTTGAATTCAATTCAAATCTCCTATAATCACTCCTCTAAAAGTAGGGAGATATTCTCTCCATTTACACCATCCAATTTCCACGACTTAATCAAGTAGGTGTGTGTTCATAAATAACAAGTCACTAAGACTTTTACAATGAAAGTACAAAAGATAATAAATCATAGGTATGGGTTCCTATGCTCTTCCCTTCAAGTGAAGCCTTGATGAAAATTGTCCAAGCTAACCTTCCAAAGTTCCAAACCAAGTGTGAAGGCTTGAAATGCACCAACAGCTCCCCCTCAAGCCAAGCACTTTGGCTTAAGTCTTCATCTTTAGTCTTCAATCACATCCTGCAATCCAATCATGGATTTGAATCTGCATAACTTGTTTCCATCCAATGCTTTAGTGAGTAAATCTGCACATTGCATATTAGTAGACACATAGGTCAATTGAATGTCTTTGCTTAGCAATTTTTCTCTCACATAGTGGTAATGAACCTCTATGTGTTTTGTCCTAGCATGATATATTGGATTAGCTGCAAGGTGAAGAGAGCTTGTGTTATCTCCAAAGATGATTGGAGACCTAGTGTATAGGCCTAGCTCTGTATACAAAAGCTTTAACCAGATAGCTTCTTGAGTGGCATTGGCAAGCCCTCTATACTTTGCTTCAGTGGATGACAATGCCACTGTAGGTTGCTTCTTGGCTGACCAAGAAATAGGTTTATCTCCTGCAAAGCAAATGTAACCTGATGTGCTCCTCCTATCATCCTTGCATCCTGCCCAATCTGCATCTGAGTATACTTTAATGTCAATATCTGATGTATAAGGAAAGTACAAACCATGGTTCTGAGTTCCCTTCAAATACTTCAAGATCTTCTTTGCTGCCTCTAGGTGAGGTACCCTTGGTTTGTGCATGAATTGGCTTAGCACACCAACTCCATATGCTATGTCAATTCTTGTCAAGGTAGCATAATTCAAACTACCTACCATGCTTTGATATCCTGTAATGTCTTGTATTTCATCCCCTTCATGAGCACTAAGCTTTAGGTTGACCTCCATTGGAGTAGTTGAGACTTTAGCATCCTGCAAGCCAAACTTCTTGACCATATCCTGTACATACTTCTTTTGAGTGATATATATACCTGAGTTGGTGTAGACTAACTCAAGACCTAAGAAGTACTTCAATAATCCAAGATCATTGATCTTGAATTCCTTCATCATCTGTCCTTTGATGTGTCTAATCCCATTGACATCATTGCCTGTAATGATGATGTCATCAACATAAACACACAAATAGATTACCTCTGTACTACTTCTCTTTATGAACAGAGAAGTATCAGCTTTTCTCATCACAAATCCTTGGTCTTGGAGGTAGGTTGTCAACCTGTAATTCCATGCTCTAGGTGCCTGCTTCAAACCATATAGAGCCTTCTTCAATTTACAAACATAATTTACCTTCTTGGGATCTTCATAGCCAGGTGGTTGTGACATGTAGACTTCTTCAGATATCCATCCATTTAAGAAAGCATTCTTGACATCTAATTGGTACATGTTCCAATTCTTGGATGCAGCTACACTCACCAATATTCTGATAGTTGGCATCTTAGCCACAGGAGAAAATATCTCCTCATAATCAATGCCTTGGGTTTGTGCAAAACCCTTGGCAACCAACCTAGCTTTGTACCTGTTTATTGTTCCATCAGAATTCCTCTTTAGCTTGTAGATCCATCTGGATCCTATCACCTTCATAGTGTCCTTCTTGGGTACCAAGTCCCAAGTATCACTCTCCTTGAGAGCTTCCATTTCTTCATCCATAGCTCCTTTCCATTCTGGTTTGGTAATTGCTTCTTCATAGGTACCTGGTTCTTCATTTAACAAATCCTTTGCAAGATATACATAATGTTTAGTTGTAACAAGTGATGTGTCATACCCATATCTGATAGGCTTCTTACTTTCTCTCTGAGATCTCCTCATAGCTTGAGTTGAGGATTCTGGTATATCCTCTAGCTTCTTCATCTTCATCTTTCCTTTGGACTTCCATGCCTTGAATTCCTCAAGGTTAATTGTATCATCATCATCTGAGCTTGAGTCTTCTTTCTGGATTGGTTCCTCCTTGGTAAGCCTTGGAAAATCTTCTTCCATGTCATAAGGTAGACTAACCTTCCTGCATTCATTCTCATACCATGAGTCATTCTCATCAAAGATGACATCTCTGCTTACCTTGAAGCCTTTGTTTGTTGGGTTGTAGAATCTGTATCCCTTTTGGTTCAAATCATAACCAATGAAGATACAT
Source organism: Ceratopteris richardii (assembly GCA_020310875.1). NCBI lineage: Eukaryota > Viridiplantae > Streptophyta > Polypodiopsida > Polypodiales > Pteridaceae > Ceratopteris > Ceratopteris richardii. The sequence continues at coordinate 52,879,333 of CM035414.1, forward strand.
TTTTCAGCTTTAGGGTCTAGCTTTCCCCTTACCTGTGAGGGAATATGCACATATGCTACACAACCAAAGATTTTGCAATGATCCAGAGAAGGTCTCTTACCATGCCAAGCTTCATATGGTGTCATACCATCAAGTGATTTGGATGGCAACCTATTTATGAGATAGGTGGCAGTGGATACACCTTCTGCCCAAAGATAATTTGGCAGCTTCTTTTCATTAAGCATAGACCTAGCTGTTTCTACTATGAGTCTATTCCTTCTTTCAGCTACTCCATTTTGTTCAGGTGAGTACCTTGTGGTTATCTCCCTTTTGATGCCTCTTTCCTACAAGAAATCTTCAAACTCATTGGAGAAGTACTCTCCTCCACCATCTGACCTTAGCCTTTTCAAGCTTCTTCCTGTTTGATTTTCAACAAGTGCAAGATACCTCTTGAAACAATTAAACACTTCATCTTTATGTTTCATAAAGTATAAGATAGTCCACCTGCTATAGTCATCAATGAAGGACACATAGTACCTTGAACCTGAAATGGAGGGATCCTTGCTAGGTCCCCAAACATCTGTGTGTACCAAGTCTAGGTAGTCTTTATGCATGAAACCTTTTCTTGAATAGGGCAACCTGTGAGACTTACCAAACTGACAAGCACCACACTTGTAAATCATGTGTTGCTTGGATACATTAGGTATCCCAAGCACACATTGATCCCTGCACATTTTCTTTAGGGTTCTTTCACCTATGTGACCTAACCTCTTGTGCCATATTTCTAACTCTGAAAGTGTTTGATCCTTGTAATTATATAAAGCAATGTTCTTGGTGTCTTCTAGCTCAAAAGTAAACAATCTACCTGATTTCTCCCCCTTGGCAATTCTTTTGAAACCATGTCTTGGGTCTTCCACATATGCTCCATGTTGAGTGAACCTGACCTGCAAACCTTTCTCCACAATCTGACCAACACTCATTAGATTCTTGGTGATGGTTGGTACATAGAGTACCCTGCTCAATAGGTTCTGGTTACCATCACATGTCTTTACATTTCCAATCTTAACAACAGAATGTTTAGTATCATCACCTGTCTGTACCTGATGTTTGCCCTTGGGCTCTTCCAAATCAGAGAGTAGTGCCACATTGCCAGCTACATGGTTAGAACATCCTGAGTCAATATAAAATAAATGATAATCATTTGTACCTGCCTTGGAGGTCATATTCATGATCAATAGGGAGTCATCTTGCTCCTCTGTGTAGTTGTTGTAATCCCTTCTATTTTTGAATCCACCTTGATAATTACCATTGTGGTTGTGATTGTAATTGTTGTTGTATTGATTGTTGTATCCATTGTAGCCTTGGTGTTGGTTGAACCTGCCTCTCCCTTGAGAGTATCCATCTCTTTGATAGCCTCTTCCTCTCTGATTCTTGTAGTTCTTGTAGCATTCATCTGTGGTATGATTGGACAATCCACAAATGTTGCATGGTGATGAGTTGTAGGGTCTCCCCCTACCTGACTTACCTCCTCTGCCTCTTCCTCTTGAGGGTCTACCTCTCCCTGCATAGTTTGCTTGGGAGGTAGAACCTTCTTCATCAACCTTCTTACTTTTACCTTTATCTTTAACCTTCTTATCAGTATATAGAGCAGAGGGGTTGTTACCTTTTGATTGATCTCCTGCCTTTGTAAACTTTGCTTCATGTGTGAATAGTTGGCCCATGAGTGTTGTGAGATCTGGGGTATGCATGTCCATGTAGAGGTCCATTGCAGTGGTGAAGCTTTCCCACTTATCATCTGCCTTGAGTCCATTTGTTACTTGCCTGACTATTTGCTCCTCTTCAATCTCCTCTCCAATGCTTGCTAATTGGTCTGCCACATCTTTAATCTTGGTCACATACTCTGAGACTGATTGCTTGGGCTGCTTCCTAAGGGTTGTGAATTCAATCCACAGTTGATTCTTCCTGGCCCTTGTGTTGGAAGAGAAATATGTTGATAGAGTTTCCCAAGTCTCTTGGGAAGTCTTACAGTTCCTTATATGCGGTAAAAGGAAATCAGATATAGAGTTAAGAAGGTAAGACCTTGCCAAAGCATCTTTTGCACACCATTGGTTGAGCCTCTCTTGTTCATCCTTGGTGGGTAGTCCTCTAGCTTTGAATGAGGGCAATTCCTCATCTCCTGATATGTATCCAAATAAGCTTCTTCCTTGTAGATAGGTCTTCATCCTTAGAGACGAAGCTTGGTAATTGTTCCTGTCCAATTTGTCAATGAATGAAGGAAAACCATCTCCCATGTTTACCTTATTTGCTTTGATACCACTGTTGGGAGAGATGGTTGGATGCACTCAAGAGATTGAGTTGAAGCTGCTAGACCTGCTTTGCTTCAGCCCTCCTTTGCTTCAGCCCTCCTTTGCTTCAGATGTGCTTAGTACACAAGTTTAGCTTCCAAATGATACCAAGAAAGCATACATGTACTTTGCAAATGATATGTGTAATGATCAAATCAAAACAGACTACTTGAGACTTCAAGAATCCAAGAAAACTTGCTAATTTGGTATTGACACCTGCTCAGTCTTTCACTCAGTATGACCAGCACACTTACAATTGATCAAATTCCTTCTGGACATATTAAATTAGCTTAGCAAGCTACCATTTGCAAGTGGAATGAGATAAAATGATAAACTACACACTGAGAAATCACTTTAGCAAAATTATATGTACCCCCGACTTTTTAGGAGCTCTGCAGAAGAATACCAGAGATCACTTCGAGCGAGATTTCTCCGAGATGGCTGATCCAATGACCTTGAAATTTTGTAGGCATGTAGAAGACTTTGAGCTGAATCCAATGTGCTTTGAATTACTTGATTTGAATAAGTAGATACTGAGATATGCCTTGTTGAAGTTGACATACTTGGAGATGATGACTCAGAGAAAACAGAGATAATGAATGTGTATACTTCTATTGATTGATGTAGTTGTACAATCCCATTAGCATGACAAGCATAGCTAAATGAGGTGTTGTGGTGTAGGCTATGAAGTAGCACTAACACACACAGAGTTACAATGGTAGAATGCCTCGGGGAGTGAGCTCAATTGGACTAGCTTACCCGCGACTTTTTACATTGACTTTTATAGAAGTTGAGTTGAGATTTGAATTTGAATTCAATTCAAATCTCCTATAATCACTCCTCTAAAAGTAGGGAGATATTCTCTCCATTTACACCATCCAATTTCCACGACTTAATCAAGTAGGTGTGTGTTCATAAATGACAAGTCACTAAGACTTTTACAATGAAAGTACAAAAGATAATAAATCATAGGTATGGGTTCCTATGCTCTTCCCTTCAAGTGAAGCCTTGATGAAAATTGTCCAAGCTAATCTTCCAAAGTTCCAAGCCAAGTGTGAAGGCTTGAAATGCACCAACAGAGTTTGGAACTCCAACTATTTTTGGTGACAATATGAGTTCTATTCACTTAGCTGCTAATCCTATTTTTCATGCAAGGACTAAACATATTGAAGTTCATTATCACTATGTACGAG
>CM035414.1:52887849-52892849 GCA_020310875.1 Ceratopteris richardii
ACTTACAAAGTTATCTGTTTTGATTCAATCATTACACCTATCATTTCCAAAAGACATAGGCTATTTTCTGGTGTCATTAGAAAGCTAAGGAGGTCTACAAAGCAAGTCTGAAGCTAAAGAGGGCTGGTACAAAGCAGGTTTAGCAGTACCTACTCAGACTCTTGGATCATCCATCCATCTTTCCCAACAGTGGTATTAGAGCAAATAAGGTAAAATGGGAGATGGTTTTCCTTCATTTATTGACAAATTGGACAGGAACAATTATCAAGCCTAGTCTCTAAGGATGAAGACCTACATACAAGGAAGGAGTCTTTATGGATACATCTCAGGAGATGAGGAATTGCCCTCATTCAAAGCAAGAGGTTTGCCTACCAAGGAGGAACAAGAAAAACTCAACACATGGTGTGCAAAGGATGCATTGGCAAGGTCTTATTTACTCAACTCTATATCTGACTTTCTTTTACCTCATATTAGAAATTGTAAGACTTCCCAAGAGACTTGGGAAACCTTGTCATCATATTTTTCCTCTAATACAAGGGCTAGGAAAAATCGGTTGTGGATTGAATTCACAACACTAAGGAAGCAACATAAGCAAGCTGTTTCAGAATTTGTGACCAAGATCAAAGATGTTGCAGATTAGTTAGCAAGCATAGAAGAAGAAATTGAAGAAGAACAGATTGTGAGGCAGGTAATCAATGGGATCAAGGCTGATGGCAAGTGGGAAAGCTTCACCACTGCAATGGATCTCTACATGGACATGCACACTCCAGATCTTACAACTCTCATGGGTCAACTATTCACACATGAAGCAAAGCTCACCAAGAATGGAGATACATCCAAAGGTAACAACTCTTCTGCCCTATACACTAATAAGAAATCTAAGGATAAAGGCAAGAGTAAGAAGGTGGAAGATGAGGGCTCTACCTCCCAAGCCAACTATGCAGGGAGAGGTAGATCTTCAAGAGGTAGGGGCAGAGGAGGTAAGCAAGGTAGAGGGAGACCCTATAACACATCACCATGTTAAATTTGTGGTTTATCAAATCACACCACAGATGAGTGTTACAAGAATTACAAAAATTAGAGAGGAAGAGGCTACCAAAGAGGTGGATACTCACAGTCAAGAGGAAGGTTCAATCATCACCAAGGCCACAACAACAATTACAACAACAACTACAACAACAATTACAATGGTAACTACCAAGGAGGATTTAGAAACAGAAAGGACTACAACAACTACACAAAGGAGCAGGATGAATCACTCTTGATCATGAACATGACTTCAAAGTCAGGTACAAATGATGATCACTTATTTTATATTGATTCAGGGTGTTCAAATCATGTGGCTGGTAATGTGGCTCTATTCTCTGACCTTGAGGAACCAAAAGGTAAACATCAAGTCCAAACAGGTGATGATACAAAACATTCAGTGCTTAAAGTTGGTAATGTTAAAACTTGTGATGGTAATCAGAATTTGTTAAGCAGGGTACTCTATGTACCAACCATTACAAAGAACTTAATGAGTGTTGGTCAGATTGTGGAGAAAGGTTTGCAGGTCAGATTCAATCAATATGGAGCATTTGTGGAGGACCCAAGACATGGATTCAAAAGGATAGCTAAAGGAGAGAAATCAGGTAGAATTTTCACTTTTGAGTTGGAAGATACAAAAAATATTGCACTATACAGTTATAAGGATCAGACACTTTCAGAACTTGAGATTTGGCATAAGAGATTAGGGCATATAGGAGAAAGAACCTTGAAGCAAATGAGCAGGGACCAATGTGTGCTTGGGATACCTAATGTATCCAAGCAACATATGATTTACAAGTGTGGTGCTTGTCAATTTGGTAAGTCTCAAAGGTTACCCTTCTCAAGAAAAGGATATATGCATGAAGATTATCTAGAGCTTGTACACACAGATGTATGGGGACCTAGCAAAGACCCCTCAGTCTTAGGTTCAAGGTACTATGTGTCTTTTATTGATGATTATAGCAGATGGACTGTATTATATTTCATGAAGCACAAGGATGAGGTATTTAATTGCTTTAAAAAATATCTTGCACTAGTTGAAAATCAGACAGGGAGAAATTTGAAGAGGCTAAGGTCAGATGGAGGAGATGAGTACTTCTCCAATGAATTTGAGGACTTCTTGCAGGACAGAGGCATCAAAAGGGAAATAACCACAAGGTACTCTCCTGAACAGAATGGGATAGCTGAAAGAAGAAATAGGTTAATTGTTGAGACAACTAGATCTATGCTTAATGAGAAGAAATTACCTAACTATCTATGGGCAGAGAGTGTTTCTACTGCCACCTATCTCATAAACAGGTTACCATCAAAGTCACTTGATGATATGACACCTTATGAAGCTTGGCATGGTAAGAGACCATCATTAGATCATTGCAAAATTTTTGGATGTGTAGCATATGCACACATTCCTTCACAGGTAAGAGGAAAGCTAGATCCAAAGGCTGAAAAATGTATTCTCATTGGGTATGATTTAAATAAAAAAGGTTACAGGTTTTATAACCCTACCAATAAGGGATTTATGGTAAGCAGAGATGTGATCTTTGATGAAAATGATTCGTGGTATGAGAATGAATGCAGGAAGGTTAAACTACCCAATGATTTGGAAGAGGAATTTCCAAAACTTGCCAAAGAGGAACCTACTCAGAATGAAGACTCAAGTTCAGATGATGAAGACACTATCAACCTTGAAGAGTTCAAGGCATGGAAGTCCAAAGGCAAAATGAAGATGAAGAAGCTTGAGGACATACCAAAATCTTCAACTCAATCGATCAGAAGGTCTCAAAGAGAAAGCAAAAAACCTATGAGATATGGGTATGATACATCTCTTGTTACTAAACATTCAGTTTATCTTGCAAAGGATTTGTCAAATGAAGAACTAGGTTCATCTGAAGAAGCAATAACCAAACCAGAATGGAAAGAAGCTATGGATGAGGAAATTGAAGCACTCAAGGAGAGTGACACATGGGAATTAGTACCCAAAAAAGACTCCATGAAGGTAATAGGATCCAGATGGATCTATAAGCTTAAAAGAAATTCTGATGGCACAATAAATAGGTACAAAGCGAGATTGGTAGCCAAGGGTTTTGCACAAACCCAAGGCATTGACTATGAAGAGACGTTTTCTCCTGTGGCCAAGATGCCAACAATTAGAGTGTTGGTTAGTGTGGCTGCATCAAAGAATTGGAACATGTACCAATTGGACGTCAAGAATGCTTTCTTGAATGGATGGATTTCAGAAGAGGTTTATATGTCACAACCTCCTGGCTATGAAGACCCTAAGAAGGTAACTTATGTTTGCAAATTAAAGAAAGCTTTATATGGATTGAAGCAAGCACCTAGGGCATGGAATTACAGGTTAACTACATACCTCCAAGACGAAGGATTTATCATGAGCAAGGCAGATACTTCTCTATTCATCAAGAGAAGCAACTCAGAGGTAATTTATCTTTGTGTTTATGTTGATGACATCATCATTATAGGCAATGATGTCAATGGAATCAGAAGCATCAAAAGCCAAATGATGAAGGAGTTCAAGATCAATGATCTTGGATTATTGAAGTATTTTTTGGGACTTGAATTAGTTTATACTAATTCAAGAATATACATTACTCAGAAGAAGTATGTACAAGATATGTTGAAGAAATTTCAATTGCAGGATGCCAAAACAGCAAGTACTCCAATGGAGGTGAACCTAAAGTTAAGTGCCCATGAAGGTGATGAAGTCCAAGACATTACATGTTATCAAAGTATGGTGGGTAGCTTGAACTATGCTACTCTAACCAGAATTGATATTGCATATGGAGTTAGTGTGCTAAGTCAATTCATGCACAAACCAAGGATACCTCACTTAGAGGCTGCTAAGAGAATCTTAAAGTATCTCAAGGGTACACAGAACCATGGTTTGTATTTTCCTTACACCTCAGATATTGACATAAAAGTCTATTCAGATGCAGATTGGGCAGGTTGCAAGGATGATAGGAGAAGCACTTCAGGATACATTTCTTTTGCAGGTGACAAACCAATTTCATGGTCTGCAAAGAAGCAACCAACTGTAGCATTATCCTCTACAGAAGCAGAGAGGGCTAGCTAATGCCACTCAAGAAGCAATCTGGATTAAGCTTTTGTACACAGAATTGGGCCTATATACTAGGCCTCCAATTATCTTTGGAGATAATACAAGTTCTCTTCACCTTGCAGCTAATCCTATTTATCATGCCAAGACCAAACACATAGAAGTTCATTATCATTATGTGAGGGAGAAGTTGCTAAGCAAAGATATTCAGTTAACCTATGTCTCAACCAACATGCAATGTGTAGACTTAATGACTAAAGCTTTGGATGGAACAAAACTTTGCAGGTTCAAATCTATGATTGGATTGCAGGACATACTTGAAGAATGAAGATGAAGACTTAAGCCAACCTGTTTAGCTTGAGGGGGAGCTGTTGGTGTAACTCACAAGCCTACACATTTGGCTTGGAAGTTATCATGAAGACTCTACATATATGAAGAACCATAGGAACATATGCTAGTGGTTAATTACCACTTTATCTCATTTGTAAAAGTCAAAATGACTTGGAATCTTTTGTAATCACCTACCAAAGTGAGTCGTGGAAAAATTAGCCTATTTGATTGAGAGAATATCTGCAAGCTTTTAGGAACTTGATCATAGGGAGCCAAAATTTGAATTTGAATTCAAATTTTTACACATATCCTATAAAAATGTACTTGGAAAAGTCACGGGTAGATCTCTTCATTCCCGAGGCTTACTCTACTGAGTTTGAGTGTGTGTAAGGACTACATCATAGCCTACACCTCTCTACACCATTTGGCCATGCTAGAAATGTCAATGGGATTGTACACAAGTGTTAATCAATAGATACATTTACATCATTCATCTTTGTGTTCTCTGTTAGTCTACTCAAAAGTCTGTCAACGTGTTAAGGGCATATCTCGGTCAATACTACTTCAAATT
>CM035414.1:52897849-52900349 GCA_020310875.1 Ceratopteris richardii
CAATTACAGCCACAACCACAATGGTAACTACCAAGGTGGATTCAGAAACAGAAGAGACTACAACAATTACACAGAGGAGCAAGATGACTCCCTATTGATCATGAATATGACCTCCAAGGCAGGTACAAATGATGATCATTTATTTTATATTGACTCAGGATGTTCTAACCATGTAGCTGGCAATGTGGCACTACTTTCTGATTTGGAAGAACCCAAGGGCAAACATCAGGTACAAACAGGTGATGACACTAAACATTCTGTTGTTAAGATTGGAAATGTGAAGACATGTGATGGAAACCAGAATCTATTGAGCAGGGTACTCTATGTACCAACCATCACCAAGAATCTAATGAGTGTTGGTCAGATTGTGGAGAAAGGTTTGCAGGTCAGATTCACATAACATGGAGCATATGTGGAGGACCCAAGACATGGATTCAGAAGGATAGCCAAAGGGGAGAAATCAGGTAGATTGTTTACCTTTGAGTTAGAAGACACCAAGAATATTGCTTTGTATAATTACAAGGATCAAACACTTTCAGAGTTAGAAATATGGCACAAAAGGTTAGGGCACATAGGTGAAAGAACCCTAAAGCAAATGTGCAGGGATCAATGTGTGCTTGGGATACCTAATGTATCCAAGCAACACATGATTTACAAGTGTGGATCATGTCAATTTGGTAAGTCTCACAGGTTGCCCTATTCAAGGAAAGGTTTCATGCATGAAGACTACCTAGACTTGGTACACACAGATGTTTGGGGACCTAGCAAGGACCCTTCAAATTCAGGTTCAAGGTATTATGTGTCCTTCATTGATGATTATAGCAGATGGACCATCTTATACTTTATGAAGCATAAAGATGAAGTGTTTAATTGTTTCAAGAGGTATCTTGCACTTGTTGAAAATCAAACAGGAAGAAGCTTGAAAAGGCTAAGGTCAGATGGTGGAGGAGAATACTTCTCCAATGAGTTTGAAGATTTCTTGCAGGAAAGAGGCATCAAAAGGGAGATTACTACAAGGTACTCACCTGAACAAAATGGGGTAGCTGAAAGAAGGAATAGACTCATTGTAGAAACAGCTAGGTCTATGCTTAATGAAAAGAAGTTGCCAAATTATCTTTGGGCAGAGAGTGTATCCACTGCCACCTATCTTATCAACAGGTTGCCATCCAAATCACTTGATGGCATGACACCATATGAAGCTTGGCATGGTAAGAGACCTTCTCTGGATCATTGTAAAATCTTTGGTTGTGTAGCATATGTGCATATTCCCTCACAGGTAAGGGGAAAGCTAGATCCTAAAGCTGAAAAGTGTATCTTCATTGGTTATGATTTGAACCAAAAGGGATACAGATTCTACAACCCAACAAACAAAGGCTTCAAGGTAAGCAGAGATGTCATCTTTGATGAGAATGACTCATGGTATGAGAATGAGTGCAGGAAAGTTAGTCTACCCTATGATATGGAAGAAGATTTCCCAAGGCTCACCAAGGAGGAATCAATTCAGAAAGAAGATTCAAGCTCAGATGATGATGATACAATCAATCTTGAGGAATTCAAGGCTTGGAAGTCCAAAGGAAAGATGAAGATGAAAAAGCTAGAGGATATACCAGAATCCTCAACCCAAGCAATTAGAAGATCTCAGAGAGAAAGCAAAAGACCTATCAGATTTGGGTATGACACATCACTTGTAACTAAACATTCTGTATATCTTGCAAAGGACTTGTTGAACGAAGAACCAGGTACCTATGAAGAAGCAATCACCAAACCAGAATGGAAAGAAGCTATGGATGAAGAAATGGAAGCTCTCAAGGAGAGTGATACTTGGGACTTGGTACCCAAGAAGGAATCTATGAAGGTGATAGGATCCAGATGGATCTATAAGCTAAAGAGGAATTCAGATGGAACCATAAACAGGTACAAAGCTAGGTTGGTAGCCAAGGGTTTTGCACAAACCCAAGGCATTGATTATGAGGAGACATTTTCTCCTGTGGCTAAGATGCCAACTATCAGAATATTGGTAAGTGTAGCTACATCCAAAAATTGGAACATGTACCAATTAGATGTCAAGAATGCTTTCTTGAATGGATGGATATCTGAAGAAGTCTACATGTCACAACCACCTGGCTATGAAGACCCCAAGAAGGTAAACTATGTTTGTAAATTGAAGAAGGCTCTATATGGTTTGAAGCAGGCACCTAGAGCATGGAACTACAGGTTGACAACCTACCTCCAAGACCAAGGATTTGTGATGAGTAAAGCATACACTTCTCTATTCATAAAGAGAAGTAGTACAGAGGTAATCTATTTGTGTGTTTATGTTGATGACATCATCATTACAGGCAATGATGTCAATGGGATTAGACACATCAAAGGACAGATGATGAAAGAATTCAAGATTAGTGATCTTGGATTATTGAAGTACTTCTTAGGTCTTGAGTTAGTCTACACCAACTCAGGTATATATATCACTCAAAAGAAGTATGTACAGGATATGGTCAAG
>CM035414.1:52905349-52930349 GCA_020310875.1 Ceratopteris richardii
CTATAGTTCCATGCCCTTGGGGCCTGCTTCAAGCCATACAAAGCTCTCTTGAGCTTGCACACATGATCTGGATACCTTTTATCTCTGAACCCTTGAGGTTGCTCCATGAATACATCATCTGAAATATAACCATTCAAAAAAGCATTTTTCACATCAAGTTGACATAACTTCCAACCTTTACATGCAGCAATAGCAATAAGAGTCCTGATGGTTGTCATCTTTGCCACAGGACTATAAGTCTCATCATAGTCAACACCATAAGTCTGAGCAAACCCTTTGACAACAAGTGTAGCTTTGTATCTAGACACACTTCCATCTGCAAACCTTTTTGTCTTGTAGACCCACTTGCATCCAATGATTTTCTGACTATTTGGTTTTGGAACCAAATCCCATGTTTGATTCTCCAATAGTGCATCATATTCTTCCTGCATAGCTTTCTCCCATTTTTCCTTACCTTTTGCCTCTTCATATGTAGAAGGGTCTTCATCTGTATTCACCATATAAGCATAATCTTTTGTGGCCAAAAATGAAGTATCATAGCTATACCTTGTAGGTTGCCACTTATTCCTTGTAGACCTCCTAAGCTCTCCACTTCTTGAGGTTTTCTGGTTCTTCATGTTCAGGATCAAATCTTGGGGCTTCTTCCACTTCAACCTGCACTTCATTATTCTCTTGTTCATTAAATATCTGAACCTTTGATTTACCTTTCCTTTGGCTCACTTCTTCTTCATCACCTGTATTGATATTGATTGTTCCTGCATACCAAGTGCTTTGCTCATCAAATGTAACATCTTTAGAAACCATGAATTGTTTTGTAGATGGACTCCACAATCTATAGCCCATTTGCTTATCATCATAACCAATGAAAACATATTTTTCAGCTTTAGGCTCCAACTTGTGCCTTAATTGTGATGGCACATATGCATATGCCACACATCCAAAAACTCTGCAATGATCCAAGGTAGGTCTCTTACCCCACCAAGCCTCATATGGTGTCATACCCTGCAAGGCTTTACATGGTAATCTATTGACCAAATAAGTGGCTGTATTTACAGCCTCAGCCCACAAATAATTAGGGAAATTTTTCTCCTTCATCATGGATCTTGCAAACTCAACAAGTGTTCTATTTCTCCTTTCTGCAACACCATTTTGTTGAGGAGAGTACCTGCAAGTAACTTCCCTTTTTATACCTGCATTCCATAAGTAATCACTGAACTCATTAGAGAAATACTCTCCCCCTCCATCTGACCTTAGTCTTTTCAACTTATGACCTGTAATTCTTTCTGCATATGCATGATAGTGTTTAAATGTATTAAACACTTCTGACTTATCTTTGATCACATAGATAGTGATCCATCTAGTAGCATCATCAACATAAATCACATAGTACCTTGACCCATTTATACTGAAATCCTTTGATGGTCCCCACACATCTGTGTGTACCAATTCAAGCTTCTCTGAGTACATAAAACCATGCTTGGAGTAAGAATTCTTATGAGCCTTACCTAATTGACATGCCTCACATTTGTATGTCATATGTTGACCTGCAACATTAGGCAATCCAAGCACTGAACCATTGTTAACCATATCTTTAATACCTCTTTCATTGAAATGTCCAAGCCTCTTGTGCCAAAGATCTAACTCAGAGATCTTATGTCCTCCATATGTGAACATAGCATGACCAATATTGCCTTGAATCTTTAATGTAAATACTCTTCCTTCCTTTTTCCCTGAAACAATCTGTTTATACCCTTGGCTAGGGTCTTCCACATATACTCCATCATTAGTGAACCTTACTTCATATCCCTTTTCAACAATTTGTCCTACACTTATCAAATTCTTAGGGATTGTAGGAACATACAAGACCTTACTCAATAAGGTGCTACCATCCTTGGCCTTCACTGATCCAATTGACTTCACATTGTGCTTTGTGTTGTCACCTGTCTGAACAACATGATTAAAAACATTATTCTCCAAATCAGTCATCAAGGATATATTACCACTCAGGTGATTGCTACACCCTGAGTCAATGTAGAAGATTCTTTGATCTTCACTCTGCCTTTCACAAGTTGCATTCATTATCAATGTTGAATCCTCCTTTTGATCTGAAGCATAATTGTAGTAGGTGTTGTTATATTGTTGACTTTGAATCCTCTACCTGCATTTCTTCCAAAGTAACTCCTTCCACCTCTACCTCTGAAATTACCTCTTTGATTTCTGCCACCTCTTCCTCTTGAATTATAATTTTGATTATATCCATTATTACTCTGAGTATTGTGCCAACAATCATTAGCTAAATGATTTGTCTTACCACAAATCCAGCAAGCTTTGCCTCCATCCTTGTTGTTTCTGCCTCTTCCTCTACCTTTGCCACCTCCTCTTCCTCTTAGGAAGTTGGCTTGAGTAGTTGTTCCTTCATCTTCACCTGCTTGTTGTTTACCTTTGCTATTCTTCTTCTTGTCCTTTGAGTACATTGCATTATCTGCACTCTTGTCACTATCTCCTTTAACATCCTGCTCAAATGTTAGCATATGACCTAGCAATTGATTTAAATCAGGAGTGAAATGGTCAAGTGATAATTCTGTAGACAAAATGAATGGCTTCCATTTGTCATCACCTCTCAAACCTGTAAGGATTTGCCTTACCAATTTATCCTCCTCAATGTCCTCATCAACAGCTCCTAATGCATCTGCAATGTCTTTCATCCTTGTTACATAGTCTGAAATAGATTGAGAGGCCTTCTTCTTAAAGGTTGTAAACTCTGCCCATAAGGATGCCTTCCTTGACTTTGTAGTATTCTGGAAATGCTCCTCCAAAGCATTCCAAATATCAGTTGCACTTTCAAGACCTCGAATATGAGGTAACAAGTAATCATTGACTGCCATATAGATAATGCTCCTAGCTTGAGCATCTTTCTTCATCCAATTTTTCAAATCTGCTAACTCTTCCCTAGTTGGAACACTAGGATCTCTGAACTGTGGCTTCTCTTCTTCTCCTGTGATGTAAGCAATTAAATCTTTGCTCATAAGATGAGCTTCCATCCTCATTGACCATGCAGGATAGTTTTCCCTATCCAATTTCTCTATCTGTAGAGAATCTCCCATCTTGTGTCCACCTGTGTATTGAAATCTTCAAGTTTTATGAATAATATATGTACCTTTACTTCGACTTAGACTCCTTTTATCCTTCTTGATGTCGTATGGTCTCCTCCTCTTGCTTTGCCTTCAAACTTTCACCTTTTAGTTCTTCAAATGTTGAATTTCTTGAATCTGCAGCAGTCGGGACCTTCCTTTCCTTGATTTGATGTCTCCTGCTCTGATACCACTGATGGAGAGTGTTAATCTCCAAAAGAATAACCTACTCTTGAATTTAGAACACCTCTATATCAAGAGTAAGTCAAAACCTTCACTAAATTAGAGGTCCAATCTCCAAATTATCAAAAGTTAACAAATTCTGTGAAGAAGATAAAACACAGAAATTCTGCTGCACAATTTCTTCTCATTGACCTATCAAACATGTAAAGTTTTCTATGAAATTTTGTATGGAGTGTCGCCTAGAGATTGCGCACCTCCTCCAAGTTAAAGTTCTTCAAAAGGTTTAGTATAACTTGAGAAATCAACTTCACAAGCTACCTATGTCTGAATCTGCACTTCTGAGAAGTCAATTTAGACACCCCTAACTTCTTAACTTCAATTCTCTCAGTACAAAACCCGTTTAAGCAAATGCTTCTAGCCACGAGTAGATTACCTTCCAACTTAAAGATTAAGTGCTTGCTTGCACAAAACTTTAAACTATGGAGTGAGAACTAACCAAAAGATTAAGATCGAAATTTGCGCCTGTTTCAGAGAACTGTGAACACTCAACACATATGAATGTTCCTACTAACAATTCTCCTAGCCTGTTTGCAATTAGACTCTGAAACTCAGGTCACAGGCTCATTAACTACCAACTTAGATATCCTCAAAAGGATTTCACAATTGATCAAACACAGACGGAGCAGACACGAAAAGATCGGGCGCAATATTTCTTCATTAACTCAGAAAGTTACAGTTGAGTGATGAGAGGAAACTCAACTAACTTTTCACATGTCTCATGACATCTATCTTCCTCATTCTTGACTTCTATCTATTCTCACATATACTCTCATATCACGCCTCGACATTTTCAAGGTATTTATAGATAAATTTGTACAAGTCTATGACTAATCAAAGATCTAAGTGACCTATGTACATATGTATACATTCCTCACATATTATGAATGTGTCTTCCTTCCAAGCTTCAAGAATTGATTTCATCCTTCATTCTTTAGTCTTCAAACATTCAATTGGTGATTGATCTGCACCAACATGTATCTATCTATCTATCTATCTATCTATCTATCTATCTATCTATCTATCTATCTATCTATCTATCTATCTATCTATCTATCTATCTATCTATCTATCTATCTATCTATCTATCTATCTATCTATCTATGTATCTATGTATCTATGTATCTATGTATCTATGTATCTATCTATCTATCTATCTATCTATCTATCTATCTATCTATCTATCTATCTATCTATCTATCTATCTATCTATCTATCTATCTATCTATCTATCTATCTATCTATCTATCTATCTATCTATCTATCTATCTATCTATCTATCTATCTATCTATCTATCTATCTATCTATCTATCTATCTTTCTATCCTTCCTTCTATCCATCTATCCATCTATCCATCTATCCATCTATCCATCTATCCATCTTTCCATCTATCCATCTATCGATCTATCGATCTATCGATCTATCGATCTATCGATCTATCGATCTATCGATCTCTGTTGGTACAAGTCATGTTGAGAGTGATGGATGGATGCACTCAAGAAATGAGTTGGTGCTGCCAAACCTGCTTCACACCTGCCCTCTTTTCTCTTCTGATATGCTTAGTACACTTGCTTAGCTTCCAAATGACACAAAGAAACCATATATGTACTTTGAAAATGGTTTGGGTAATGATCAAACCAAAAAACAGATAACTTGATACTTCAAAATCAAGAAAAACTTTCTATTCCTGTAGTGATACCTGCTCAGACTTTTACTCAGTGTGACCAGCACACTTAAAATTGGAACAATTCCTTTTGGGAGTATTAAAGTACCTTAATAAGCTACCAATCACAAGTGGAATCACTTCAATTGATAAACTATGCAGTGAGAAATAAGTTTAGCAAAATTATAATCACCCCCGACTTTTTAGGAACTCTGCAGACACAGACAAGTGTGCACTTCGAATCAGATTTCTCCCAAATGGCTGAATGAAATCCTCTGAGATTTTGTATGCTTGTAGTAGACCTTGAGCTGGTTCCAATGAGCTATAGATCTCTTGATTTGGTTCAGTAGATCCAGAGATATGCCCTGATGAAGTTGACAGACTTGGAGTAGGAAACTCAGACAAAACAGAGATGATGAATGTATACTTCTATTGATAAATGTGTTTGTACAATCTCATTAGCTTGACAAGCATAGCTAAATGAGGTATTGTGGTGTTGGCTATGGGATAGCACTCACACACAATGAGTTACAATGCTAACAATGCCTCGGGGAGTGAGCTAGAGTGAATAACTAACCGCGACTTTTCAAATCATCTTTTATAGTGATTTTTTGATCATTTGAATTTGAAATTCAAACTAAGGCTCCCTAGAATCTCTCCTCTAAAAGTAGGGAGATATTCTCTCCATCACACCATTCAAATTTCCACGACTTATGAGGTAGGTATGTAATTACATGAGATGCCAAGTCATAAAGACTTTTACAAGTGGTAAAGAGGTAAGAATTTATAAGCATATGTTCATGTGAGTTTTTGGTTCAAGTGAAGCCTTGATAAAGCTTTGTCCAAGCTAGCCTTCCATGGGTCTAATGTTCCAAGCCAATGTGTGAAGGCTTGATATGCACCAACAAGTCAAGCCTTCACATTTGGCTTGGACATCTACTTTGAAGACTCTACATGAAGCAAGGAGCATAGGAACACTAGCTTATGAGTTATTACCTTTTTACCCATTGTAAAAGTCTATATGACTTGGCGCATTATGCAATCACACCTAATTGATTGAAAGTGGCGGAAAAGGTTGTTGATTGATTGAGAGAATATCTCAATCAACTTTTTTAGGTGAAAGATTTTAGGAGATTGATTTGAATTCTAATTCAAGCTCTCACTCAACTCCTATAAAAACTACAAGTCAAAAGTTGCAGTTGTTCTTCACTCATCCCGAGGCATTACTGTATCAATCATTGAGTGTGTGAGGTCTACTCTATAGCCTACACCTCTGAGTACCATTGAGCTATGTTTATCATGCCAATGGAATGTACATTTACATGATCTAATACAAATATTTACATTCATCATCTCTGTTATTCTCTGAGTGTACCACTTCAACTACTGTCAACTTCAAAGAGACATATCTCAGTGCCTACTGAACCAAATCAAGTGATGGAGAGTGTTAATCTCCAAAAGAACAAGTTAACCTTGAATTTAGATCACCTCTATATCAAGATCAACTTTAGACTCCACCTAATTTAGAGAATCTTCACCAAATTATCAGAAAATTGATTATTCTGAAAATTTCAGTTTCTTCAGAAAAGTCTGCTGCAGATTAGTCACTCATTGACTAATCAATCCTGTAAAGTTTTTGATAAAACTTTGCACAACACTTCGCCTTAAGGTTGCGCAACTTTGCCAAGTTAAATCTCTCAAAAAGATTAAGTACACACTGAGAAATGTGTGAAACACTTTACCTATGTCTGAAAGTGCTTCTCTGCAAAGGCGACTTTGACACCTGCAACTTCTTAGCACTGGTTCTCCTAAAATAAATCCCGTTTGATCAAGATCTTTTAGCCATAGATAGCTTACCTTCCAACTTAGATTTTAAGCCCTCATTTGTATAAAACTTTACACTGTAGACTGAGCAATGATCACTTCATTGAAGATGAAATGTGCGCCAGATTTCTCGACTGTTAGAACATTCTTACATATGAATGTTCCTAATCAAAATTCTCACAGCCTGATTACAATTAACCTCTCAAATTCTAGCCATAGATAGATTAGCTATGGACTTAGATACGTGCAAAAGGATTTCTCAAAAGATTAAACACAGAGGGAGCAGACAGCAAAATATCGGGCGCAAAATTTTTCGATTTCTCAGAAAATTTACATCTAAGTGAGGATGGACAATTCACTCACTCTTCATGTGTCTAATGACACTAATTTTTCTCTCCCTATTCTCAAATCTCTTTTTCTCTCTTCTTGCCCGACATTTTCAAACATATTTATAGATGAATATATACAAGTGTATGACTTAAACAAGGGTATAAGTCAGCTAATGTACATATGTGTACATATCTTTGAGTTTTCTGAAAATGTCCTTCCTTCAACCATCTGACTTTGTTTCCTTCTTGACTCCTTGACTTCATTTCTCCATAATCCTTCAATTGATGATTGTCATGCACCAACAGCTCCCCCTCAATCATTAATTGAGGTTCTTTTCTATCTTCTTTACTCCAGCCATATCCTTGAATCTTTGTAGTTTTGGTCCATCTAGACTTTTAGTCATCATATCTGCAATTTGATCTTTTGTAGGGGTGTGTATGACTTCAATTTCCTTCTCAATGACCTTCTCTCTCAGGAAATGATACTGTATTTCAATATGCTTAGTTCTAGCATGAAATACAGGATTAGCTGCCAAGTATAATGAACTCATATTGTCTCCACAAATAATAGGAGTACTCTGAATCACATCAAAAACTTTCAAAAGTGTCTTTAGCCATATTACCTCTTTTGCAGCTTCCACCATACCTTTATATTCTGCTTCTGTAGATGACAAAGCAACTGTATGTTGCTTCTTGGAACACCATGAAATCAATTTGTCTCCTACATAGCACAAGTATCCATGTGTTGATCTTCTATCATCCACATTACCTGCCCAATCTGCATCACTATATATCTTGATTCTTGTATCTGAAGTAAACCCATAGTACAACCCTTCTTTGAGTGTACCCTTGATGTACCTAAGTACTCTTTGTCCTGCAATCCAATGTTCTTTTCTAGGACAATGCATGAATTGTGAAAGCACACCAACTGCATATGACAAGTCAGGCCTTGTCAATGTAGCATAAATCAAGCTACCAACCAAACTTTGATAGAGTTTCATATCTCTGAACTCTTCTCCTCCAAACCTAGACAATTTATGGTTCACTTCCAAAGGTGTAGGTGCAACCCTGCAATCTTCCATTTCAAATTTGGTTAGCAAATTTTTAAGATACCTTTCTTGAGTCACATATACTCCATGTTGAGTATAAGTGATCTCCATTCCCAAGAAGAATGATAGGTTCCCCAAATCACTGATTTTGAACTCTTTCTCCATCTGCTTTTTGATCATTTGTATCCCCTTATCATCTGTTCCTGTAAGTATTATGTCATCAACATAAATACACACATAAATAAACCCATCTTCACTTGCTTTGACTAGCAAGCTACTATCTGCCTTTGATGCTTGAAATCCAAGATCATTCAAGAATTTTACAAGCCTATAATTCCAAGCCCTTGGGGCTTGCTTCAACCCATACAAAGCTCTTTTGAGCTTACACACATAATTTGGACTCACTTGATCTTTGAACCCATCTGGTTGCTCCATGTAGACTTCATCTGAAATGTAACCATTCAAGAAAGCATTTTTAACATCTAATTGAGACAACTTCCAACCTTTACAAGCAGCAATTGCAATGAGTGTCCTGATGGTTGTCATCTTTGCCACAGGACTATAAGTCTCATCATAGTCCACTCCATATGTCTGTGCATACCCTTTCACAACAAGTCTAGCTTTGTACCTAGACACACTTCCATCTGCAAATTTCTTTGTTTTGTAAACCCACTTACATCCAATAATCTTCTGACTATTAGGTTTAGGAACCAAATCCCATGTTTGATTCTCTATCAATGCATTATACTCCTCTTGCATAGCATCTTCCCAATTCTTCTTTCCTTTGGCTTCTTCATATGTAGAAGGGTCTTCATCTGCTTTTACCAAATAAGCATAATCTTTAGTAGTCAAGAATGAAGTATCATAGCTATACCTTGTAGGTTGCCATTTGTGCCTAGATGATCTCCTAACTTCTGCACTTCTTGAGGTCTCTGGTTCATCACATTCTGGATCAAACCTTGGCCTCTCTTCAACTTCAATCTGCACTTCATTACTCTCACTTTCATCAAGTAATTGAATCTTTGCTTTACCTTTTCTTTGATCCACTACTTCTTCATCATCTGCATGTACATTATATTTACCTGCATACCAAGTACCTTGCTCATCAAATGTAACATCCTTGGATACAATAAATTGCTTTGTGGATGGACTCCACAACCTGTATCCCATTTGCTTATCATCATAACCAATGAATACATACTTCTCTGCCTTAGGCTCCAACTTATGCCTCAATTGAGATGGCACATATGCATATGCCAAGCATCCAAATATTCTGCAATGATCCAAGGTAGGTTTCTTACCCCACCAAGCTTCATATGGTGTCATACCCTGCAAAGCTTTACAAGGCAATCTATTAACCAAATATGTAGCTGTATTAATAGCCTCAGCCCACAAATAATTTGGGCAATTCTTCTCTTTCATCATGGACCTTGCAAACTCAACAAGAGTCCTATTTCTTCTTTCTGCTACCCCATTTTGTTGAGGAGAGTACCTGCAAGTAACTTCTCTCTTTATACCTGCATTCCACAAATAATCATTGAACTCATTTGAAAAATACTCTCCCCCTCCATCTGATCTTAGTCTCCTCAATTTTTGACCTGTAATCCTTTCTGCATATGCATGATAGTGTTTAAATGTATTAAACACTTCTGACTTTTCCTTAATCACATAAATTGTGATCCACCTGGTAGCATCATCAACATATATGACATAATATCTTGAACCATTTATACTAAAGTCCTTTGAAGGACCCCACACATCTGTATGCACCAATTCAAGTCTTTCTGAATACATAAATCCATGCTTGGAATAAGATTGCTTATGAGCCTTACCTAATTGACATGCCTCACATCTGTATGTCATGTGTTGACCTGCAATGTTAGGCATTCCAAGCACTGAATCATTGTTAATCATTTCTTTGATACCTCTTTCATTAAAGTGTCCAAGTCTTTTGTGCCAAAGATCCAATTCTGACACCTTCTGCTCTCCATATGTGAACATAGCATGTCCAACATTTCCTTGTACCTTCAATGTGAAAAGCCTTCCTTCTTTCTTTCCTGCAATAACTTGTTTATACCCTTGACTAGGGTCTTCCACATAAACTCCATCATTGGTAAACCTTACCTCATAACCTTTTTCCACAATTTGACCTACACTGATCAAATTCTTTGGAATTGTGGGAACATAAAGTACCTTACTCAGAAGAGTGCTCCCATCCTTAGCCTTGACTGAACCAATTGACTTTACCTTATGCTTTGTATTATCACCTGTCTGCACTGTATGATTAATTGCATTATGATCTAGGTCAGTCATCAAAGCAATATTTCCACTTAAATGATTACTACATCCTGAATCAATATAGAACACTCTCATGTCCTCATGTGAGGTTTCACATGTATTCATAATGAGAGTCGAATCCTCCTTTTGATCTGATGCATAGTTGTAGTAGGTATTATTATAGGATTGATTTTGGAAGTTTCTTCCACCACCTCTTCCAAAAGAATTCCTACCACCTCTACCTCTGAAATTTCCTCTCTGAAATCTACCACCTCTTGCTCTTTGATTAAAGTTCTGATAATTACCATTGTTTTGATTATTGTGCCAACAATCATGAGATAGATGATTGGCCTTACCACATATCCAACAAGCTCTTGCATTCTCTTTGTTGTTTCTGCCTCTTCCTCTACTTCTGCCATTTCCTCTTCCTCTTATAAAGTTTGCTTGGTTTGATGTACCTTCTTCTTCACCTGATTGTTGCTTCCCTTTGTTGGCTTTCTTCTTGTCTTTAGAATACATTGCATGACCTGCACTCTTATCAACATCTCCTTTGACATCATTCTCAAAAGTTAGCATATGACCTAACAATTGATTCAAATCAGGAGTAAAATGATCTAATGAAAGTTCTGTAGATAAAATGAAAGGCTTCCATTTCTCATCTCCTCTTAGCCCTGTGAGTATTTGTCTTACCAATTTGTCTTCTTCAATATCTTCATCAACTGCACCTAAAGAATCTGCAATGTCCTTCATCTTTGTCACATAATCAGAAATTGATTGTGAGGCCTTCTTCTTGAAGGTAGTAAACTCTGCCCATAGTGAAGCCTTCCTTGATTTGGTTGTATTTTGGAAATGCTCTTCCAAAGCATTCCAAATGTCACAAGCACTCTCAAGTCCTCTAATGTGAGGAAGCAAATAGTCATTGACTGCCATGTAGATGATGCTTCTTGCTTGAGCATCCTTCTTCATCCAATTCTTCAAATCTGCAAGCTCCTCCCTAGTTGGAACACTAGGATCTCTGAATTCTGGCTTTTCTTCATCTCCTGTGATGTATCCTATCAGATCTTTGCTCATAAGGTGAGCTTCCATCCTCATAGACCATGCAGGATAGTTCTCTCTATCCAATTTTTCAATTTGGAGACTATCTCCCATCTTTACTTCACCTGTAGCTTCAAATCTTTAACCTTTACAGATAATAAATGTACCTTTACTTCGAATGTTGCTCCTTCTGATCCTTTTGATGCTCTTTGTATGTCTTCCTTTGATCTTTCTTCAACCTTTACCCTTCTGCACCTTCAAAATGTAAAGTTTTGTATTTCTGCAATAGTCGGAGTCTTCTTCACTTCAATTTTGACACAACCTGCTCTGATACCACTGATGGAGAGTGTTAATCTCCAAAAGAACAAGTTAACCTTGAATTTAGATCACCTCTATATCAAGATCAACTTTAGACTCCACCTAATTTAGAGAATCTTCACCAAATTATCAGAAAATTGATTATTCTGAAAATTTCAGTTTCTTCAGAAAAGTCTGCTGCAGATTAGTCACTCATTGACTAATCAATCCTGTAAAGTTTTTGATAAAACTTTGCACAACACTTCGCCTTAAGGTTGCGCAACTTTGCCAAGTTAAATCTCTCAAAAAGATTAAGTACACACTGAGAAATGTGTGAAACACTTTACCTATGTCTGAAAGTTCTTCTCTGCAAAGGCGACTTTGACACCTGCAACTTCTTAGCACTGGTTCTCCTAAAATAAATCCCGTTTGATCAAGATCTTTTAGCCATAGATAGCTTACCTTCCAACTTAGATTTTAAGCCCTCATTTGTATAAAACTTTACACTGTAGACTGAGCAATGATCACTTCATTGAAGATGAAATGTGCGCCAGATTTCTCGACTGTTAGAACATTCTTACATATGAATGTTCCTAATCAAAATTCTCACAGCCTGATTACAATTAACCTCTCAAATTCTAGCCATAGATAGATTAGCTATGGACTTAGATACGTGCAAAAGGATTTCTCAAAAGATTAAACACAGAGGGAGCAGACAGCAAAATATCGGGCGCAAAATTTTTCGATTTCTCAGAAAATTTACATCTAAGTGAGGATGGACAATTCACTCACTCTTCATGTGTCTAATGACACTAATTTTTCTCTCCCTATTCTCAAATCTCTTTTTCTCTCTTCTTGCCCGACATTTTCAAACATATTTATAGATGAATATATACAAGTGTATGACTTAAACAAGGGTATAAGTCAGCTAATGTACATATGTGTACATATCTTTGAGTTTTCTGAAAATGTCCTTCCTTCAACCATCTGACTTTGTTTCCTTCTTGACTCCTTGACTTCATTTCTCCATAATCCTTCAATTGATGATTGTCATGCACCAACATCAAGTGATTCAAAGATTGATAGATTTAGCTCAAAGCATACCACAAGCATACAAAGTTTGAAGCAACTTGGTTCAGCCAATTTCAAGAAATCGTGGTCGAAGTGCTAACTGTTGCAGTTCTTACAGTAAACGAGTAATTTCCGGTAGAAGAACGAAGTAGATCTCGCAGAGTATTGCGAAGCTTTGTATGAGAGATAGCTCACTCTATAGCTAGACATCTCTACTTTTAGTTGATCAATCTTTCCGATGAAAAAGATATCTACACACAGTACAAAGTTTGACCGGAAAGAGGCTGTCTGAACTAGAGGAGTTTTTTTTTCTTAAACTTCAGAAAGAGTTCAGTAAGTTAAGAAAGTTCACGCATCACTTCCTTACTTCATGTATGTTCACTTGAAGTAATTATAAACAGAATTGAAGTTCATTCCGGTACAATTCCGGTACGATTACTGTTGGTGTAACACAAGCCTTCACATTTGGCTTGGATATCTACCTTGAAGACTATACATGAAGCGTAGACCATAGGAACTTATGCCTATGATTTTTTACCATTTTATCTGTTGTAAAAATATAAATGACTTGACGTATTACGCAATCACGCCTAATTGATTGAAAGTCGTGAAAAGGCGGTTGGTTGATCGAGAGAATATCTCAATCAACTTTTTTTAGGTGAAAGATTTTAGGAGATTGATTTGAATTCTAATTCAAGTCATCACTCAATTCCTATAAAAGCTACAAGGAAAAATGTCGCTGGGGGTTCTTCACTCATCGCGAGACATTACTGTATCAATCACTGAGTGTGTGAGGTCTACTTTATAGTCTACATCTCTGAGTACCATTGAGCTATGTTTATCATGCCAATGGGAATGTACATTTACATGATCTAATACAAATACTTACATTCATCTACTCTGTGATTCTCTGAGTCATTATCTTCAAGTCTGTCAACCTTGAAGAAGTATATCTCAGGATCTACTGAACCAAATCAAGTGATTCAAAGCTTGATAGATTCAGCTCAAAGCATACCACAAACATACAAAGTTTGAAGCAACTTGATTCAGTCAATTTCGAGAAATCAAGAAATTACAGTCAAGTGCTCACTGTTGCAATTCTTATAGTAAACGAGTAATTTTCCGGTAGAAGAACAAAATAGATCTCGCAGAGTAATGCAAAGCTTTGTATGAGAAATAGCTCACTCTATAGCTAGACATCTCTATTTTTAGTTGACCAATCTTTCCGGTGAAAAAGATATCTATACACTGTACAAAGTCTGACCGAAAAGAGGCTGTCTGAACTAGAGAAGTTTTTTCTTAAACTTCAGAAAAAGTTCTGTTAGTTAAGAGAGTTTATGTGTCACTTCCTTACTTCATGTATGTTCACTTGAAGTAATTATAAACATAATTATAGTTCATTCCGGTACAATTCCAGTACAATTACGGTGACAGTACAGTGGTAGTCTGGTGAAATTTCGGTCTGGTGAAATTTCGGTGAATTTTTTAAAAAGTTAGAACACAGTCTTATATCAGTTTCCACAAGGCTTAGTCTTCGCTGCATCATCAAGGAGTAGAAACAGAGAAAAGGATCAAAGAGGGCTGGTACAAAGCAGGATTAGCAGTACCAACTCAATCTTCTGAGTGCATCCAACCATCACATCCAACAGTGGTATCAGAGCATATAAGGTAATCATGGGTGATGGTTTCCCTTCCTTCATTGACAAATTGGACAGAAACAATTATCAGGCTTGGTCATTGAGAATGAAGACCTATCTACAAGGGAGAAGCTTATTTGGATACATATCAGGAGATGAGGAATTGCCCTCATTCAAGACCAGAGGACTACCTACAAAGGATGAACATGAGAGGCTCAACCAATGGTGTGCAAAAGATGCTTTGGCAAGGTCTTATCTCTTAAACTCTATATCTGACTTTCTGTTACCTCATGTAAGGAATTGTAAGACTTCCCAAGAGACTTGGGAAACCTTGTCAACGTATTTTTCATCAAGCACAAGGGCCAGAAAGAATCAGCTATGGATTGAGTTTACAACTCTTAGGAAGCAATCAAAACAATGTGTCTCAGATTTTGTCACCAAAGTCAAGGAAATTGCAGATCAACTTGCAAGTGTTGGAGAAGAAATTGAGGAAGAGCAAATAGTCAGACAAGTGATCAATGGACTAAAGGCAGATGACAAGTGGGAGAGCTTTACTACAACAATGGACTTATACATGGACATCCAAGCACCTGATCTAACAACTCTGATTGGACAACTCTTTACACATGAAGCAAAAATCACAAAGAATGGAGAGCAATCAAAAGGTAACAATCCCTCTGCCCTTTATACTGATAAGAAGGTAAAAGATAAAGGTAAAAGCAAGAAGGTTGATGAAGAAGGCTCTACCTCCCAAGCAAACTATGCAGGGAGAGGTAGATCATCTAGAGGTAGGGGCAGAGGAGGTAAGTCAGGTAGGGGGAGACCCTACAACCATTCTCCATGCAATATCTGTGGCTTGTCTAACCATACTACAGATGAATGCTACAAAAATTACAAGAACCAAAGAGGAAGAGGTCACCAAAGAGGAGGATACTCTCAAGGCAGAGGCAGATTCAACCAATCTCAAGGCTACCATGGCTACAACAATAATTACAACAATAGCTACAATCACAATGGCAATTATCAAGGTGGATACAGAAATAGAAGAGATTACAACAACTATGCAGAGGAGCAAGATGACTCCCTATTGATCATGAATATGACCTCCAAGATAGGTACAAATGATGATCATTTATTTTATATTGATTCAGGTTGTTCTAATCATGTAGCTGGTAATGTGGCACTACTCTCTGATTTGGAAGAACCCAAAGGCAAGCACCAAGTGCAGACAGGTGACGACACTAAACATTCAGTTGTTAAAGTAGGCAATGTCAAAACAAGTGATGGTAATCAGAATTTATTAAGTAGAGTGTTGTATGTTCCAACAATCACCAAGAATCTGATGAGTGTAGGTCAGATTGTGGAAAAAGGTCTACAGGCCAGGTTCACTCAACATGGTGCATATGTGGAGGATCCAAGACATGGATTCAGAAGGATAGCTAAGGGAGAAAAATCAGGTAGATTGTTTACCTTTGAACTTGAAGACACTAAGAGTATTGCTTTGTACAACTATAAGGATCAAACCCTATCAGAATTGGAGATTTGGCACAAGAGATTAGGTCACATTGGAGAGAGAACCTTAAAGCAAATGAGTAGGGATCAATGTGTGCATGGGATACCTAATATATCCAAGCAACACATGATATACAAGTGTGGGGCTTGTCAATTTGGTAAGTCACACAGATTGCCTTATACCAAGAAAGGTTTCATGCATAAAGATTATCTAGAATTAGTGCATACAGATGTTTGGGGACCTAGCAAGGAACCATCCATATCTGGATCGAGGTACTATGTGTCTTTCATTGATGACTATAGCAGGTGGACTGTCTTATACTACATGAAACATAAAGATGAAGTGTTTAATTGTTTCAAGAAGTATCTTGCACTGGTTGAAAACCAAACAGGAAGAAACTTGAAGAAGCTAAGGTCAGATGGAGGAGGAGAATACTTCTCAAATGAGTTTGAAGACTTCTTGCAGGAAAGAGGCATCAAGAGGGAGATAACCACAAGGTACTCACCTGAACAAAATGGGGTAGCTGAAAGAAGGAATAGACTCATTGTAGAAACAGCGAGGTCTATGCTTAATGAAAAGAAATTGCCAAATTATCTTTGGGCAGAGAGTGTATCTACTGCCACATATCTCATTAACAGGTTGCCATCAAAGACACTTGATGGAATGACACCTTATGAAGCTTGGCATGGTAAGAGACCATCTCTGGATCATTGCAAAATCTTTGGGTGTGTTGCATATGTGCATATTCCCTCACAGGTAAGGGGAAAGCTAGACCCTAAAGCTGAAAAGTGTATCTTCATTGGTTATGATTTGAATCAGAAGGGATACAGATTCTACAACCCCTCAAACAAAGGCTTCAAGGTAAGCAGAGATGTCATCTTTGATGAAAATGATTCATGGTATGAAAATGAGTGCAGGAAGGTTAGTCTACCTTATGACATGGAAGAAGACTTTCCCAAGCTTATCAGGCAAGAACCAAGTCAGAAAGAGGACACAAGCTCAGATGATGAAGACACCATTAATATTGAAGAATTCAAGGCTTGGAAATCAAAAGGGAAGATGAAGATGAAGCAACTAGAAGATAATCCAGAATCCTCAACTCAAGCTATGAGGAGATCTCAAAGAGAAAAGAAGAAACCTATTAGGTATGGGTATGATACTTCACTTGTAACCAAGCACTCTGTATATCTTGCAAAGGAGCTCTTGAATGAAGAACCAGGTACATTTGAAGAAGCAATCACTAAACCAGAATGGAAGGAAGCAATGGATGAAGAAATTCAGGCTCTCAAAGAGAGTGACACTTGGGACTTGGTACCCAAAAAAGAGTCTATGAAGGTGATAGGATCCAGATGGATCTACAAACTCAAAAGAAATTCAGATGGTACAATAAACAGGTATAAAGCTAGATTGGTAGCCAAGGGTTTTGCACAAACCCAAGGCATTGATTATGAGGAGACATTTTCTCCGGTGGCTAAGATGCCAACTATCAGAGTTATGGTGAGTGTAGCTGCATCCAAGAATTGGAACATGTATCAATTGGATGTGAAGAATGCATTCTTGAATGGATGGATATCTGAAGAAGTCTACATGTCAGAACCACCTGGCTATGAAGAACCTAATAAGGTAAATCATGTTTGTAAGTTGAAGAAGGCTCTGTATGGTTTGAAGCAGGCACCTAGAGCATGGAATTACAGATTGACAACCTATCTCCTAGATCAAGGATTTGTGATGAGTAAAGCAGATACTTCATTGTTTATCAAAAGGAACAATTCAGAGGTAATATATTTATGTGTCTATGTTGATGACATCATTATTACAGGAAATAATGTTCAGGGAATTAGACAGATCAAAGGACAGATGATGAAGGAATTCAAGATCAATGATCTTGGATTATTAAAGTATTTCTTAGGTCTTGAATTGGTCTACACAAATTCAGGTATCTACATCACTCAAAAGAAGTATGTGCAGGATATGGTCAAGAAGTTTGGCTTGCAGGATGCTAAAGTCTCAACTACTCCTATGGAGGTCAACCTAAAGCTAAGTGCTCATGAAGGAGAAGAAATCCAAGACATCACAGGATACCAAAGTATGGTAGGTAGCTTGAACTATGCTACCTTGACAAGAATTGACATAGCATATGGAGTTAGTGTGCTTAGTCAATTTATGCACAAACCAAGAGTACCTCATTTGGAGGCAGCAAAGAAGATAGTAAAGTACCTAAAGGGAACACAAAATCATGGTTTGTACTTTCCATATTCATCAGACATTGATATTAAGGTATACTCAGATGCAGATTGGGCAGGTTGCAAGGATGATAGGAGGAGTACATCTGGTTACATATGTTTTGCAGGTGATAAACCAATTTCTTGGTCATCCAAGAAACAACCCACAGTAGCTTTGTCATCTACTGAGGCAGAATACAGAGGGCTAGCAAATGCCACTCAAGAAGCTATCTGGTTGAAGCTTTTATATACAGAGTTATGCTTATATACAAGATCACCAATTATCTTTGGAGATAATACAAGTTCTCTTCACCTTGCAGCTAATCCAATATATCATGCTAGGACAAAACACATAGAGGTTCATTACCACTATGTGAGAGAGAAGTTGCTTAGTACAGACATTCAGTTGACTTATGTGTCCACTAATATGCAATGTGCAGATTTACTCACTAAAGCTTTGGATGGAACTAAGTTATGCAGATTCAAATCCATGATTGGATTGCAGGATGTGATTGAAGAATGAAGCTGAAGACTTGAGCCAAAATGTTTGGCTTGAGGGGGAGCTGTTGGTGTAACACAAGCCTTCACATTTGGCTTGGATATCTACCTTGAAGACTATACATGAAGCGTAGACCATAGGAACTTATGCCTATGATTTTTTACCATTTTATCTGTTGTAAAAATATAAATGACTTGACGTATTACGCAATCACGCCTAATTGATTGAAAGTCGTGAAAAGGCGGTTGGTTGATCGAGAGAATATCTCAATCAACTTTTTTTAGGTGAAAGATTTTAGGAGATTGATTTGAATTCTAATTCAAGTCATCACTCAATTCCTATAAAAGCTACAAGGAAAAATGTCGCTGGGGGTTCTTCACTCATCGCGAGACATTACTGTATCAATCACTGAGTGTGTGAGGTCTACTTTATAGTCTACATCTCTGAGTACCATTGAGCTATGTTTATCATTCCAATGGGAATGTACATTTACATGATCTAATACAAATACTTACATTCATCTACTCTGTGATTCTCTGAGTCATTATCTTCAAGTCTGTCAACCTTGAAGAAGTATATCTCAGGATCTACTGAACCAAATCAAGTGATTCAAAGCTTGATAGATTCAGCTCAAAGCATACCACAAACATACAAAGTTTGAAGCAACTTGATTCAGTCAATTTCGAGAAATCAAGAAATTACAGTCAAGTGCTCACTGTTGCAATTCTTATAGTAAACGAGTAATTTTCCGGTAGAAGAACAAAATAGATCTCGCAGAGTAATGCAAAGCTTTGTATGAGAAATAGCTCACTCTATAGCTAGACATCTCTATTTTTAGTTGACCAATCTTTCCGGTGAAAAAGATATCTATACACTGTACAAAGTCTGACCGAAAAGAGGCTGTCTGAACTAGAGAAGTTTTTTCTTAAACTTCAGAAAAAGTTCTGTTAGTTAAGAGAGTTTATGTGTCACTTCCTTACTTCATGTATGTTCACTTGAAGTAATTATAAACATAATTATAGTTCATTCCGGTACAATTCCAGTACAATTACGGTGACAGTACAGTGGCAGTCTGGTGAAATTTCGGTCTGGTGAAATTTCGGTGAATTTTTTAAAAAGTTAGAACACAGTCTTATATCAGTTTCCACAAGGCTTAGTCTTCGCTGCGTCATCAAGGAGTAGAAACAGAGAAAAGGATCAAAGACGGCTGGTACAAAGCAGGATTAGCAGTACCAACTCAATCTTCTGAGTGCATCCAACCATCACATCCAACAATTACGGTGTCAGTCCAGTGGCAGTCCGGTGAAATTTCGGTGAAATTTTTCCAGTAAAGTTAGAGCATATGTTGAGCACTAGACTTTGCTAAGCTATTGATTGATTACAAAGAATTTCTGAATCACTCTAACTTAGTTCTTCTTGGCGTGGCGGTTTCCGCAAGGCTCAGTCTTCGTCGCGTTATCAAGGAGTAGAATCGGAGAAAAGGATCAAAGAGGGCTGGTGCAAAGCAAGATTAGCAGTACCAACTCAATCTTCTGAGTGCATCCAACCATCTCTCCCAACATCTATCGATCTATCTATCTATCTATCTATCTATCTATCTATCTATCTGTTGAGAGTGATGGATAGATGCACTCAAGAAATCAATTGGTGCTGCAAAACCTGCTTCACACCTGCCCTCTTTACTCTTCAGATATGCTTAGTAGACTTGCTTAGCTTCCAAATGACACAAAGAAACCATATATGTACTTTGGAAATGGTTTGAGTAATGATCAAACCAAAACAGATAACTTGGTACTTCAAAAGTCAAGAAAAACTTTCTATTCCTGTAGTGATACCTGCTCAGACTTTTACTCAGTGTGTCCAGCACACTTAAAATTGGAATAATTCCTTTTGGGAGTATTAAAGTATCTTAGTAAGCTACCAATCACAAGTGGAATCACTTCAATTGATAAACTATGCACTGAGAAATAAGTTTAGCAAACTTCTAGTTACCCCCGACTTTTTAGGAACTCTGCAGACACAGACCAGTGTGCACTTCGAAGCAGATTTCTCCCAAATGGTTGAATCAAATCCTCTGAGATTTTGTATGCTTGTAGTAGACCTTGAGCTGGTTCCAATGAGCTATAGATCTCTTGATTTGGTTCAGTAGATCCTGAGATATGCTCCTTTGAAGTTGACAGACTTGGAGAAGTTAACACAGAGAATCAGAAATGAGAAATGTGTATATATCTATTGATTGATAAGATTGTACAAGCTCAATAGCATGACAAGCATAGCTAATTGAGGTGTGGTGGTGTAGGCTATGGAGTAGCACTAACACACACCCAGTTACAATGAAGATATGCCTCGGGGAGTGAGCTGGAATGAGCGAACTAACCGCGACTTTTCAAATAGAGTTTTTATAGGAATTGATTGTGATTTGAATTTCAAATTCAAACTTAGGCTCCCTTGAATCTCTCTTCTAAAAGTAGGGAGATATTCTCTCCACTTAACTATTCTCTTTTTCCACGACTAATGAAGTAGTTGAATGACTTCAAGTGATTACAAATTAATGCCAAGTCAAAATAGACTTTTACAAGGAGTAAAAGATAATAACTCATAAGTATGAGTTCCTATGCCTTATCCTTCATGTAGAGATATCCTTCAAGGATTCCAAATCCATCTTCAATGTTCCAATGTTCCAAGCCAATGTGTGAAGGCTTGATATGCACCAACAGCTCCCCCTCAAGCCAAACACCTTGGCTTAAGTCTTCTCTTTCATTCTTCAATCACTTCCTGCAATCCAATCATAGTTTTGAATCTGCATAACTTGTTTCCATCCAATGCCTTTGTAAGTAAATCTGCACATTGCATATTAGTAGACACATATGTCAATTGAATCTCTTTGCTAAGTAACTTCTCTCTCACATAGTGGTAATGAACCTCTATGTGTTTGGTTCTGGCATGATAAATTGGATTTGCTGCAAGGTGAAGAGAGCTAGTGTTGTCTCCAAAGATAATAGGTGGTCTTGTTAGTAGACCTAACTCTGTATATAGAAGCTTCAACCAGATAGCTTCTTGAGTTGCATTGGCAAGCCCTCTATACTCTGCTTCAGTGGATGATAATGCCACTGTAGGTTGCTTCTTGGCTGACCAAGAAATAGGCTTATCTCCTGCAAAACAAATGTAGCCTGAGGTGCTCCTCCTATCATCCTTGCATCCTGCCCAATCTGCATCTGAGTAAACTTTAATGTCAATATCTGATGTATAAGGAAAGTACAAACCATGACTTTGTGTTCCCTTCAAATACTTCAAGATCTTCTTTGCTGCCTCTAGGTGAGGTATCCTTGGTTTGTGCATGAATTGACTAAGCACACTAACTCCATATGCTATGTCAATTCTTGTCAAGGTAGCATAGTTCAAACTACCTACCATACTTTGGTATCCTGTAATGTCTTTGATTTCTTCTCCTTCATGAGCACTTAGCTTTTGGTTAACCTCCATTGGAGTAGTAGATACCTTAGCATCCTGCAAGCCAAACTTCTTGACCATATCCTGTACATACTTCTTTTGAGTGATGTAGATTCCTGAATTTGTATAGACCAATTCAAGACCTAAGAAATACTTTAATAATCCAAGATCACTGATCTTGAATTCTTTCATCATCTGTCCTTTGATGTGTCTAATCCCATTGACATCATTACCTGTAATGATGATGTCATCAACATAAACACATAAGTAGATTACCTCTGTACTACTTCTCTTTATGAATAGAGAAGTGTCTGCTTTGCTCATCACAAATCCTTGGTCTAGGAGGTAGGTGGTCAATCTGTAATTCCATGCTCTAGGTGCCTGCTTCAAACCATACAGAGCCTTCTTCAACTTACAAACATAATGTACCTTTTTTGGATCTTCATAGCCAGGTGGTTGTGACATGTAGACTTCTTCAGATATCCATCCATTTAAGAATGCATTCTTCACATCCAATTGGTACATGTTCCAATTCTTGGATGCAGCTACACTCACCAATACTCTGATAGTTGGCATCTTGGCCACAGGAGAAAATGTCTCCTCATAATCAATGCCTTGGGTTTGTGCAAAACCCTTGGCTACCAACCTAGCTTTATACCTGTTTATTGTTCCATCTGAATTCTTCTTTAGTTTGTAGATCCATCTAGATCCTATCACCTTCATAGAGTCCTTCTTGGGTACCAAGTCCCAAGTATCACTTTCCTTGAGAGCTTCTATCTCTTCATCCATGGCTTCTCTCCATTCTGGTTTGATAATTGCTTCTTCATAGGTACCTGGTTCTTCATTCAACAAGTCTTTTGCAAGATATACAGAATGTTTAGTTACAAGTGATGTGTCATACCCAAATCTGATAGGCTTCTTCTTCTCTCTTTGAGATCTCCTCATTGCTTGAGTAGAAGTTTCTGGCTTATCCTCTAATTGCTTCATCTTCATCTTTCCTTTGGACTTCCAAGCCTTGAACTCTTCAAGGTTTATTGTATCATCATCTGAGCTTGAATCTTCTTGCTGAGTTGGCTCTTCCTTGGTAAGCTTTGGAAAATCTTCTTCCATGTCATAGGGTAGACTCACTTTCCTGCATTCATTCTCATACCAAGAGTCATTTTCATCAAATATGACATCTCTGCTTACCTTGAAGCCTTTGTTTGTTGGGTTGTAGAATCTGTATCCCTTTTGGTTCAAATCATAACCAATGAAGATACATTTTTCAGCTTTAGGGTCTAGCTTTCCTCTTACCTGTGAGGGAATATGCACATATGCTACACAACCAAAAATTTTGCAATGATCCAGAGAGGGTCTCTTACCATGCCATGCTTCATATGGTGTCATGCCATCAAGTGATTTGGATGGCAACCTATTGATGAGATAAGTGGCAGTGGATACACTCTCTGCCCATAGGTAATTTGGCAACTTTTCTCATTAAGCATAGACCTAGCTGTTTCTACTATAAGTCTATTCCTTCTTTCTGCTACCCCATTTTGTTCAGGTGAGTACCTTGTAGTGATCTCCCTTTTGATGCCTCTTTCCTGCAAGAAATCTTCAAACTCATTTGAGAAGTACTCTCCTCCACCATCTGACCTTAACTTCTTCAAACTTCTACCTGTTTGATTTTCAACAAGTGCAAGATACCTCTTGAAACAATTAAACACTTCATCTTTATGCTTCATAAAGTATAAAATGGTCCACCTGCTATAGTCATCAATGAAGGACACATAATACCTTGAACCAGAAATGGAAGGGTCCTTGCTAGGTCCCCAAACATCTGTGTGTACCAAGTCTAGATAGTCTTCATGCATGAAACCTTTCCTTGAGTAGGGTAATCTGTGAGACTTACCAAATTGACATGATCCACATTTGTAAATCATGTGTTGCTTGGATACATTAGGTATCCCAAGCACACATTGATCCCTGCACATTTGCTTTAGAGTTCTTTCTCCTATGTGCCCTAATCTCTTGTGCCATATCTCTAACTCTGAAAGTGTCTGATCCTTATAATTATATAAAGCAATGTTTTTTGTATCTTCTAGCTCAAATGTAAACAATCTACCTGATTTCTCCCCTTTGGCTATCCTTCTGAATCCATGTTTTGGATCCTCCACATATGCTCCATGTTGTGTGAATCTGACCTGCAAACCTTTCTCCACAATCTGACCAACACTCATTAAATTCTTAGTTATTGTAGGTACATAGAGTACCCTGCTTAATAGATTCTGATTACCATCACATGTCTTCACATTTCCAACTTTGACAACAGAGTGTTTAGTGTCATCACCTGTTTGTACCTGATGTTTGCCCTTGGGCTCTTCCAAATCAGAAAGTAGTGCCACATTGCCAGCTACATGGTTAGAACATCCTGAGTCAATGTAAAATAAATGATCATCATTTGTACCTATCTTGGAGGTCATATTCATGATCAATAGGGAGTCATCTTGCTCCTCTGTGTAGTTGTTGTAGTCTCTTCTATTTCTGAATCCACCTTGGTAGTTTCCATTGTGGATGTTGTTGTAGTTGTTGTTGTATTGATTGTTGTATCCATTGTAGCTTTGATGTTGGTTGAATCTGCCTCTCCCTTGAGAGTATCCACCTCTTGAGTAGCCTCTTCCTCTCTGATTTTTGTAATTCTTGTAGCATTCATCTGTGGTATGATTGGACAATCCAATGATGTTGCAAGGTGATGAGTTGTAGGGTCTCCCCCTACCTGATTT
>CM035414.1:52940349-52947849 GCA_020310875.1 Ceratopteris richardii
TTCCATTGTGGTTGTTGTTGTAGTTGTTGTTGTATTGGTTGTTGTATCCATTGTAGCTTTGATGTTGGTTGAATCTACCTCTCCCTTGAGAGTATCCACCTCTTGAGTAGCCTCTTCCTCTCTGATTTTTGTAATTCTTTTAGCATTCATCTGTGGTATGATTGGACAATCCACAAATGTTGCATGGTGATGAGTTGTAGGGTCTCCCCCTACCTGACTTACCTCCTCTGCCTCTTCCTCTAGATGACCTACCTCTCCCTGCATAATTAGCTTGAGAGGTAGAGCCTTCTTCATCCTGTTTCTTCTTGCCTTTATCTTTAATCTTTTTATCAGTATAGAGAGCAGAGGGGTTATTACCTTTTGATTGATCTCCAGCCTTTGTAAACTTTGCTTCATGTGTAAATAGTTGGCCCATAAGTGTTGTGAGATCAGGGGTATGCATGTCCATGTAGAGGTCCATTGCAGTGGTGAAACTTTCCCACTTGTCATCTGCCTTGAGTCCATTTGTCACTTGCCTGACTATTTGCTCCTCTTCAATTTCCTCTCCAATGCTTGCTAGTTGGTCTGCCACATCTTTGATCTTTGTCACATACTCTGAGACTGATTGCTTGGGCTGCTTCCTAAGGGTTGTGAACTCAATCCATAATTGATTCTTCCTAGCCCTTGTGTTGGAAGAAAAATAATTTGACAAGGTTTCCAATGTCTCTTGGGAAGTCTTACAGTTCCTTACATGAGGTAAAAGAAAGTCAGATATAGAGTTTAAGAGATAAGACCTTGCCAAAGCATCCTTTGCACACCATTTGTTGAGTCTTTCATGTTCATCCTTTGTAGGTAGTCCTCTAGTCTTGAATGAGGGCAACTCCTCATCTCCTGATATGTATCCAAATAGACTTCTCCCTTGTAGATAGGTCTTCATTCTTAATGACCAAGCCTGATAGTTGTTTCTATCTAAATTTTCAATGAAGGAAGGGAAACCATCACCCATGATTACCTTATTTGCTCTGATACCACTGTTGAGAGTGATGGATGGATGCACTCAAGAAATGAGTTGGTGCTGCCAAACCTGCTTCACACCTACCCTCTTTTCTCTTCTGATATGCTTAGTACACTTGCTTAGC
Organism: Ceratopteris richardii; assembly: GCA_020310875.1. Classification (NCBI taxonomy): domain Eukaryota; kingdom Viridiplantae; phylum Streptophyta; class Polypodiopsida; order Polypodiales; family Pteridaceae; genus Ceratopteris; species Ceratopteris richardii. Next base: position 52,941,468 of record CM035414.1, read on the forward strand.
TTCCAAATGACACAAAGAAACCATATATGTACTTTGAAAATGGTTTGGGTAATGATCAAACCAAAAACAGATAACTTGATACTTCAAAATCAAGAAAAACTTTCTATTCCTGTAGTGATACCTGCTCAGACTTTTACTCAGTGTGACCAGCACACTTAAAATTGGAACAATTCCTTTTGGGAGTATTAAAGTACCTTAGTAAGCTACCAATCACAAGTGGAATCACTTCAATTGATAAACTATGCAGTGAGAAATAAGTTTAGCAAAATTATAATCACCCCCGACTTTTTAGGAACTCTGCAGACACAGACTAGTGTGCACTTCGAATCAGATTTCTCCCAAATGGCTGACTGAAATTCTCTGAGATTCTGTATGCTTGTAGTAGACCTTGAGCTGGTTCCAATGAGCTATAGATCTCTTGATTTGGTTCAGTAGATCCAGAGATATGCCCTGATGAAGTTGACAGACTTGGAGTAGGAAACTCAGACAAAACAGAGATGATGAATGTATACTTCTATTGATAAATGTGTTTGTACAATCTCATTAGCTTGACAAGCATAGCTAAATGAGGTATTGTGGTGTTGGCTATGGGATAGCACTCACACACAATGAGTTACAATGCTAACAATGCCTCGGGGAGCGAGCTAGAGTGAATAACTAACTGCGACTTTTCAAATCATCTTTTATAGTGATTTTTTGATCATTTGAATTTGAAATTCAAACTAAGGCTCCCTAGAATCTCTCCTCTAAAAGTAGGGAGATATTCTCTCCATCACACCATTCAAATTTCCACGACTTATGAGGTAGGTATGTAATTACATGAGATGCCAAGTCATAAAGACTTTTACAAGTGGTAAAGAGGTAAGAATTTATAAGCATATGTTCATGTGAGTTTTTGGTTCAAGTGAAGCCTTGATAAAGCTTTGTCCAAGGTAGCCTTCCATGGGTCTAATGTTCCAAGCCAATGTGTGAAGGCTTGATATGCACCAACAGCTCCCCCTCAAGCCAAACACTTTGGCTTAAGTCTTCTCTTTCATTCTTCAATCACTTCCTGCAATCCAATCATAGATTTGAATCTGCATAACTTGTTTCCATCCAATGCCTTTGTAAGTAAATCTGCACATTGCATATTAGTAGACACATATGTCAATTGAATCTCTTTGCTAAGTAACTTCTCCCTCACATAGTGGTAATGAACCTCTATGTGTTTGGTTCTGGCATGATAAATTGGATTTGTTGCAAGGTGAAGAGAACTAGTATTGTCCCCAAAGATAATAGGTGGTCTTGTGTGTAGACCTAACTCTGTATATAGAAGCTTCAACCAGATAGCTTCTTGAGTTGCATTGGCAAGCCCTCTATACTCTGCTTCAGTAGATGACAATGCCACTGTAGGTTGCTTCTTGGCTGACCAAGAAATAGGCTTATCTCCTGCAAAACAAATGTAACCTGAGGTGCTCCTCCTATCATCCTTGCATCCTGCCCAATCTGCATCTGAATAAACTTTTATGTCAATATCTGATGTATAAGGAAAATACAACCCATGAATTTGTGTTCCCTTCAAATACTTCAAGATTTTCTTTGCTGCCTCTAGGTGAGGTATCCTTGGTTTGTGCATGAATTGACTAAGCACACTTACTCCATATGCTATGTCAATTCTTGTCAAGGTAGCATAGTTCAAACTACCTACCATACTTTGGTATCCTGTAATGTCTTTGATTTCTTCTCCTTCATGAGCACTTAGCTTTTGGTTAACCTCCATTGGAGTAGTAGATACCTTAGCATCCTGCAAACCAAACTTCTTGACCATATCCTGTACATACTTCTTTTGAGTGATGTAGATACCTGAATTTGTGTAGACCAATTCAAGACCTAAAAAATACTTTAATAGTCCAAGATCACTGATCTTGAATTCTTTCATCATCTGTCCTTTGATGTGTCTAATCCCATTGACATCATTGCCTGTAATGATGATGTCATCAACATAAACACATAAGTAGATTACCTCTGTACTACTTCTCTTTATGAATAGAGAAGTGTCTGCTTTGCTCATCCCAAATCCTTGGTCTAGGAGGTAGGTGGTCAATCTGTAATTCCATGCTCTAGGTGCCTGCTTCAAACCATACAGAGCCTTCTTCAATTAACAAACATAATGTACCTTTTTTGGATCTTCATAGCCAGGTGGTTGTGACATGTAAACTTCTTCAGATATCCATCCATTTAAGAATGCATTCTTCACATCCAATTGGTACATGTTCCAATTCTTGGATGCAGCTACACTCACCAATACTCTGATAGTTGGCATCTTGGCCACAGGAGAAAATGTCTCCTCATAATCAATGCCTTGGGTTTGTGCAAAACCCTTGGCTACCAACCTAGCTTTGTACCTGTTTATTGTTCCATCTGAATTCTTCTTTAGTTTGTAGATCCATCTGGATCCTATCACCTTCATAGAGTCCTTCTTGGGTACCAAGTCCCAAGTATCACTTTCCTTGAGGGCTTCTATCTCTTCATCCATGGCTTCTCTCCATTCTGGTTTGGTAATTGCTTCTTCATAGGTACCTGGTTCTTCACTCAACAAGTCTTTTGCAAGATATACAGAATGTTTAGTTACAAGTGATGTGTCATACCCAAATCTGATAGGCTTCTTCTTTTCTCTTTGAGATCTCCTCATTGCTTGAGTAGAAGTTTCTGGCTTATCCTCTAATTGCTTCATCTTCATCTTTCCTTTAGACTTCCAAGCCTTGAACTCTTCAAGATTTATTGTATCATCATCTGAGCTTGAATCTTCTTGCTGAGTTGGCTCTTCCTTGGTAAGCTTTGGAAAATCTTCTTCCATGTCATAGGGTAGACTCACTTTCCTGCATTCATTCTCATACCAAGAATCATTTTCATCAAATATGACATCTCTGCTTACCTTGAATCCTTTGTTTGTGGGGTTGTAGAATCTGTATCCCTTTTGGTTCAAATCATAACCAATGAAGATACATTTTTCAGCCTTGGGATCTAGCTTTCCTCTTACCTGTGAGGGAATATGCACATATGCTACACAACCAAAGATTTTGCAATGATCCAGAGAGGGTCTCTTACCATGCCATGCTTCATATGGTGTCATGCCATCAAGTGATTTGGATGGCAACCTGTTGATGAGATAAGTGGCAGTGGAAACACTCTCTGCCCATAGGTAATTTGGCAACTTTTTCTCATTAAGCATAGACCTAGCTGTTTCTACTATAAGTCTATTCCTTCTTTCTGCTACCCCATTTTGTTCAGGTGAATACCTTGTAGTGATCTCCCTTTTGATGCCTCTTTCCTGCAAGAAATCTTCAAACTCATTGGAGAAGTACTCTCCTCCACCATCTGACCTTAGCCTCTTCAAGCTTCTACCTGTTTGATTTTCAACAAGTGCAAGATACCTCTTGAAACAATTAAACACTTCATCTTTGTGCTTCATAAAGTATAAAATGGTCCACCTGCTATAGTCATCAATGAAGGACACATAATACCTTGAACAAGAAATGGAAGGATCCTTGCTAGGTCCCCAAACATCTGTGTGTACCAAGTCTAGGTAGTCTTCATGCATGAAACCTTTCCTTGAGTAGGGTAATCTGTGAGACTTACGAAATTGACATGATCCACATTTATAAATCATGTGTTGCTTGGATACATTAGGTATCCCAAGCACACATTGATCCCTGCACATTTGCTTTAGAGTCCTTTCACCTATGTGCCCTAATCTCTTGTGCCATATCTCTAACTCTGAAAGTGTCTGATCCTTATAATTATACAAAGCAATATTTTTGGTGTCTTCTAGCTCAAATGTAAACAATCTACCTGATTTCTCCGCTTTGGCTATCCTTCTGAATCCATGTTTTGGATCCTCCACATATGCTCCATGTTGTGTGAATCTGACCCGCAAACCTTTCTCCACAATCTGACCAACACTCATTAAATTCTTAGTTATTGTTGGTACATAGAGTACCCTGCTTAATAGGTTCTGATTACCATCACATGTCTTCACATTTCCAATTTTGATAACAGAGTGTTTAGTGTCATCACCTGTTTGTACCTGATGTTTTCCCTTGGGCTCTTCCAAATCAGAAAGTAGTGCCACATTGCCAGCTACATGGTTAGAACATCCTGAGTCAATGTAAAATAAATGATCATCATTTGTACCTATCTTGGAGGTCATATTCATGATCAATAGGGAGTCATCTTGCTCCTCTGTGTAATTGTTGTAGTCTCTTCTATTTCTGAATCCACCTTGGTAGTTTCCATTGTGGTTGTTGTTGTAGTTGTTGTTGTATTGGTTGTTGTATCCATTGTAGCTTTGATGTTGGTTGAATCTACCTCTCCCTTGAGAGTATCCACCTCTTGAGTAGCCTCTTCCTCTCTGATTTTTGTAATTCTTTTAGCATTCATCTGTGGTATGATTGGACAATCCACAAATGTTGCATGGTGATGAGTTGTAGGGTCTCCCCCTACCTGACTTACCTCCTCTGCCTCTTCCTCTAGATGACCTACCTCTCCCTGCATAATTAGCTTGAGAGGTAGAGCCTTCTTCATCCTGTTTCTTCTTGCCTTTATCTTTAATCTTTTTATCAGTATAGAGAGCAGAGGGGTTATTACCTTTTGATTGATCTCCAGCCTTTGTAAACTTTGCTTCATGTGTAAATAGTTGGCCCATAAGTGTTGTGAGATCAGGGGTATGCATGTCCATGTAGAGGTCCATTGCAGTGGTGAAACTTTCCCACTTGTCATCTGCCTTGAGTCCATTTGTCACTTGCCTGACTATTTGCTCCTCTTCAATTTCCTCTCCAATGCTTGCTAGTTGGTCTGCCACATCTTTGATCTTTGTCACATACTCTGAGACTGATTGCTTGGGCTGCTTCCTAAGGGTTGTGAACTCAATCCATAATTGATTCTTCCTAGCCCTTGTGTTGGAAGAAAAATAATTTGACAAGGTTTCCAAAGTCTCTTGGGAAGTCTTACAGTTCCTTACATGAGGTAAAAGAAAGTCAGATATAGAGTTTAAGAGATAAGACCTTGCCAAAGCATCCTTTGCACACCATTGGTTGAGTCTTTCATGTTCATCCTTTGTAGGTAGTCCTCTAGTCTTGAATGAGGGAACCTCCTCATCTCCTGATATGTATCCAAATAGACTTCTCCCTTGTAGATAGGTCTTCATTCTTAATGACCAAGCCTGAAAGTTGTTTCTATCTAATTTGTCAATGAAGGAAGGGAAACCATCACCCATGATTACCTTATTTGCTCTGATACCACTGTTGAGAGTGATGGATGGATGCGCTCAAGAAATGAGTTGGTGCTGCCAAACCTGCTTCACACCTGCCCTCTTTTCTCTTCTGATATGCTTAGTACACTTGCTTAGCTTCCAAATGACACAAAGAAACCATATATGTACTTTGAAAATGGTTTGGGTAATGATCAAACCAAAAAACAGATAACTTGATACTTCAAAATCAAGAAAAACTTTCTATTCCTGTAGTGATACCTGCTCAGACTTTTACTCAGTGTGACCAGCACACTTAAAATTGGAACAATTCCTTTTGGGAGTATTAAAGTACCTTAGTAAGCTACCAATCACAAGTGGAATCACTTCAATTGATAAACTATGCAGTGAGAAATAAGTTTAGCAAAATTATAATCACCCCCGACTTTTTAGGAACTCTGCAGACACAGACCAGTGTGCACTTCGAATCAGATTTCTCCCAAATGGCTGAATGAAATCCTCTGAGATTTTGTATACTTGTAGTAGACCTTGAGCTGGTTCCAATGAGCTATAGATCTCTTGATTTGGTTCAGTAGATCCAAAGATATGCCCTGATGAAGTTGACAGACTTGGAGTAGGAAACTCAGACAAAACAGAGATGATGAATGTATACTTCTATTGATAAATGTGTTTGTACAATCTCATTAGCTTGACAAGCATAGCTAAATGAGGTATTGTGGTGTTGGCTATGGGATAGCACTCACACACAATGAGTTACAATGCTAACAATGCCTCGGGGAGTGAGCTAGAGTGAATAACTAACCGCGACTTTTCAAATCATCTTTTATAGTGATTTTTTGATCATTTGAATTTGAAATTCAAACTAAGGCTCCCTAGAATCTCTCCTCTAAAAGTAGGGAGATATTCTCTCCATCACACCATTCAAATTTCCACGACTTATGAGGTAGGTATGTAATTACATGAGATGCCAAGTCATAAAGACTTTTACAAGTGGTAAAGAGGTAAGAATTTATAAGCATATGTTCATGTGAGTTTTTGGTTCAAGTGAAGCCTTGATAAAGCTTTGTCCAAGCTAGCCTTCCATGGGTCTAATGTTCCAAGCCAATGTGTGAAGGCTTGATATGCACCAACACT
>CM035414.1:52952849-52955349 GCA_020310875.1 Ceratopteris richardii
AACTATTTACACATGAAGCAAAGTTTACAAAGGCTGGAGATCAATCAAAAGGTAATAATCCCTCTGCTCTCTATACTGAAAAAAAGGTTAAAGATAAAGGCAAGAAGAAACAGGATGAAGAAGGCTCTACCTCTCAAGCTAATTATGCAGGGAGAGGTAGGTCATCTAGAGGAAGAGGCAGAGGAGGTAAATCAGGTAGGGGGAGACCCTACAACTCATCACCTTGCAACATCTGTGGATTGTCCAATCATACCACAGATGAATGCTACAAGAATTACAAAAATCAGAGAGGAAGAGGCTACTCAAGAGGTGGATACTCTCAAGGGAGAGGCAGATTCAACCAACATCAAAGCTACAATGGATACAACAATCAATACAACAACAACTACAACAACAACCACAATGGAAACTACCAAGGTGGATTCAGAAATAGAAGAGACTACAACAACTACACAGAGGAGCAAGATGACTCCCTATTGATCATGAATATGACCTCCAAGATAGGTACAAATGATGATCATTTATTTTACATTGACTCAGGATGTTCTAACCATGTAGCTGGCAATGTGGCACTACTTTCTGATTTGGAAGAGCCCAAGGGCAAACATCAGGTACAAACAGGTGATGACACTAAACACTCTGTTGTCAAAGTTGGAAATGTGAAGACATGTGATGGTAATCAGAATCTATTAAGCAGGGTACTCTATGTACCTACAATAACTAAGAATTTAATGAGTGTTGGTCAGATTGTGGAGAAAGGTTTGCAGGTCAGATTCACACAACATGGAGCATATGTGGAGGATCCAAAACATGGATTCAGAAGGATAGCCAAAGGGGAGAAATCAGGTAGATTGTTTACATTTGAGCTAGAAGATACAAAAAACATTGCTTTATATAATTATAAGGATCAGACACTTTCAGAGTTAGAGATATGGCACAAGAGATTAGGGCACATAGGAGAAAGAACTCTAAAGCAAATGTGCAGGGATCAATGTGTGCTTGGGATACCTAATGTATCCAAGCAACACATGATTTACAAATGTGGATCATGTCAATTTGGTAAGTCTCACAGATTACCCTACTCAAGGAAAGGTTTCATGCATGAAGACTATCTAGACTTGGTACACACAGATGTTTGGGGACCTAGCAAGGACCCTTCCATTTCTGGTTCAAGGTATTATGTGTCCTTCATTGATGACTATAGCAGGTGGACCATTTTATACTTTATGAAGCATAAAGATGAAGTGTTTAATTGTTTCAAGAGGTATCTTGCACTTGTTGAAAATCAAACAGGTAGAAGTTTGAAGAGGTTAAGGTCAGATGGTGGAGGAGAGTACTTCTCAAATGAGTTTGAAGATTTCTTGCAGGAAAGAGGCATCAGAAGGGAGATCACTACAAGGTACTCACCTGAACAAAATGGGGTAGCAGAAAGAAGGAATAGACTTATAGTAGAAACAGCTAGGTCTATGCTTAATGAGAAAAAGTTGCCAAATTACCTATGGGCAGAGAGTGTATCCACTGCCACTTATCTCATCAATAGGTTGCCATCCAAATCACTTGATGGCATGACACCATATGAAGCATGGCATGGTAAGAGACCCTCTCTGGATCATTGCAAAATTTTTGGTTGTGTAGCATATGTGCATATTCCCTCACAGGTAAGAGGAAAGCTAGACCCTAAAGCTGAAAAATGTATCTTCATTGGTTATGATTTGAACCAAAAGGGATACAGATTCTACAACCCAACAAACAAAGGCTTCAAGGTAAGCAGAGATGTCATATTTGATGAAAATGACTCTTGGTATGAGAATGAATGCAGGAAAGTGAGTCTACCCTATGACATGGAAGAAGATTTTCCAAAGCTTACCAAGGAAGAGCCAACTCAGCAAGAAGATTCAAGCTCAGATGATGATACAATAAACCTTGAAGAGTTCAAGGCTTGGAAGTCCAAAGGAAAGATGAAGATGAAGCAATTAGAGGATAAGCCAGAAACTTCTACTCAAGCAATGAGGAGATCTCAAAGAGAGAAGAAGAAGCCTATCAGATTTGGGTATGACACATCACTTGTAACTAAACATTCTGTATATCTTGCAAAAGACTTGTTGAATGAAGAACCAGGTACCTATGAAGAAGCAATTATCAAACCAGAATGGAGAGAAGCCATGGATGAAGAGATAGAAGCTCTCAAGGAAAGTGATACTTGGAACTTGGTACCCAAGAAGGACTCTATGAAGGTGATAGGATCCAGATGGATCTACAAACTAAAGAAGAATTCAGATGGAACAATAAACAGGTACAAAGCTAGGTTGGTAGCCAAGGGTTTTGCACAAACCCAAGGCATTGATTATGAGGAGACATTTTCTCCTGTGGCCAAGATGCCAACTATCAGAGTATTGGTGAGTGTAGCTGCATCCAAGAATTGGAACATGTACCAATTGGATGTGAAGAATGCATTCTTAAATGGATGGATATCTGAAGAAGTCTACATGTCACAACCACC
>CM035414.1:52962849-52967849 GCA_020310875.1 Ceratopteris richardii
TCTATCTATCTCTCTATCTATCTATCTAACTATCTATCTATCTATCTATCTATCTATCTATCTATCTATCTATCTATCTATCTATCTATCTATCTATCTATCTATCTTGTTGGGGCTTCACTCACTAATTAGGCATGTATATATGAAGACATATGTAGACATATGATGGAGGAAAGAAGAAGTGAAGAAAAGACTTACAGAAAATCAAGCCTAAGTGAAGGGACAATTTCACTATTGTAAATTAGTACAAAATTAGAGTCTAGATTTGTATTTGATCTTCAGAACTTACGAGTTCAAGTCTAGAAGAATGTAAACCATAGGTATATAAGTTAATTTGAGTCAAAAATATGTAAGAGAGAACTCAATTTGGTAATCTGAGTGAGTAGAGAAAAGTCGTGTAATTTCTGAGAGAGATGGTGAGAGAAAACTTCTGAGTCTGAGAGAGTTTTCCATGGCTGTGAGCAAAATTAGGCCAAGCCATTTTGTACACATTCTCTCTGATAATCAACACATGTTTGTGTAGAAGGACTGAGTCTAATTCCTCTTGTACATTGAGTTCTAAGTCATTTCATATGACTGTGTAAGGTAGTTGACAGTTACGACTTTTCTGGCGCACATTTGACTGATCTTCTGAAGGTCAGATCTCGAAGCATGGTGTAAAGTTTTTGGTAAGTGATAGCTCGTTTGAAAGTTATTATCCTCAACTACATTTGGTCAAAAGATCTTTGAGAAACGGGACGCGTACTCAGAGAAATCAGCTTAAGAGTGGAGGTATGTCAAATCGATGAAGTAGATTTTCAGTTTTCAGACATAGTGAAAAGGTTGAAGCTAAATCAGAAGATTTTGAAGTTATTACTTGAAAGTTTTGATTATTATGTGTTGCTTAACATTAGCAAGAACATTCTTTAGCAAATGATCAAAAGAATTTGCAAAGATCAAACTGATACAGGTCAGATTGAAAGTTTGAAGAAGAGGCGCAGATTTCTGTGAAGTGAAATTTTTGTTTTTCACTAAGTTCAGAGTTAAAGGTTCATATTTAGAGGTTTGCTAAGCTAATGATGGTTATGGAGGTCTTCTAATACCACATTAGTTTAGTTCTTGTGGTGTTTCACACACCAACAAGTGGTATCAGAGCAGATAAGGTCCTCGAGACTAAAGGAATAGCAGATACAAGAAGAATTGAAGAGTTCTTTATCAAAGAAGGAGGAAGCTGAGGTGTTCAACAACCAAAAGTCATCAGAAGATTGTTTTGAAGTTTCTCCCAAGGGTAAAGGTCTACAAAAGGTATCATTCTTTAACCTTACACTTACAGGTTGAAGCAGAAGCAAGGATACCATGGCAGATCATGTGTCCATTGACAAATTGGACAGAGATAACTATCCTGCTTGGGTAATGAGGATGGAGGCCTTACTTATGAGTAAGGACCTAATGGTATATGTGACAGGTGAAGAAGAGAAGCCTAATTTTGAAGATGAAAGTCATCCAAGGAAGGAAGAGCTAGAAGCTTTGAAGCTATGGCAGAAGAGAGATGCAAGTGCAAGAGCCTATATATACAACACTATTACAGATCATTTGTTGCCACATATCAGAGGTTTAGAAACAACTGAAGATATTTGGAATGCTTTGGAAGACCACTTCCAAAACACTACTAAAGCTAGGAAAGCTAGCTTATGGTCAGAGTTCACCACATTCAAGAAAAAGCAAAATCAGAGCATTAGTGATTATGTCACTAAGATGGACTTGGCAGATAGTCTTGGATCCATTGATGAGGATATTGAAGATCATAGGTTGATAGCACAATTACTTGCAGGATTAAGAGGTGATGAGAGATGGAAGCCCTTTGTACTTTCAACAGAACTCTCATTAAACCATTATGTGCCAGAACTGAATCAATTACTTGGATTGATGCTCACATTTGAGCAAGACTTGAAGTCAGATGGAGACAAAGGTCAAAGTTCTGCAATGTATGTGAAGAACAAAAAGAAAGGAGATAAAGGCAAAGCAAAGGATGAAGAAGAGTCAACAACTCAAGCAAATTATGCAAGAGGAAGAGGTTTCGGCAGAGGTAAAGGTCGAGGAAATGGAAGAGGTAGAGGTAATCAGAACAATAACAAGAAGACATGTTGGATTTGTGGATTGAGCAATCATCTAGCATATGATTGTTGGCACAATCAACAAGGAGCAAGCCAAAATCAGAATAACAATAGCAGAGGAAGAGGTGGAAGGTTTCAGAATCAATTTCAAAGAGGAAGACAGAATTCAAGAGGAAGTTATGGAAGAGGTGGTGGTAGAAATTGGAATCAGAACCAATCATACAACACCACATATTACAATTATGCAAATGATACACAGAATGACAACCATACAACATTGATGATGAATTCAATTAGTTCATCAGAGAAGGAGGATCTCAAGGTATTTTATATTGACTCTAGTTGTTCAAATCATTTATCAGGTAATATAGAGTTATTGTCAGAATTGGAAGAAGGCAATTCAAGTCATACAGTACAAACAGGTGACAATACAAAACATAATGTGCATTCAATTGGAAAAGTGAAGTGCAGGAGTGGAGCTGATTTATTAACAAATGTTTTGTATGTTCCAACAATACCAAAGAATCTGATTAGTGTTGGACAAATAGTGGAGAAAGGTTTTCAAGTCAGATTTACAAATGAAGGGGTATTTGTTGAAGATCCAGAGGATGCATACAAATCCATTGTTTGTGGTAAGAAGGAAGGTAGACTTTTTACTCTCAAAGTACAAGGAAATGTTGGTCAAGCCCTAATTACACATGGTGATGAAGTAATTACAGAGTTAGATCTTTGGCATAAGAGATTGGGACACTTCAATGAAAGAGGAATCAAAACTATGGTGGAGAATCAATCTGTATTGGGACTACCAAATGTGAAGAATCAACATATGATATATAAGTGTGAAGCTTGTCAGATGGGAAAAGCTCATAGACTACCATTTCAGAAGAAAGGTTTCAAGCATGATGGTTTGCTTGAACTCATACATACAGATGTATGGGGACCAACAAAAGAAGGATCAATAAATGGATCTAGGTATTATGTTTTGTTTATTGATGATGCTACAAGGTGGATAACCCTTTATGTTCTAAAGGAAAGATCAGAGGTATTTGGAGCCTTCAAACATTTTCATGCTTATGCAGAAAGAGTTACAGGTCAAAAACTCAAGAGGCTAAGGTCTGATGGAGGGGGAGAATACTTCTCTCAAGAGTTTAATGACTATCTTTGGAATGCAGGTATCAAGAGAGAGATAACTTGCAGGTATACACCTCAACATAATGGGGTGGCAGAAAGGAGAAATAGAACATTGGTTGAATTTGCAAGAGCAATGCTAAAGGAAAAGAATTTCCCTAATTATCTTTGGGCTGAGGCTGTAAATACAGCCACATATCTTGTGAATAGGCTACCATGTGGAGCTTTGAATGGTATGACCCCTTATGAAGCTTGGTGGGGTAAGAAACCAACACTTGACCATTGTAAAGTGTTTGGGTCAATTGCCTATGCTTATGTGCCATCACAACTCAGACATAAGCTTGAGCCAAAGGCAGAAAAATATGTGTTTATTGGATATGATGAAAAGCAAATGGGTTATAGGCTATGGAGTCCTTTAACTAAACATTTTATTGTTTCCAGAGATGTGACCTTTGATGAACAGAAGAGTTGGTATGCAGATAAAGAATGTGATCTTGAAACATTTGAAGAAGAGATAAGAAGAAGTGCAAGAGGTAAGTCACATATGCAGATAGATGGAGATGAAGAACATATGCAAGCTAGCACATCAAGAGTTGGATCATATAGAAGGAATGAAGATGGACCAATATTTGATGAAGAAGTACATCCAGATATACATGAAGAGTGTGAACCAAGAAGGTCAACCAGAATGAGGAAGCAACCTACAAGGTATTCCTATGATACTTCTTATTTGACTCAGAAAAATTATGCTTACATGGTTAAGGAAGATGAAGAACCTCAAGGCTATGATGAAGCAAAGGGTAAAAGACAATGGGAAGTAGCAATGAAGGAAGAGTTTGATGCACTTGAAGAAAACAAAACTTGGGAACTTGTCCCAAAGCCTAATGGTAAGAAAGTGATTGGAAATAAGTGGGTTTACAAAGTTAAAAAGCATGCAGATGGAACTATAGCCAGATACAAAGCCAGATTGGTGGTTAAAGGCTATGCTCAAACATTTGGCATAGATTATGATGAGACATTCAGTCCTGTGGCAAAGATGTCAACCATAAGGACAATCATTGCCATTGCAGCATCAAAAGGATGGACATTGAGTCAATTGGACATCAAGAATGCATTTTTGAATGGATATAGATCAGATGAGGTTTACATGGAGCAACCTCAAGGGTTTGCAGATCATAAGTTTCCAAATTATGTTTGCAGATTAAGAAGAGCACTTTATGGTTTGAAGCAAGCTCCAAGAGCTTGGAATTATAGACTTGTAAAGTACCTTAATGATCTTGGATATCAAAGTTCAAAGGCAGATGCAAGTTTACTTATCAAAAGAACAGATGAAGGTATGATCTACATTTGTATATATGTAGATGACATTATAATTACAGGTACCTCAAATGAAGGAATCAAGGAGGTGAAGAAGCTACTTGAGAAGGAATTCAAGATAAGTGATCTAGGAAAATTGTCATATTTTCTTGGAATGGAAATCACTTATGCAGAGCATGGTTTTTATGTATCACAAGAAAGGTATCTCTTGAATCTTCTAAAGAAGTTTAACATGGAGAATTGCAGAGAGGCATCTACACCACTAGAGGTCAATCACAAACTCAGTAGATATGATGGAGCAGAATTCAAAGACATGAGGAAATATCAATCTTTAGTGGGAAGTTTGATTTATGCAACTCTAACAAGGCCTGATCTTAGTTATGCAGTTGGTGTCCTTTCTCAATTCATGCATTGTCCAAAGGATCCACATTGGATTGCAGGTCAAAGAGTCCTTAGATATAT
>CM035414.1:52972849-52975349 GCA_020310875.1 Ceratopteris richardii
TATCTGATGTATAAGGAAAGTACAAACCATGACTTTGTGTTCCCTTCAAATACTTCAAGATCTTCTTTGCTGCCTCTAGGTGAGGTATCCTTGGTTTGTGCATGAATTGACTAAGCACACTAACTCCATATGCTATGTCAATTCTTGTCAAGGTAGCATAGTTCAAACTACCTACCATACTTTGGTATCCTGTAATGTCTTTGATTTCTTCTCCTTCATGAGCACTTAGCTTTTGGTTAACCTCCATTGGAGTAGTAGATACCTTAGCATCCTACAAGCCAAACTTCTTGACCATATCCTGTACATACTTCTTTTGAGTGATGTAGATTCCTGAATTTGTATAGACCAATTCAAGACCTAAGAAATACTTTAATAATCCAAGATCACTGATCTTGAATTCTTTCATCATCTGTCCTTTGATGTGTCTAATCCCATTGACATCATTACCTGTAATGATGATGTCATCAACATAAACACATAAGTAGATTACCTCTGTACTACTTCTCTTTATGAATAGAGAAGTGTCTGCTTTGCTCATCACAAATCCTTGGTCTAGGAGGTAGGTGGTCAATCTGTAATTCCATGCTCTAGGTGCCTGCTTCAAACCATACAGAGCCTTCTTCAACTTACAAACATAATGTACCTTTTTTGGATCTTCATAGCCAGGTGGTTGTGACATGTAGACTTCTTCAGATATCCATCCATTTAAGAATGCATTCTTCACATCCAATTGGTACATGTTCCAATTCTTGGATGCAGCTACACTCACCAATACTCTGATAGTTGGCATCTTGGCCACAGGAGAAAATGTCTCCTCATAATCAATGCCTTGGGTTTGTGCAAAACCCTTGGCTACCAACCTAGCTTTGTACCTGTTTATTGTTCCATCTGAATTCTTCTTTAGTTTGTAGATCCATCTGGATCCTATCACCTTCATAGAGTCCTTCTTGGGTACCAAGTCCCGAGTATTACTTTCCTTGAGAGCTTCTATCTCTTCATCCATGGCTTCTCTCCATTCTGGTTTGATAATTGCTTCTTCATAGGTACCTGGTTCTTCATTCAACAAGTCTTTTGCAAGATATACAGAATGTTTAGTTACAAGTGATGTGTCATACCCAAATCTGATAGGCTTCTTCTTCTCTCTTTGAGATCTCCTCATTGCTTGAGTAGAAGTTTCTGGCTTATCCTCTAATTGCTTCATCTTCATCTTTCCTTTGGACTTCCAAGCCTTGAACTCTTCAAGGTTTATTGTATCATCATCTGAGCTTGAATCTTCTTGCTGAGTTGGCTCTTCCTTGGTAAGCTTTGGAAAATCTTCTTCCATGTCATAGGGTAGACTCAATTTCCTGCATTCATTCTCATACCAAGAGTCATTTTCATCAAATATGACATCTCTGCTTACCTTGAAGCCTTTGTTTGTTGGGTTGTAGAATCTGTATCCCTTTTGGTTCAAATCATAACCAATGAAGATACATTTTTCAGCTTTAGGGTCTAGCTTTCCTCTTACCTGTGAGGGAATATGCACATATGCTACACAACCAAAAATTTTGCAATGATCCAGAGAGGGTCTCTTACCATGCCATGCTTCATATGGTGTCATGCCATCAAGTGATTTGGATGGCAACCTATTGATGAGATAAGTGGCAGTGGATACACTCTCTGCCCATAGGTAATTTGGCAACTTTTTCTCATTAAGCATAGACCTAGCTGTTTCTACTATAAGTCTATTCCTTCTTTCTGCTACCCCATTTTGTTCAGGTGAGTACCTTTTAGTGATCTCCCTTTTGATGCCTCTTTCCTGCAAGAAATCTTCAAACTCATTTGAGAAGTACTCTCCTCCACCATCTGACCTTAACCTCTTCAAACTTCTACCTGTTTGATTTTCAACAAGTGCAAGATACCTCTTGAAACAATTAAACACTTCATCTTTATGCTTCATAAAGTATAAAATGGTCCACCTGCTATAGTCATCAATGAAGGACACATAATACCTTGAACCAGAAATGGAAGGGTCCTTGCTAGGTCCCCAAACATCTGTGTGTACCAAGTCTAGATAGTCTTCATGCATGAAACCTTTCCTTGAGTAGGGTAATCTGTGAGACTTACCAAATTGACATGATCCACATTTGTAAATCATGTGTTGCTTGGATACATTAGGTATCCCAAGCACACATTGATCCCTGCACATTTGCTTTAGAGTTCTTTCTCCTATGTGCCCTAATCTCTTGTGCCATATCTCTAACTCTGAAAGTGTCTGATCCTTATAATTATATAAAGCAATGTTTTTTGTATCTTCTAGCTCAAATGTAAACAATCTACCTGATTTCTCCCCTTTGGCTATCCTTCTGAATCCATGTTTTGGATCCTCCACATATGCTCCATGTTGTGTGAATCTGACCTGCAAACCTTTCTCCACAATCTGACCAACACTCATTAAATTCTTAGTTATTGTAGGTACATAGAGTACCCTGCTTAATAGATTCTGATTACCATCACATGT
>CM035414.1:52990349-52995349 GCA_020310875.1 Ceratopteris richardii
CTAAGAAATTGATTTAGCAAAATAAAGTTTACCCCCGATATTTTAGGAGCTTTGCAGAAACAGACCAGTGAGCACCTCGACTGAGATTTCTCTGTAATGGCTGATTGTTTGGCCTTGAGATTTTGTAGGCATGTAGTATGCCTTGAGCTGGTTCCAATGTGCTTTGAATCACTTGATTTGGTTGAGAAACCACCGAGATATGCCCTGTTGAAGTTGACAGACTTGAAGATGATAACTCAGAGACAACAGAGATAGTGAATGTGTATACTTCTATTGATTGATGTAATTGTACATGCTCATTAGCTTGACAAGCATAGCTAAATGAGGTGTAGTGGTGTTGGCTATGAAGTAGCACTAACACACACTAAGTTACAATAGTAAAATGCCTCGGGGAGTGAGCTCAATGAGTCTGGCTAACCCGCGAGTTTTGATCTTCACTTTTTATATGAGTTAAGTGATCATTTGAATTTGAAATTCAAATCTACGCTCCCTAGAATCTCTCCTCTAAAGTTAGGGAGATATTCTCTCCATTAAGTCCTCTAGATTTCCACGACTAATCAAGTAGGTGTACTCATACATATGCCACGTCATTTTAGACTTTTACAAAGGAGTAAAATGGTAATAGTCCATAAGCATAAGTTCCTATGACTCTTGCTTCATGTAGAGATATCCTTCAAGAGTTCCAAGCCAAGTGTGAAGGCTTGAAATGCACCAACAGCTCCCCCTCAAGCCAAACACTTTGGCTTAAGTCTTCATCTTTAGTCTTCAATCACATCCTGCAATCCAATCATGGATTTGAATCTGCATAACTTGTTTCCATCCAATGCTTTAGTGAGTAAATCTGCACATTGCATATTTGTAGACACATAAGTCAATTGAATCTCTTTGCTTAGTAACTTCTCACTCACATAGTGGTAATGAACCTCTATGTGTTTGGTTCTAGCATGATATATTGGATTAGCTGCAAGGTGAAGAGAACTAGTGTTATCTCCAAAGATAATTGGAGGTCTAGTGTATAGACCTAACTCTGTATATAGAAGCTTCAACCAGATAGCTTCTTGAGTGGCATTGGCAAGCCCTCTATACTCTGCTTTAGTGGATGACAATGCCACTGTAGGTTGTTTCTTGGCTGACCAAGAAATTGGTTTATCTCCTGCAAAACAAATGTAACATGATGTGCTCCTCCTATCATCCTTGCATCCTGCCCAATCTGCATCTGAATAAACTTTAATGTCAATATCTGATGTATAAGGAAAGTACAAACCATGGCTTTGAGTTCCTTTGAGGTACTTCAAGATTTTCTTTGTTGCCTCTAGGTGAGATACCCTTGGTTTGTGCATGAATTGGCTTAGCACACTTACTCCATATGCTATGTCAATTCTTGTCAAGGTAGCATAATTCAAACTACCTACCATGCTTTGATATCCTGTAATGTCTTGTAGTTCATCCCCTTCATGAGCACTTAGCTTTAGGTTGACTTCCATTGGAGTGCTTGAGACTTTAGCTTCCTGCAAACCAAACTTCTTGACCATATCCTGTATGTACTTCTTTTGAGTGATATATATACCTGAGTTGGTGTAGACTAACTCAAGACCTAAGAAGTACTTCAATAATCCAAGATCATTGATCTTGAACTCCTTCATCATCTGTCCTTTGATGTGTCTAATCCCATTTACATCATTACCTGTAATGATGATGTCATCAACATAAACACACAAGTAGATTACCTCTGTACTACTTCTCTTTATGAATAGAGAAGTGTCTGCTTTACTCATCACAAATCCTTGGTCTTGGAGATAGGTAGTCAACCTGTAATTCCATGCTCTAGGTGCCTGCTTCAAACCATATAGAGCCTTCTTCAATTTACAAACATAATTTACCTTCTTGGGATCTTCATAGCCAGGTGGTTGTGACATGTAGACTTCTTCAGATATCCATCCATTCAAGAAAGCATTCTTGACATCTAATTGGTACATGTTCCAATTTTTGGATGCAGCTACACTCACCAATATTCTGATAGTTGGCATCTTAGCCACAGGAGAAAATGTCTCCTCATAATCAATGCCTTGGGTTTGTGCAAAACCCTTGGCTACCAACCTAGCTTTGTACCTGTTTATTGTTCCATCTGAATTTCTCTTTAGTTTGTAGATCCATCTGGATCCTATTACCTTCATGGAGTCCTTCTTGGGTACTAAGTCCCAAGTATCACTCTCCTTGAGAGCTTCCATTTCTTCATCCATAGCTCCTTTCCACTCTGGTTTGGTAATTGCTTCTTCATAGGTACCTGGTTCTTCATTCAACAAATCCTTTGCAAGATATACAGAATGTTTAGTTACAAGTGATGTGTCATACCCAAATCTGATAGGCTTCTTCTTTTCTCTTTGAGATCTCCTCATTGCTTGAGTTGAGGATTCTGGTGCATCTTCTAGCTTCTTCATCTTCATCTTTCCTTTGGACTTCCATGCCTTGAATTCCTCTAGGTTAATTGTATCATCATCATCTGAGCTTGATTCATCTTTCTGGATTGGTTCCTCCTTGGTGAGCTTTGGGAAATCTTCTTCCATATCATAGGGTAGACTAACCTTCCTGCATTCATTCTCATACCATGAGTCATTCTCATCAAAGATGACATCTCTGCTTACCTTGAAGCCTTTGTTTGTTGGGTTGTAGAATCTGTATCCCTGTTGGTTCAAATCATAACCAATGAAGATACATTTTTCAGCTTTAGGGTCTAGCTTTCCCCTTACCTGTGAGGGAATATGCACATATGCTACACAACCAAAGATTTTACAATGATCCAGAGAAGGTCTCTTACCATGCCAAGCTTCATATGGTGTCATGCCATCAAGTGATTTGGATGGCAACCTGTTAATAAGATAGGTGGCAGTAGATACACTCTCTGCCCAAAGATAATTTGGCAACTTCTTTTCATTAAGCATAGACCTAGCTGTTTCTACAATGATTCTATTCCTTCTTTCAGCTACCCCATTTTGTTCAGGTGAGTACCTTGTAGTAATCTCCCTTTTGATGCCTTTTTCCTGCAAGAAATCTTCAAACTCATTGGAGAAGTATTCTCCTCCACCATCTGACCTTAGCCTCTTCAAGCTTCTTCCTGTTTGGTTTTCAACAAGTGCAAGATACCTCTTGAAACAATTAAACACTTCATCTTTATGCTTCATAAAGTATAAGATGGTCCACCTACTATAGTCATCAATAAAGGACACATAATACCTTGAACCTGAAATGGAAGGGTCCTTGCTAGGTCCCCAAACATCTGTGTGCACCAAGTCTAGGTAGTCTTCATGCATGAAACCTTTCCTTGAATAGGGCAATCTGTGAGACTTACCAAACTGACATGCTCCACATTTGTAAATCATGTGTTGCTTGGATACATTAGGTATCCCAAGCACACATTGATCCCTGCACATTTGCTTTAGGGTTCTTTCACCTATGTGCCCTAACCTCTTGTGCCATATTTCTAACTTTGAAAGTGTTTGATCCTTGTAATTATACAAAGCAATGTTCTTGGTGTCTTCTAGCTCAAAAGTAAACAATCTACCTGATTTTTCTCCCTTGGCTATCCTTCTGAATCCATGTCTTGGGTCCTCCACATATGCTCCATGTTGTGTGAATCTGACCTGCAAACCTTTCTCCACAATCTGACCAACACTCATTAGATTCTTGGTGATGGTTGGTACATAGAGTACCCTGCTCAATAGGTTCTGGTTACCATCACATGTCTTCACATTTCCAATCTTAACAACAGAATGTTTAGTATCATCACCTATTTGTACCTGATGTTTGCCCTTGGGTTCTTCCAAATCAGAAAGTAGTGCCACATTGCCAGCTACATGGTTAGAACATCCTGAGTCAATATAAAATAAATGATCATCATTTGTACCTGCCTTGGAGGTCATATTCATGATCAATAGGGAGTCATCTTGCTCCTCTGTGTAATTGTTGTAGTCCCTTCTGTTTCTGAATCCACCTTGATAATTACCATTGTGGTTGTGGTTGTAATTGTTGTTGTATTGATGGTTGTATCCATTGTAGCCTTGGTGTTGGTTGAATCTGCCTCTCCCTTGAGAGTATCCACCTCTTGAGAAGCCTCTTCCTCTCTGATTTTTGTAGTTCTTGTAGCACTCATCTGTGGTATGATTGGACAATCCACAAATGTTGCATGGTGATGAGTTGTAGGGTCTCCCCCTACCTGACTTACCTCCTCTGCCTCTTCCTCTTGAAGATCTACCTCTCCCTGCATAATTAGCTTGGGAGGTAGAGCCTTCTTCATCCTGTTTCTTCCCTTTACCTTTATCCTTAACTTTCTTATCAGTATAGAGAGCAGAGGGGTTGTTACCTTTTGATTGATCTCCTGCCTTTGTAAACTTAGCTTCATGTGTGAAGAGTTGGCCCATGAGAGTTGTGAGATCTGGGGTATGCATATCCATGTAGAGGTCCATTGCAGTGGTGAAACTTTCCCACTTATCATCTGCCTTGAGTCCATTTGTTACTTGCCTGACTATTTGCTCCTCATCAATCTCCTCTCCAATGCTTGCTAATTGGTCTGCCACATCTTTAATCTTGGTCACATACTCTGAGACTGATTGCTTGGGCTGCTTCCTGAGGGTTGTGAATTCAATCCACAGTTGATTCTTCCGGGCCCTTGTGTTGGAAGAGAAGTATGTTGACAAGGTTTCCCAAGTCTCTTGGGAAGTCTTACAATTCCTTACATGAGGTAAAAGAAAGTCAGATATAGAGTTTAGAAGGTAAGACCTTGCCAAAGCATCTTTTGCACACCATTGGTTGAGCCTGTCATGTTCATCCTTGGTGGATAGTCCTCTAGTTTTGAATGAGGGCAATTCCTCATCTCCTGATATGTATCCAAATAAGCTCCTTCCTTGTAGATAGGTCTTCATTCTTATAGACCAAGCTTGGTAGTTGTTCCTGTCCAATTTGTCAATGAATGAAGGAAATCCATCTCCCATGTTTACCTTATTTGC
>CM035414.1:53000349-53015349 GCA_020310875.1 Ceratopteris richardii
ATAGGTTGCCATATTCAAGGAAAGGTTTCATGCATGAAGACTACCTAGACTTGGTACGCACAGATGTTTGGGGACCTAGCAAGGACCCTTCCATTTCAAGATCAAGGTATTATGTGTCCTTCATTGATGACTATAGCAGGTGGACCATTTTATACTTTATGAAACATAAAGATGAAGTGTTTAATTGTTTCAAGAGGTATCTTGCACTTGTTGAAAACCAAACAGGAAGAAGCTTGAAGAGGCTAAGGTCAGATGGTGGAGGAGAGTATTTCTCCAATGAGTTTGAAGATTTCTTGCAGGAAAGAGGCATCAAAAGGGAGATCACTACAAGGTACTCACCTGAACAAAATGGGGTAGCTGAAAGAAGGAATAGACTCATTGTAGAAACAGCTAGGTCTATGCTTAATGAAAAGAAGTTGCCTAATTATCTTTGGGCAGAAGGTGTATCCACTGCCACCTATCTCATCAACAGGTTGCCATCCAAATCACTTGATGGCATGACACCTTATGAAGCTTGGCATGGTAAGAGACCTTCTCTGGATCATTGTAAAATCTTTGGCTGTATAGCATATGTGCATATTCCCTCACAGGTAAGGGGAAAGCTAGACCCTAAAGCTGAAAAATGTATCTTCATTGGTTATGACTTGAATCAAAAGGGATACAGATTCTACAACCCAGCAAACAAAGGCTTCAAGGTAAGCAGAGATGTCATCTTTGATGAGAATGACTCATGGTATGAGAATGAGTGCAGGAAAGTTAGTCTACCCTATGATATGGAAGAAGATTTTCCAAAGCTCACCAAGGAGGAACCAATCCAGAAAGATGAATCAAGCTCAGATGATGATGATACAATTAACCTTGAGGGATTCAAGTCTTGGAGGTCCAAAGGGAAGATGAAGATGAAAAAACTAGAGGATATACCAGAATCCTCAACTCAAGCAATTAGAAGATCTCAGAGAGAAAGCAAAAGACCAATCAGATTTGGGTATGACACATCACTTGTAACTAAACATTCTGTATATCTTGCAAAGGATTTGTTGAATGAAGAACCAGGTACCTATGAAGAAGCAATCACCAAACTGTTGGTGCAAGACAAGCCTACACACATTGGCTTGGGACCTTGGACTCATTGAAGATTAGCATGGACAAAGGATTATCTAGACTTCACTTAAAGGAAGGATCATGTGAACATATGCTTATATGTTATTACCTCTTTACCCCTTGTAAAAGTCTAAGTGACTTATCATTTGATTGTAATCACTTTAAGTCATCCACCTACTTCATTAGTCATGGAAATTTGAATGTTGAGATGGAGAGAATATCTCCCTACTTTTAGAGGAGAGATTCAAGGGAGCCTAAGTTTGAAATTCAAATTCAAATGATCTCAAGACTCCTATAAAAGATGAAGTAAAAAGTCGCGGGATATACTCTCACTCTAGCTCACTCCCCGAGGCAAAATTTCATTGTAATTCATTGTGTGTGAAGGTTAATCTATAGCCAACACCACAATACCTCATTTAGCTGTGCTTGGCAAGCTAATGAGATTGTACAAACACATTTATCAATAGAAGTATACATTCATCATCTCTGTTTTGTCTGAGTGTTCTACTCCAAGTCTGTCAACTTCAAAGGAGCATTTCTCTGGATCTACTGAACCAAATCAAGAGATCTATAGCTCATTGGAACCAGCTCAAAGTCTACTACAAGCATACAAAATTTCAAAGGATTTCATTCAGCCAATTGGGAGAAAATAGATTCGAAGTGCACACTGGTCTCAGTCTGCAGAGTTCCTGAAAAGTCGGGGGTGATCATAATTTTGCTAAACTTATTTCTCAGTACATAGTTTATCAATTGAAGTGATTCCACTTGTGATTGGTAGCTTACTAAGATATATTGATACTCCCAAAAGGAATTGTTCCAATTTCAAGTGTGCTGGACACACTAAGTAAATGTCTGAGCAGGTATCACTACAAAAATAGAAGGTTTTGCTTGATTTTTGAAGTACCAAGTTATCTGTTTTGGTTTGATCATTACTCAAACCATTTCCAAAGTACATATAAGGTTTCTTTATGTCATTTGGAAGCTAAGCTAGTGTACTAAGCATATCTGAAGAGAAAAGAGGGCAGGTGTGAAGCAGGATTTGCAGCACCAACTGATTTCCTGAGTGCATCCATCCATCACTCTCAACAGTGGTATCAGAGCATAGAAGGTAAACATGGGTGATGGTTTCCCTTCCTTCATTGACAAATTGGACAGAAACAATTATCAAGCTTGGTCCTTAAGAATGAAGACCTATCTACAAGGGAGAAGTCTATTTGGATACATATCAGGAGATGAGGAGTTGCCCTCATTCAAGACTAGAGGACTACCTACAAAGGATGAACATGAAAGGCTCAACCAATGGTGTGCAAAGGATGCTTTGGCAAGGTCTTATCTCTTAAACTCTATATCTGACTTTCTTTTACCTCATGTAAGGAACTGTAAGACTTCCCAAGAGACTTGGGAAACCTTGTCAAACTATTTTTCTTCCAACACAAGGGCTAGGAAGAACCAATTATGGATTGAGTTCACAACCCTTAGGAAGCAGCCCAAGCAATCAGTCTCAGAGTATGTGACAAAGATCAAAGATGTGGCAGACCAACTAGCAAGCATTGGAGAGGAAATTGAAGAGGAGCAAATAGTCAGGCAAGTGACAAATGGACTCAAGGCAGATGATAAGTGGGAAAGTTTCACCACTGCAATGGATCTCTACATGGACATGCATACCCCTGATCTCACAACACTCATGGGCCAACTATTTACACATGAAGCAAAGTTCACCAAGGCTGGAGATCAATCAAAAGGTAATAACCCCTCTGCTCTCTATACTGATAAGAAAGTCAAAGATAAAGGAAAGAAGAAACAGGATGAAGAAGGCTCTACCTCTCAAGCTAATTATGCAGGGAGAGGTAGGTCATCTAGAGGAAGAGGCAGAGGAGGTAAGTCAGGTAGGGGGAGACCCTACAACTCATCACCATGCAACATATGTGGTTTGTCCAACCATACCACAGATGAATGCTACAAGAACTACAAGAATCAGAGAGGAAGAGGCTACTCAAGAGGTGGATACTCTCAAGGGAGAGGCAGATTCAACCAACATCAAAGCTACAATGGGTACAACAACCAATACAACAACAACTACAACAACAACCACAATGGAAACTACCAAGGTGGATTCAGAAATAGAAGAGACTACAACAACTACACAGAGGAGCAGGATGACTCCTTATTGATCATGAACATGACCTCCAAGATAGGTACAAATGATGATCATTTATTTTACATTGACTCAGGATGTTCTAACCATGTAGCTGGCAATGTAGCACAACTTTCTGATTTGGAAGAGCCCAAGGGCAAACATCAGGTACAAACAGGTGATGACACTAAGCACTCTGTTGTCAAAATTGGAAATGTGAAGACATGTGATGATAATCAAAACCTATTAAGCAGGGTACTCTATGTACCAACAATAACTAAGAATTTAATGAGTGTTGGTCAGATTGTGGAGAAAGGTTTGCAGGTCAGATTCACACAACATGGAGCATATGTGGAGGACCCAAAACAAGGATTCAGAAGGATAGCCAAAGGGGAGAAATCAGGTAGATTATTTACATTTGAGCTAGAAGATACAAAAAACATTCCTTTGTATAATTACAAGGATCAGACACTTTCAGAGTTAGAGATATGGCATAAGAGATTAGGGCACATAGGTGAAAGGACTCTAAAGCAAATGTGCAGGGATCAATGTGTGCTTGGGATACCTAATGTATCCAAGCAACACATGATTTATAAATGTGGATCATGTCAATTTGGTAAGTCTCACAGATTACCCTACTCAAGGAAAGGTTTCATGCATGAAGACTATCTAGACTTGGTACACACAGATGTTTGGGGACCTAGCAAGGACCCTTCCATTTCTGGTTCAAGATATTATGTGTCTTTTATTGATGACTATAGCAGGTGGACCATTTTATATTTTATGAAGCATAAAGATGAAGTGTTTAATTGTTTCAAGAGGTATCTTGCACTTGTTGAGAATCAAACAGGTAGAAGCCTGAAGAGGCTAAGGTCAGATGGTGGAGGAGAATGATGGAGAGTGTTAATCTCCAAAAGAACAAGTTGACCTTGAATTTAGATCACCTCTATATCAAGATCAACTTTAGACTCCACCTAATTTAGAGAATCTTCACCAAATTATCAGAAAAATTGAAAGTTCTGAAAAATCAACTTCTCAGAAAAGTCTGCTGCAGATTAGTCACTCATTGACTAATCAATCCTGTAAAGTTTTTGATAAAACTTTGCACAACACTTCGCCTTAAGGTTGCGCAACTCTGCCAAGTTAAATCTCTCAAAAAGATTAAGTACACACTGAGAAATGTGTGAAACACTTTACCTATGTCTGAAAGTGCTTCTCTGCAATGGCGACTTTGACACCTGCAACTTCTTAGCACTGGTTCTCCCAACTCTGAACCCGTTTGATCAAGATCTTCTAGCCATAGATGGCTTACCTTCCAACTTAGATTTTGAGCCCTCACTTGTGTAAAACTTTACACTGTAGACTGAGCAATGATCATTTCATTGAATATGAAATGTGCGCCTGATTTCTCGACTGTTCGAACATTCTTACATATGAATGTTCCTAATCAAAATTCTCACATCCTGATTACAATTAACCTCTCAAATTCTAGCCATAGATAGATTAGCTATGGACTTAGATACGTGCAAAAGGATTTCTCAAAAGATTAAGCACAGAAGGAGCAGACAGCAAAATATCGGGCGCAAAAATTCTTGATTTCTCAGAAAATTTACATCTAAGTGAGGATGGACAATTCACTCACTCTTCATGTGTCTAATGACACTAATTTCTCTCTCCCTATTCTCAAATCTTCTTCTGCTCTACTTGCCCGACATTTTCCAACATATTTATAGATGAATATATACAAGTGTATGACTAGACAAAGGTATAAGTCAGCTAATGTACATATGTGTACATGTCTTTGGATTTTCTGAATATGTCCTTCCTTCAACCATCTGACTTTGTTTTCTTCTTGACTCCTTGACTTCATTTCTCCATAATCCTTCAATTGATGATTGTCATGCACCAACAGCTCCCCCTCAATCATTAATTGAGGTTCTTCTCTATCTTCTTTACTCCAGCCATATCCTTGAATCTTTGTAGTTTTGGTCCATCTAGACTTTTAGTCATCATATCTGCAACTTGATCTTTTGTGGGAGTGTGTATGACTTCAATCTCTTTCTCAATGACCTTCTCTCTCAGGAAATGATACTGTATTTCAATATGCTTAGTTCTAGCATGAAATACAGGATTAGCTGCCAAATATAATGAACTCATATTGTCTCCACAAATAATAGGAGTACTCTGAATCACATCAAAAACTTTCAAAAGTGTCTTTAGCCATATTACCTCTTTTGCAGCTTCCACCATACCTTTATATTCTGCCTCTGTAGATGACAAAGCAACTGTATGTTGCTTCTTGGAACACCATGAAATCAATTTGTCTCCTACATAGCACAAGTATCCATGTGTTGATCTTCTATCATCCACATTACCTGCCCAATCTGCATCACTATATATCTTGATTCTTGTATCTGAAGTAAACCCATAGTACAACCCTTCTTTGAGTGTACCCTTGATGTACCTAAGTACTCTTTGTCCTGCAATCCAATGTTCCTTTCTAGGACAATGCATAAATTGTGAAAGCACACCAACTGCATATGATAAGTCAGGCCTTGTCAATGTAGCATAAATCAAGCTACCAACCAAACTTTGATAGAGTTTCATATCTCTGAACTCTTCTCCTCCAAACCTAGACAATTTATGGTTCACTTCCAAAGGTGTAGGTGCAACCCTGCAATCTTCCATTTTAAATTTGGTTAGCAAATTTTTAAGATACCTTTCTTGGGTCACATATACTCCATGTTGAGTATAAGAGATCTCCATTCCCAAGAAGAATGATAGGTTCCCCAAATCACTGATTTTGAACTCTTTCTCCATCTGCTTTTTGATCATTTGTATCCCCTTATCATCTGTTCCTGTAAGTATTATGTCATCAACATAAATACACACATAAATGAATCCATCTTCACTTGCTTTGACTAGCAAGCTACTATCTGCCTTTGATGCTTGAAAACCAAGATCATTCAAGAATTTTACAAGCCTATAATTCCAAGCCCTTGGGGCTTGCTTCAACCCATACAAAGCTCTCTTGAGCTTACACACATAATTTGGACTCACTTGATCTTTGAACCCATCTGGTTGCTCCATGTAGACTTCATCTGAAATGTAACCATTCAAGAAAGCATTTTTAACATCTAATTGAGACAACTTCCAACCTTTACAAGCAGCAATTGCAATGAGTGTCCTGATGGTTGTCATCTTTGCCACAGGACTATAAGTCTCATCATAGTCCACTCCATATGTCTGTGCATACCCTTTCACAACAAGTCTGGCTTTGTACCTAGACACACTTCCATCTGCAAATCTCTTTGTTTTGTAAACCCACTTACATCCAATAATCTTCTGACTATTAGGTTTAGGAACCAAATCCCATGTTTGATTCTCTATCAATGCATCATACTCCTCTTGCATAGCATCTTCCCAATTCTTCTTCCCTTTGGCTTCTTCATATGTAGAAGGGTCTTCATCTGCTTTTACCAAATAAGCATAATCTTTAGTAGTTAAGAATGAAGTGTCATAGCTATACCTTGTAGGTTGCCATTTGTGCCTAGATGATCTCCTAACTTCTGCACTTCTTGAGGTCTCTGGTTCATCACATTCTGGATCAAACCTTGGCCTCTCTTCAACTTCAATCTGCACTTCATTACTCTCACTTTCATCAAGTAATTGAACCTTTGCTTTACCTTTCCTTTGTTCCACTACTTCTTCATCATCTGCATGTACATTATATTTACCTGCATACCAAGTACCTTGCTCATCAAATGTAACATCCTTGGATACAATAAATTGCTTTGTGGATGGACTCCACAACCTGTATCCCATTTGCTTATCATCATAACCAATGAATACATACTTCTCTGCCTTAGGCTCCAACTTATGCCTCAATTGAGATGGCACATATGCATATGCCAAGCATCCAAATATTCTGCAATGATCCAAGGTAGGTTTCTTACCCCACCAAGCTTCATATGGTGTCATACCCTGCAAAGCTTTACAAGGCAATCTATTAACCAAATATGTAGCTGTATTAACAGCCTCAGCCCACAAATAATTTGGGCAATTCTTCTCTTTCATCATGGACCTTGCAAACTCAACAAGAGTCCTATTTCTTCTTTCTGCTACCCCATTTTGTTGAGGAGAGTACCTGCAAGTAACTTCTCTCTTTATACCTGCATTCCACAAATAATCATTGAACTCATTTGAAAAATACTCTCCCCCTCCATCTGACCTTAGTCTCTTCAATTTTTGACCTGTAATCCTTTCTGCATATGCATGATAGTGTTTAAATGTATTAAACACTTCTGACTTTTCCTTAATCACATAAATTGTGATCCACCTGGTAGCATCATCAACATATATGACATAATATCTTGAACCATTTATACTAAAGTCCTTTGAAGGACCCCACACATCTGTATGCACCAATTCAAGTCTTTCTGAATACATAAATCCATGCTTGGAATAGGATTGCTTATGAGCCTTACCTAATTGACATGCCTCACATCTGTATGTCATGTGTTGACCTGCAATGTTAGGCATTCCAAGTACTGAATCATTGTTAATCATTTCTTTGATACCTCTTTCATTAAAGTGTCCAAGTCTTTTGTGCCAAAGATCCAATTCTGACACCTTCTGCTCTCCATATGTGAACATAGCATGTCCAACATTTCCTTGTACCTTCAATGTGAAAAGCCTTCCTTCTTTCTTTCCTGCAATAACTTGTTTATACCCTTGACTAGGGTCTTCCACATAAACTCCATCATTTGTGAACCTTACCTCATATCCTTTTTCCACAATTTGACCTACACTGATCAAATTCTTTGGAATTGTGGGAACATAAAGTACCTTACTCAGAAGAGTGCTCCCATCCTTAGCTTTGACTGAACCAATTGACTTTACCTTATGCTTTGTATTATCACCTGTCTGCACTGTATGATTGATTGCATTATGATCTAGGTCAGTCATCAAAGCAATATTTCCACTCAAATGATTACTACATCCTGAATCAATATAAAACACTCTCATGTCCTCATGTGATGTTTCACATGTATTCATAATGAGAGTCGAATCCTCCTTTTGATCTGATGCATAGTTGTAGTAGGTGCTATTATAGGATTGATTTTGGAAGCTTCTTCCTCCACCTCTTCCAAAAGAATTCCTACCACCTCTACCTCTGAAGTTTCCTCTCTGAAATCTACCACCTCTTGCTCTTTGATTAAAATTCTGATAATTACCATTGTTTTGATTATTATGCCAACAATCATGAGATAGATGATTGGTCTTACCACATATCCAACAAGCTCTTGCATTCTCTTTGTTGTTTCTGCCTCTTCCTCTACTCCTGCCATTTCCTCTTCCTCTTATGAAGTTTGCTTGGTTTGATGTACCTTCTTCTTCACCTGATTGTTGCTTCCCTTTGTTGACTTTCTTCTTGTCTTTAGAATACATTGCATGACCTGCACTCTTATCAACATCTCCTTTGATATCATTCTCAAAAGTTAGCATATGACCTAACAATTGATTCAAATCAGGAGTAAAGTGATCTAATGAAAGTTCTGTAGATAAAATGAAAGGCTTCCATTTCTCATCTCCTCTTAGTCCTGTGAGTATTTGTCTTACCAATTTGTCTTCTTCAATATCTTCATCAACTGCACCTAAAGAATCTGCAATGTCCTTCATCTTTGTCACATAATCAGAGATTGATTGTGAGGCCTTCTTCTTGAAGGTAGTAAACTCTGCCCATAGTGAAGCCTTCCTTGATTTGGTTGTATTTTGGAAATGCTCTTCCAAAGCATTCCAAATGTCACAAGCACTTTCAAGTCCTCTAATGTGAGGAAGCAAATAGTCATTGACTGCCATGTAGATGATGCTTCTTGCTTGAGCATCCTTCTTCATCCAATTCTTCAAATCTGCAAGCTCCTCCCTAGTTGGAACACTAGGATCTCTGAATTCTGGCTTTTCTTCATCTCCTGTGATGTATCCTATCAGATCTTTGCTCATAAGGTGAGCTTCCATCCTCATAGACCATGCAGGATAGTTCTCTCTATCCAACTTTTCAATTTGGAGACTATCTCCCATCTTTACTTCACCTGTAGCTTCAAAACTTTAACCTTTACAGATAATAAATGTACCTTTACTTCGAATGTTGCTCCTTCTGATCCTTTTGATTCTCTTTGTATGTCTTCCTTTGATCTTTCTTCAACCTTTACCCTTCTGCACCTTCAAAATGTAAAGTTTTGTATTTCTGCAATAGTCGGAGTCTTCTTCACTTCAATTTTGACTCAACCTGCTCTGATACCACTGATGGAGAGTGTTAATCTCCAAAAGAACAAGTTGACCTTGAATTTAGATCACCTCTATATCAAGATCAACTTTAGACTCCACCTAATTTAGAGAATCTTCACCAAATTATCAGAAAAATTGAAAGTTCTGAAAAATCAACTTCTCAGAAAAGTCTGCTGCAGATTAGTCACTCATTGACTAATCAATCCTGTAAAGTTTTTGATAAAACTTTGCACAACACTTCGCCTTAAGGTTGCGCAACTCTGCCAAGTTAAATCTCTCAAAAAGATTAAGTACACACTGAGAAATGTGTGAAACACTTTACCTATGTCTGAAAGTGCTTCTCTGCAATGGCGACTTTGACACCTGCAACTTCTTAGCACTGGTTCTCCCAACTCTGAACCCGTTTGATCAAGATCTTCTAGCCATAGATGGCTTACCTTCCAACTTAGATTTTGAGCCCTCACTTGTGTAAAACTTTACACTGTAGACTGAGCAATGATCATTTCATTGAATATGAAATGTGCGCCTGATTTCTCGACTGTTCGAACATTCTTACATATGAATGTTCCTAATCAAAATTCTCACATCCTGATTACAATTAACCTCTCAAATTCTAGCCATAGATAGATTAGCTATGGACTTAGATACGTGCAAAAGGATTTCTCAAAAGATTAAGCACAGAAGGAGCAGACAGCAAAATATCGGGCGCAAAAATTCTTGATTTCTCAGAAAATTTACATCTAAGTGAGGATGGACAATTCACTCACTCTTCATGTGTCTAATGACACTAATTTCTCTCTCCCTATTCTCAAATCTTCTTCTGCTCTACTTGCCCGACATTTTCCAACATATTTATAGATGAATATATACAAGTGTATGACTAGACAAAGGTATAAGTCAGCTAATGTACATATGTGTACATGTCTTTGGATTTTCTGAATATGTCCTTCCTTCAACCATCTGACTTTGTTTTCTTCTTGACTCCTTGACTTCATTTCTCCATAATCCTTCAATTGATGATTGTCATGCACCAACAAAGAATACTTCTCCAATGAGTTTGAAGATTTCTTGCAAGAAAGAGGCATCAAGAGGGAGATCACTACAAGGTACTCACCTGAACAAAATGGGGTAGCAGAAAGAAGGAATAGACTTATAGTAGAAACAGCTAGGTCTATGCTTAATGAGAAAAAGTTGCCAAATTACCTATGGGCAGAGAGTGTATCCACTGCCACTTATCTTATCAATAGGTTGCCATCCAAATCACTTGATGGCATGACACCATATGAAGCATGGCATGGTAAGAGACCCTCTCTGGATCATTGCAAAATCTTTGGTTGTGTAGCATATGTGCATATTCCCTCACAGGTAAGAGGAAAGCTAGACCCCAAGGCTGAGAAATGTATCTTCATTGGTTATGATTTGAACCAAAAGGGATACAGATTCTACAACCCCACAAACAAAGGGTTCAAGGTAAGCAGAGATGTCATATTTGATGAGAATGACTCATGGTATGAGAATGAATGCAGGAAAGTGAGTCTACCCTATGACATGGAGGAAGATTTTCCAAAGCTTACCAAGGAAGAGCCAACTCAGCAAGAAGATTCAAGCTCAGATGATGATACAATAAACCTTGAAGAATTCAAAGCTTGGAAATCCAAAGGAAAGATGAAGATGAAGCAATTAGAGGATAAGCCAGAAACTTCTACTCAAGCAATGAGGAGATCTCAGAGAGAGAAGAAGAAGCCTATCAGATTTGGGTATGACACATCACTTGTAACTAAACATTCTGTATATCTTGCAAAAGACTTGTTGAATGAAGAACCAGGTACCTATGAAGAAGCAATTACAAAGCCAGAATGGAGAGAAGCCATGGATGAGGAGATAGAAGCCCTCAAAGAGAGTGATACTTGGGACTTGGTACCCAAGAAGGATTCTATGAAGGTAATAGGATCCAGATGGATCTACAAATTGAAGAAGAATTCAGATGGAACAATTAACAGGTACAAAGCTAGGTTGGTAGCCAAGGGTTTTGCACAAACCCAAGGCATTGATTATGAGGAGACATTTTCTCCTGTGGCCAAGATGCCAACTATCAGAGTTTTGGTGAGTGTAGCTGCATCCAAGAATTGGAACATGTACCAATTGGATGTGAAGAATGCATTCTTGAATGGATGGATATCTGAAGAAGTCTACATGTCACAACCACCTGGCTATGAAGATCCAAGAAAGGTACATTATGTTTGTAAATTGAAGAAGGCTCTGTATGGTTTGAAGCAGGCACCTAGAGCATGGAACTACAGATTGACCACCTACCTTCTAGACCAAGGATTTGTGATGAGCAAAGCAGACACTTCTCTATTCATAAAGAGAAGTAGTACAGAGGTAATTTACTTATGTGTTTATGTTGATGACATCATCATTACAGGTAATGATGTCAATGGGATTAGACACATCAAAGGATAGATGATGAAAGAATTCAAGATTAGTGATCTTGGATTATTAAAATATTTCTTAGGTCTTGAATTGATCTACACAAATTCAGGAATCTACATTACTCAAAAGAAGTATGTACAGGATATGGTCAAGAAGTTTGGTTTGCAGGATGCTAAGGTATCTACTACTCCAATGGAGGTTAACCAAAAGTTAAGTGCTCATGAAGGAGAAGAAATCAAAGACATTACAGGATACCAAAGTATGGTGGGTAGTTTGAACTATGCTACCTTGACAAGAATTGACATAGCATATGGAGTAAGTTTACTTAGTCAATTCATGCACAAACCAAGGATACCTCACCTAAAGGCAGTAAAGAAGATCTTGAAGTATTTGAAGGGAACACAAAGTCATGGTTTGTATTTTCCTTATACATCTGATATTGACATAAAAGTTTACTCAGATGCAGATTGGGCAGGATGCAAGGATGATAGGAGAAGCACCTCAGGATACATTTGTTTTGCAGGAGATAAGCCTATCTCTTGGTCAGCTAAGAAGCAACCTACAGTGGCATTGTCATCCACTGAAGCAGAGTATAGAGGGCTTGCCAATGCAACTCAAGAAGCTATCTGGTTGAAGCTTCTATATACAGAGTTAGGTCTTTTCACAAGACCACCTATTATATTTGGAGACAACACTAGCTCTCTTCACCTTGCAGCAAACCCAATTTATCATGCCAGAACAAAGCACATAGAGGTTCATTACCACTATGTGAGAGAGAAATTGCTAAGAAAAGATATACAATTGACATATGTATCTACTAATATGCAATGTGCAGATTTACTTACGAAGGCATTGGATGGAAACAAGTTATGCAGATTCAAATCTATGATTGGATTGCAGGAAGTAATTGAAGAATGAAGAAGAAGACTTAAGCCAAAGTGTTTGGCTTGAGGGGGAGCTGTTGGTGCAAGACAAGCCTACACACATTGGCTTGGGACCTTGGACTCATTGAAGATTAGCATGGACAAAGGATTATCTAGACTTCACTTAAAGGAAGGATCATGTGAACATATGCTTATATGTTATTACCTCTTTACCCCTTGTAAAAGTCTAAGTGACTTATCATTTGATTGTAATCACTTTAAGTCATCCACCTACTTCATTAGTCGTGGAAATTTGAATGTTGAGATGGAGAGAATATCTCCCTACTTTTAGAGGAGAGATTCAAGGGAGCCTAAGTTTGAAATTCAAATTCAAATGATCTCAAGACTCCTATAAAAGATGAAGTAAAAAGTCGCGGGATATACTCTCACTCTAGCTCACTCCCCGAGGCAAAATTTCATTGTAATTCATTGTGTGTGAAGGTTAATCTATAGCCAACACCACAATACCTCATTTAGCTGTGCTTGGCAAGCTAATGAGATTGTACAAACACATTTATCAATAGAAGTATACATTCATCATCTCTGTTTTGTCTGAGTGTTCTACTCCAAGTCTGTCAACTTCAAAGGAGCATTTCTCTGGATCTAATGAACCAAATCAAGAGATCTATAGCTCATTGGAACCAGCTCAAAGTCTACTACAAGCATACAAAATTTCAAAGGATTTCATTCAGCCAATTGGGAGAAAATCGATTCGAAGTGCACACTGGTCTCAGTCTGCAGAGTTCCTGAAAAGTCGGGGGTGATCATAATTTTGCTAAACTTATTTCTCAGTACATAGTTTATCAATTGAAGTGATTCCACTTGTGATTGGTAGCTTACTAAGGTATATTGATACTCCCAAAAGGAATTGTTCCAATTTTAAGTGTGCTGGACACACTAAGTAAATGTCTGAGCAGGTATCACTACAAAAATAGAAGGTTTTGCTTGATTTTTGAAGTACCAAGTTATCTGTTTTGGTTTGATCATTACTCAAACCATTTCCAAAGTACATATAAGGTTTCTTTATGTCATTTGGAAGCTAAGCTAGTGTACTAAGCATATCTGAAGAGAAAAGAGGGCAGGTGTGAAGCAGGATTTGTAGCACCAACTGATTTCCTGAGTGCATCCATCCATCACTCTCAACACAAACCAGAATGGAAAGAAGCTATGGATGAAGAAATGGAAGCTCTCAAGGAGAGTGATACTTGGGACTTGGTACCCAAGAAGGACTCTATGAAGGTGATAGGATCCAGATGGATCTATAAGCTAAAGAGAAATTCAGATGGAACAATCAACAGGTACAAAGCTAGGTTGGTAGCCAAGGGTTTTGGACAAACCCAAGGCATTGATTATGAGGAAACATTTTCTCCTCTGGCCAAGATGCCAACTATCAGAATATTGGTGAGTGTAGCTGCATCCAAGAATTGGAACATGTACCAATTAGATGTCAAGAATGCTTTCTTGAATGGATGGATATCTGAAGAAGTCTACATGTCACAACCACCTGGCTATGAAGACCCCAAGAAGGTAAATTATGTTTGTAAATTGAAGAAGGCTCTATATGGTTTGAAGCAGGCACTTAGAGCATGGAATTACAGGTTGACAACCTACCTCCTAGACCAAGGATTTGTGATGAGTAAAGCAGACACTTCTCTGTTCATAAAAAGAAGTAGTACAGAGGTAATCTACTTGTGTGTTTATGTGGATGATATCATCATTACAGGTAATGATGTCAATGGGATTAGACACATCAAAGGTCAGATGATGAAAGAATTCAAGATTAATGATCTTGGATTATTGAAGTACTTCTTAGGTCTTGAGTTAGTTTACACTAACTCAGGTATATATATCACTCAAAAGAAGTATGTACAAGATATGGTCAAGAAGTTTGGCTTGCAGGATGCAAAAGTCTCAACTACTCCAATGGAGGTCAACCTAAAGCTAAGTGCTCATGAAGGAGAAGAAGTCCAAGACATTACAGGATATCAAAGCATGGTAGGTAGTTTGAATTATGCTACCTTGACAAGAATTGACATAGCATATGGAGTTAGTGTGCTTAGTCAATTCATGCACAAACCAAGGGTACCTCACCTAGAGGCAGCAAAGAAGATCTTGAAGTAT
>CM035414.1:53022849-53025349 GCA_020310875.1 Ceratopteris richardii
TTCCTTCTACCTCATGTAAGGAACTGTAAGACTTCCCAAGAGACTTGGGAAACCTTGTCAACATACTTCTCATCAAGCACAAGGGCCAGAAAGAATCAGCTATGGATTGAGTTTACAACTCTTAGGAAGCAATCAAAACAATGTGTCTCAGATTTTGTCACCAAAGTCAAAGACATTGCAGATCAACTTGCAAGTGTTGGAGAAGAAATTGAGGAAGAGCAAATAGTCAGACAAGTGATCAATGGACTAAAGGCAGATGGCAAGTGGGAGAGCTTCACCACTGCAATGGACTTGTACATGGACATCCAAGCACCTGATCTAACAACTCTGATTGGACAACTATTCACACATGAAGCAAAGATCACAAAGAATGGAGAGCAATCAAAAGGTAACAATCCCTCTGCCCTATATACTGATAAGAAGTCTAAAGACAAGGGTAAAAGCAAGAAGGTTGATGAAGAAGGATCCACCTCCCAAGCAAACTATGCAGGGAGAGGTAGATCATCTAGAGGTAGGGGCAGAGGAGGTAAGTCAGGTAGGGGGAGACCCTATAACCAATCTCCATGCAATATTTGTGGCTTGTCTAACCATACTACAGATGAATGCTACAAAAACTACAAGAACCAAAGAGGAAGAGGTCACCAAAGAGGAGGATACTCTCAAGGCAGAGGCAGATTCAATCAATCTCAAGGCTACCATGGCTACAACAATAATTACAACAATAGCTACAATCACAATGGCAATTATCAAGGTCGATACAGGAACATGAAGGATTACAACAATTATGCAGAGGATCAAGATGATTCCTTGTTGATTATGAACATGACATCTAAATCAGGTATCAATGATGACCATTTGTTCTATATTGATTCAGGTTGCTCTAACCATGTAGCTGGAAATGTTGCCTTACTCTCTGATTTGGAAGAACCTAAAGGCAAGCACCAAGTGCAGACAGGTGATGACACTAAACATTCAGTGGTTAAAGTAGGCAATGTCAAAACAAGTGATGGTAATCAGAATTTACTAAGCAGAGTATTGTATGTTCCAACAATCACCAAGAATTTGATGAGTGTAGGTCAGATTGTTGAAAAAGGTCTACAGGTCAGGTTCACTCAACATGGTGCATATGTGGAGGATCCAAGACATGGATTCAGAAGGATAGCCAAGGGAGAGAAATCAGGTAGATTATTTACCTTTGAACTTGAGGATACTAAGAATATTGCATTATACAACTACAAGGACCAAACCCTATCAGAATTGGAGATGTGGCACAAGAGATTAGGTCACATTGGAGAGAGGAACATAAAGCAAATGAGCAGGGATCAATGTGTGCTTGGGATACCTAATGTATCCAAGCAACACATGATATACAAGTGTGGGGCTTGTCAATTTGGTAAGTCACACAGATTGCCCTATACCAAGAAAGGTTTTATGCATGAAGATTATTTGGAATTGGTGCATACAGATGTTTGGGGACCAAGCAAGGAGCCATCCATATCTGGATCAAGGTACTATGTGTCCTTTACTGATGACTATAGCAGATGGACTGTCTTGTACTTCATGAAACATAAAGATGAAGTATTTAATTGTTTCAAAAGGTATCTTGCATTAGTTGAGAATCAAACAGGTAGACATTTGAAGAGACTAAGGTCAGATGGTGGTGGAGAATACTTCTCCAATGACTTTGAAGATTTTTTGCAGGAAAGAGGCATCAAGAGGGAGATTACCACAAGGTACTCACCTGAACAAAATGGGGTAGCTGAAAGGAGGAATAGACTCATTGTAGAGACAGCTAGGTCTATGCTTAATGAGAAAAAACTACCAAATTATCTTTGGGCAGAGAGTGTATCTACTGCCACATACTTAATCAACAGGTTGCCATCAAAGACACTTGATGGAATGACACCCTATGAGGCTTGGCATGGTAAGAGACCATCTCTGGATCATTGCAAGATCTTTGGGTGTGTTGCATATGTGCATATTCCCTCACAGGTAAGGGGAAAGCTAGACCCTAAGGCTGAAAAATGTATTTTCATTGGTTATGATTTGAATCAGAAAGGATACAGGTTGTATAACCCCTCAAACAAAGGCTTCAAGGTAAGCAGAGATGTCATCTTTGATGAAAATGATTCATGGTATGATAATGAGTGCAGGAAAGTTAGCCTACCTTATGATATGGAAGAAGACTTTCCAAAGCTTATCAGGCAAGAACCAACTCAGAAGGAGGACACAAGTTCAGATGATGAAGACACCATCAACATTGAAGAATTCAAGGCTTGGAAATCCAAAGGGAAGATGAAGATGAAGCAACTTGAAGACAATCCAGAATCCTCAACTCAAGCTATGAGGAGATCTTCAAGAGAAAAGAAGAAACCTATTAGGTATGGGTATGATACTTCACTTGTAACCAAGCACTCTGTGTATCTTGCAAAGGATATCTTGAATGAAGAACCAGGTACATTTGAGGAAGCTATTACTAAACCAGAATGGAAGGAAGCAA
>CM035414.1:53032849-53037849 GCA_020310875.1 Ceratopteris richardii
ATCTATCTATCTATCTATCTATCTATCTATCTATCTATCTATCTATCCATCTATCTATCCATCTATCTGTGTATCTGATGGAGAGTGTTAATCTCCAAAAGAACAAGATACTCTTGAAGTTAGAGCACCTCTATATCAAGAGTATTTCAAAACCTTTACCAATTCGGAGGATTAATGATCAATTACCAAAATCTTGAATAAACTGTGAAGAAGATGACTAGAGAGAAAGTCTGCTGCACATAAGTCTCTCATTGACTTATCAAATGTGTAAAGTTTTTGATAAAACGTTGCACAAGGTGTTGCATATAATTTGCCAACCTTCTCCAAGTTAAAGCATTTCAAAAGACTCAGTAGTTCTTGAGAAATGATCTCATCAAGTCACCTTTGTCTGAAACTGTTCTTCTGAGAAGTCGATTCAGACACCTGTAACTTCTAACATTTGGTTCTCTCAAACTAGAACCCGTTTATGCAAATGCTTTTAGCCATAGATGGCTTACCTTCCAACTTAGATTTTGACTCCTTATTTGTGGAAAACTTTAAACTGTGGATTGAGAAATGATCAAATCTTTTACCATCGGGATTGCGCTTGTTTCAGAAGATAATCAACATTTCTTCACATATGAATGTTCCTACTCATAATTCTCACAGCATGTTTACAATTAGGCTCTCAAACTTTAACCATAGACTCATTAACTATGGAATTAGATGTCTACAAAAGCATTCTTGAAATGATCAAGCACAAAATGAGAATGCACAGAAACATCGGGCACAATTTTTCTTCATTACTAGAAAACTTTACATGAGGATGAGAGAGCTAATCCTCACACTTCTCAAGTGTCTAATCACTTCTAATTCTTCTAAATTTTTGTACTCTATATTCTCTCAAACTTTCCCCGACATTTTTCCTTGTATATATAGTCAAAAGTTCATAACTAATCAAAAGTATATGTGAGCTAACTCTAAATTAATGTACATATGTGTACACATCTTCATCTTCTGGATATGCACTTCCTTCATGCTTCATAACTTGATCTTTTCTTCAGTCCTTGACTTCAATCCTTCATCAAAACTTCAATTGTTGATTGCCTTGCACCAACAGCTCCCCCTCAATCATCAGTTGAGGTTTTCTCCAACTTCTTTATTCCTGCCATGTCTTTGAATCTCTGTGGCTTTGGTCCATCCAAACTTTTGGTTAGCATATCAGCTATCTGATCTTTTGTTGTATGTATTACTTTAATCTCCTTATCCATCACCTTCTCTCTTAGAAAGTGATACTGAATCTCAATATGTTTAGTCCTAGCTTGAAAAACAAGATTAGTAGCTAAATATAATGAGCTCATGTTATCTCCATGAATAGTGGGTATACTCTGAATGATGTCAAAACTCTTCATAAGAGTCTTAAGCCATATCACTTCCTTTGCAGCTTCAACCATACCTTTGTAGTCAACCTCTGTAGATGATAAAGCAACTGTGTGTTGCTTCTTTGAACACCATGAAATTAACTTATCTCCCACATAACACAAGTATCCATAAGTTGATCTTCTATCATCAGGATTACCTGCCCAATCTATATCACTATATATCTTGATGTTTGTATCTGATGTAAAACCATAATACAAACCTTCTTTGAGTGTACCCTTAATGTACCTCAACACTCTTTGTCCTGTAAACCAATGTTCTTTCCTGGACAATGCATGCATGAATTGAGACAATACTCCAACTGCATATGACAAGTCAGGTCTAGTTAATGTACCATAGATCAGACTACCAACCAAACTTTGATATAGCTTCATATACTTTAACTCTTCTCCTCCATATCTGCTCAATTTATGATTCTCCTCCATTGGAGTAGGTGCTACCCTGCAATCATCCATTTTAAACTTGATCAACAAGTTCTTCAAGTACCTTTCTTGAGTTACATACACTCCATGTTGAGTGTATGAGATCTCCATGCCCAAGAAATATGATAAGTCTCCCAAGTCACTAATCTTGAACTCTTTCTCCATTTGCTTCTTTAGGCTTTGAATGCCTTTCTCATCTGTACTTGTAAGAATTATATCATCAACATATATGCACATGTAAATGAACCCATCATCACTTGCTTTAACAAGCAAGCTACTATCTGCTTTAGATACTTGGAAACCAAGTTCCTTCAAGAACTTCACAAGTCTGTAATTCCATGCCCTTGGGGCTTGCTTCAAACCATACAAAGCTCTCTTGAGCTTACATACATGATCTCAATACCTTCCATTTCTGAATCCTTGTGGTTGCTCCATGAAAACATCATTTGAAATGTAACCATTTAAAAAAGCATTCTTCACATCTAATTGACATAATTTCCAACCTTTACATGCAGCAATTGCTATGAGTGTCCTGATGGTTGTCATCTTTGCCACAAGACTATAGGTCTCATCATAATCTATACCATATGTTTGAGCAAAACCTTTCACAACAAGTCTAGCTTTATATCTAGATACACTTCCATCTGCAAACCTCTTTGTCTTGTAGACCCATTTGCATCCAATGATCTTCTGACTATTTGGTTTAGGAACCAAATCCCATGTTTGATTCTCCATCAATGCATCATACTCTTCTTGCATAGCTTTCTCCCAATTTTCCTTACCTTTTGCCTCTTCATATGTAGAAGGATCTTCATCTGCCTTTATCATATAAGCATAATCTTTGGTAGTCAAAAAAGAAGTATCATAGCTATACCTTGTAGGTTGCCATTTGTGTCTTGATGACCTTCTGAGTTCTCCACTTCTTGAGGTTTCTCGTTCATCACATTCTGGGTCAAACCTTGGCCCTTCTTCAACTTCAACCTGTACTTCATTATTCTCCTCTTCATCAAGTATCTGAACCTTCGATTTACCTTTCTTTTGATTCACAACTTCTTCATCACCTGCATAAATATTAATTGTACCTGCATACCAAGTACCTTGCTCATGAAATGTAACATCCTTTGACACAAGGAATTGTTTTGTGAATGGACTCCACAACCTATATCCCATCTGTTTATCATCATATCCAATGAACATATACTTTTCAGCTTTGGGTTCCAATTGTGCCTTAATTGAGATGGCACATATGCATATGCCAAACATCCAAATACTTTGCAATGATCTAGAGTAGGTCTCTTACCCCACCATGCCTCATATGGTGTCATACCCTGGAAAGCTTTACATGGTAATCTATTGACCAAATATGTAACTGTATTTACAGCCTCAACCCACAAATAATTTGGGCAATTTTTCTCCTTCATCATGGATCTTGCAAACTCAACAAGAGTTCTATTCCTCCTTTCTGCTACACCATTTTGTTGAGGAGAGTACCAGCAAGTAACCTCTCTCTTTATACCTGCATTCCACAAGTAATCATTGAACTCATTAGAGAAATACTCTCCCCCTCCATCTGACCTTAGTCTCTTCAACTTATGACCTGTAATTCTCTCTGCATACACATGATAATGTTTAAATGTATTGACTACCTCTGACTTATCTTTGATCACATAGATAATGATCCACCTGGTAGCATCATCAACATAAATCACATAATACCTTGAACCATTGATACTGAAATCCTTTGATGGTCCCCACACATCTGTGTGTACCAATTCAAGCTCTGAATACATAAAACCATGCTTGGAATAAGATTGTTTATGAGCCTTACCTAATTGACATGCCTCACATCTGTATGTCATATGGTGACCTGCAACATTAGGCAATCCAAGCACTGAACCATTGTTAACCATATCTTTGATACCTCTTTCATTAAAATGTCCAAGCCTTTTGTGCCAAAGATCTAACTCAAAGATCTTATGTCCTCCATAAGTGAACAAGGCATGACCAACATTACCTTGAATCTTCAATGTGAACAATCTTCCTTCTTTCTTCCCTCAAACAATTTGTTTATACCCATTGCTAGGGTCTTCCAAGAAAACTCCTTCATTAGTGAATCTGACTTCATAACCTTTTTCAACAATTTTTCCTACACTTATCAAATTCTTTGGAATTGTAGGAACATACAAGACCTTACTCAGAAGAGTACTTCGATCCTTGGCCTTCACTGATCCAATTGACTTCACATTATGCTTTGTATTATCACTTGTCTAAACTACATGATTAGTTACCTTATTCTCCAAATCAGTCATCAAAGCTATGTTGCCACTCAAGTGATTGCTACACCCTGAGTCAATGTAGAAGACTCTTTGGTCCTCACTTTGCCTTTCACAAGTTGCATTCATTATCAGTGTTGAATCTTCCTTCTGATCTGAAGCATAATTGTAGTAAGTATTGTTGTATTGTTGGCTTTGGAATCCTCTACCTGCATTTCTTCCAAAATAACCTCTACTACCTCTACCTCTGAAATTACCTCTTTGATTTCTTCCACCTCTTCCTCTTGAATTAAAATTCTGATTATATCCACCATTGTTCTGAGTATTATGCCAACAATCATTAGCTAAGTGATTTGTCTTACCACAAATCCAGCAAGCTTTGACTCCATCTTTATTGCTTCTGCCTCTTCCTCTACCTTTTCCACCTCCTCTTCCTCTTAGGAAGTTGGCTTTACCTTCATCTTCATTTGCTTGTTGCTTCCCTTTGCTATTCTTCTTCTTTTCCTTTGAATACATTGCTTGACCTGCACTCTTATCACTTTCACCTTTGACATCTTGCTCAAAGGTTAGCATGTGTCCTACCAACTGATTTAAATTAGGAGTAAAATGATCTAGTGATAATTCAGTAGACAAAATGAATGGCTTCCATTTGTCATCACCTCTCAAACCTGTAAGGATTTTCCTTACCAACTTATCCTCCTCAATGTCTTCATCAACTGCTCCTAATGCATCTGCAATGTCCTTCATTCTTGTTACATAATCTGAGATAGATTGAGAAGCCTTCTTCTTGAATGTAGTAAATTCTACCCACAAGGATGCCTTCCTTGACTTTGTGGTGTTTTGGAAATGCTCCTCCAAAGCATTCCATATATCACTTGCACTTTCA
>CM035414.1:53047849-53057849 GCA_020310875.1 Ceratopteris richardii
CTCTTTGTCATTATGTCTGCTAATTGATCTTTAGTAGAAATGTATTCCACTTCAATCTCCTTCTCCATTACCTTTTCTCTGAGAAAATGATACTGTATCTCTATGTGCTTTGTTCTTGCATGAAATACTGGATTTGCTGCAAGATAAAGTGAACTCATATTATCTCCTTGTATTGTAGGTGTACCTTGATCAATGCCTAAGCTCTTGAACAATGTCTGCATCCATATGACTTCCTTAGCTGCTTCCACAAGTCCTTTGTACTCTGCTTCAGTTGATGATAATGCTACTGTATGTTGTTTCTTGGAACACCAA
The DNA here is from genome assembly GCA_020310875.1 of Ceratopteris richardii. Lineage (NCBI taxonomy): Eukaryota > Viridiplantae > Streptophyta > Polypodiopsida > Polypodiales > Pteridaceae > Ceratopteris > Ceratopteris richardii. The sequence goes on from CM035414.1 coordinate 53,048,162, forward strand.
CTTACAAGCTTATCACCAATGTATATCATGTAACCATGAGTTGATCTCCTGTCATCTTGATTACCTGCCCAGTCCGAGTCACTGTAGGCTCTCAACTTCAAATCTGATGTAAAAGGATAATATAATCCTTCCTTTATAGTTCCTTTGATATATCTGAGAACTCTTTGACCTGCAATCCAATGTGGGTCCTTTGGACAATGCATGAACTGTGACAAAACTCCCACTGCATAACTAAGATCAGGTCTTGTTAGTGTAGCATAAATCAAACTACCCACAAGAGATTGATACTTCCTCATATCTTTGTAGTCTGCACCATCATATTTACTGAGCTTGTGATTAACTTCAAGTGGAGTTGAAGCTTCTCTGCAATTTTCCATATCAAACTTCTTCAATAGAGTCAGAAGATACCTTTCTTGTGATACATATATGCCATGATCTGTATAAGTGACTTCCATTCCAAGAAAGTATGACAACTTTCCTAGGTCACTGATCTTGAACTCTTTCTCAAGTAATCTCTTTACCTCCTTGATTCCTTCATTTGAAGTACCTGTGATTATAATGTCATCTACATAAATACAAATGTAGATTGTACCTTCCTCTGTTCTTTTGATAAGTAGACTTGAATATGCTTTTGAACTTTGATATCCAAGATCATTGAGATACTTCACCAGTCTATAGTTCCAAGCTCTTGGAGCTTGCTTCAATCCATACAATGCTCTTCTCAACCTGCAAACAAAATTTGGATACCTGGAATCTATAAACCCTTGAGGTTGTTCCATGTATACCTCATCTGATATGTATCCATTCAAGAATGCATTTTTTATATCCAATTGACTTAGGGTCCATCCTTTTGAAGCTGCAATAGCAATGATTGTCCTTATAGTTGACATCTTAGCTACAGGACTGAATGTCTCATCATAATCTATGCCATAGGTCTGGGCATAGCCTTTCACCACCAATCTAGCTTTGTATCTGGCTATACTTCCATCTGCAAGCTTCTTCACTTTATAAACCCATTTATTTCCAATTACTTTCTTACCATTTGGTTTAGGAACAAGTTCCCATGTCTTGTTCTCCTCCAGTGCATTGAACTCTTCCTTCATTGCTTCTTCCCATTGCTTTTTACCTTTAGCTTCATCATAGTTCTGAGGTTCTTCATCATCTTTGACCATATATGCATAGTTCTTCTGAGTTATGTAAGAAGTATCATAAGAATACCTTTCTGGTTGTCTCCTTGTCCTGCTTGACCTTCTTGGTTCACATTCTTCATAAGTTTCTGGATACACCTCTTCATCAAATATAGGAGCTTCTTCATTCATTCTTGTTAATCCACTTCTGGATGTACTTGCTTGCATATAGTCTTCATCTCTATTCACCTGCACAATTGATTTTCCTTTCTCACATCTTCTTACCTCTTCTTCAAATTCTTCAGCTGTATGACTTTGATCTGCATACCAACTTTTCTGTTCATCAAATGTAACATCTCTAGAAACAATAAATTGTTTGGTTAGAGGATTCCACAATCTGTAACCCATCGACTTTTCATCATAACCAATGAACACATATTTTTCTACCTTTGGTTCAAGTTTATGTCTAAGTTGTGATGGCACATAAGCATATGCAATTGATCCAAACACTCTACAATGATCTAGTGTTGGTTTCTTACCCCACCAAGCTTCATATGGAGTCATTCCATTCAGAGCTGCACATGGTAATCTATTCACAAGATATGTAGCTGTATTTACAGCCTCAGCCCAAAGATAATTTGGACAGTTCTTCTCCTTTAGCATAGCTCTAGCAAACTCAACCAAAGTCCTGTTCCTTCTTTCTGCTACACCATTTTGTTGTGGTGTATACCTGCAAGTTATTTCTCTCTTAATACCTGCATTCCAAAGATAATCATTGAGCTCTTGGGAGAAGTATTCTCCCCCTCCATCAGACCTCAGTCTCTTAAGCTTTTGACCTGTGACTCTCTCTGCATATGCATGAAAATGCTTGAAAGCTCCAAACACTTCTGATCTTTCCTTCAAAACATATAATGTTATCCATCTTGTAGCATCATCAATGAAAAGAACATAATACCTTGAGCCACTGATAGATCCTTCTTTTGTTGGTCCCCATACATCTGTATGAATGAGCTCAAGTACTCCATCATGTTTGAATCCTTTCTTTTGAAATGGTAACCTGTGTGCTTTACCCATTTGACACGCTTCACATTTATAAACCATATGTTGACTTTGCACATTTGGTAATCCTAGTACAGACTGATTAGCAACCATAGCTTTAATTCCTCTTTCATTGAAATGACCTAATCTCTTATGCCAGAGATCAAGTTCTGTAATCACTGCTTCACCATGTGTGAGCAAAGCTTGACCAATGTTTCCTTGCACTCTTAAAGTAAAGAGTCTACCTTCTTTCTTACCAGAGACAATCTGATTATATCCATTCTCTGGATCTTCCACAAATACTCCTTCATTTGTAAACCTGACTTGAAAACCTTTTTCAACTATCTGTCCCACACTAATCAAGTTTTTAGGTATTGTTGGAACATACAAAACATTGGTTAGCAAATCTGCTCCACTCTTGCATTTCACTTTTCCAATTGAATGTACACTATGTCTTGTATTATCACCAGTTTGAACTGTGTGACTAGAAATGCCTTTTTCCAAATCTGACATCAATTCTATGTTTCCTGACAAATGATTAGAACATCCAGAGTCAATGTAAAATACCTTTAGATCTTCTTTGTCTGATGTGCTGATTGAATTCATCATCAATGATGTATGACTGTCATTCTGTGTGTCATTTGCATAGTTGTAGTAGGTGGTGTTGTAGGATTGATTCTGTCCCCAACTTCTTCCTCCACCCCTACCATAGCCTCCTCTTTGACTTTGTCTACCTCTTTGAAAATTACTTTGATATCTTCCACCTCGACCTCTGCTATTGTTGTTTTGATTATGGTTTGATCCTTGTTGGTTGTGCCAACAGTCATGAGCCAAATGATTACTCAATCCACAGATCCAACAAGCCTTTTTGTTGTTATTTTGATTACCTCTTCCTCTTCCAAAACCTCTTGCTCTTCCTCTGCCAGTGCCTTTACCTCTTGCATAATAAGCTTGAGAATTAGACTCCTCTTCATCCTTTGCTTTACCTTTATCTCCTTTCTTCTTATTCTTCATGTACATTGCAGAACTTTGACCTTTATCTCCATCTCCCTTCAAGTCTTGCTCATATGTGAGCATCAAACCAAGCAACTGGTTCAAATCTGGAACATAATGATTTAATGAAAGTTCTGTTGATAAGACAAAAGGTTTCCACCTTTCATCCCCTCTCAAGCCTGCAAGTAGTTGAGCAATCAATCTGTGATCTTCAACATCTTCATCTATGGATCCAAGACTATCTGCTAGATCCTTCATCTTAGTGACATAATCACTAATGGTTTGACTTGGCTTCTTCTTGAATGTTGTAAACTCTGACCATAGACTTGCTTTCCGTGCTTTAGTAGTGCTTTGGAAATGATATTCCAATGCATTCCATATATCTTCTGATGATTCCAATCCTCTGATGTGTGGTAGCAAATGATCTGAGATTGTATTGTAGATGTAGGCTTTTGCACTTGCATCCTTCTTCTGCCAATGCTTTAAAGCATCTAGTTCTTCTTTCTTTGGTCGGCTTTCATCTTCGAATACTGGCTTCTCTTCTTCACCTGTAACATATATCATGAGATCCTTACTCATAAGTAAGGCTTCCATTCTCATTACCCATGCGGGGTAATTATCTCTGTCTAGTTTGTCAATGGAGATATGATCTGCCATACTTCTTTCCTTCTGCTGCAACCTGTGAGCTTAAAGGATAAAGGATAATACCTTTTGAAGTTCTTTGTGTATGAGGATACTTCGAAAGTAATCTTTTGATGCCTTGTGTCTTCAAATGCTTCACCTTTCAAACTTTAATGGAAAACTTTACAAAACTTCTCGTACCTTTGTCGTCTTCTGCTCTCGAGAATCTTTCTGCTCTGATACCACTTGTTGATGTATGAAACACCACAAGAAATGAATTAATGTGACACTAGAACACCTCTATGGTCACCATTAACTCATTGCCACTCCAAACTTTGAGAAATGATAGCTTAAAGTGAGAACTTTGCTTCTACAGAAATTCCTAGTCACCGAAATGACATACCTTCAGTATTTTGCTAATTTCTCCTAGCTCAAGTATGCTTTCTTCATGAAACTTTATAGGCTGCAACTAGAAGGGTAGAGCTTTCCAACAAGCTATCATATGCATCAAAGGGAGCTCTAGAACTCAAGTTATGGCCCTCACAAGATGACCCTGTATGACCTTCCAAAACTGGAAATCTTGCCTGTTTTAGTATTCCTGATGTCCAAAAATAAAAAATTCGATGCCTAGCATCGAATTTCAGTCCAAGTCGATGCCAGGCATCGACTTTGGGCTTTTTTTGGCTATTTTTCTGCACCAGAAACACTCTATTTTACACACACATGAAGAAGATGACTTATATGATAGAAGTCGATGCCGGGCATCCATTTTATGTTGGAACTCGATGCCAGGCATCGAGTTGCTCCACAAACTTCATATTTTTAGAAGATTCAACAATAGTTAACACACAAAGAATGAAAAAATGACTTATCAGCCAAGATTCGATGCCAGGCATCGTATTGCTCAAAAAACTTGAACTTTTGAATTCATCACACAGTAGGCAAACATGGAGATGATGGAGAGAGACTCATACACAGAACTTTACACAGTTCTTTCTCACAACTATAAAAACTCAGAAGTTTTACAGATGCTTTCTCACTCAGAGAAGCCCGACTATACACAGTCGTATATAATGAACTCCTTCTTCTACTTCTTCTCTCTATTCTCTCTCTCTCTCATACCGCGTCAGTTGATACAAACTAACTTATATAGATTTTCGTATTCTCGTGATTTTTAAAAAACTTCTAGAACTAAAGTGAACTAACTTTACAAGTATAATACAGTTGTGAATTTGTCCCTTCACATAGGCATGGGGTTTTCTTCCTAAGATTTGACCTTGAAATATATGTCCAATTAGTGAGTGTTTCTCCAACATCTATCTATCTATCTATCTATCTATCTATCTATCTATCTATCTATCTATCTATCTATCTATCTATCTATCTATCTATCTATCTATCTATCTATCTATCTATCTATCTATCTATCTATCTATCTATCTATCTATCTATCTATCTATCTATCTATCTATCTATCTATCTATCTATCTATCTATCTATCTATCTATCTATCTATCTATCTATCTATCTATCTATCTATCTATCTATCTATCTATCTATCTATCTATCTATCTATCTATCTATCTATCTATCTATCTATCAATCTATCTATCTATCTATCTATCTATCTATCTATCTATCTATCCATCCATCCATCCATCTATCTATCAATCTATCTATCTATCTATCTATCTATCTATCTATCTATCTATCTATCTATCTATCTATCTATCTATCTATCTATCTATCTATCTATCTATCTATCTATCTATCTATCTATCTATCTATCTATCTATCTATCTATCTATCTATCTATCTATCTATCTATCTATCGATCTATCTATCGATCTATCTATCGATCTATCGATCGATCTATCTATCGATCTATCTATCTATCTATCTATCTATCTATCTATCTATCTATCTATCTATCTATCTATCTATCTATCTATCTATCTATCTATCTATCTATCTATCTATCTATCTATCAATCTATCTATCAATCTATCTATCAATCTATCTATCTATCTATCAATCTATCTATCTATCTATCTATCTATCTATCTATCTATCTATCTATCTATCTATCTATCTATCTATCTATCTATCTATCTATCTATCTATCTATCTATCTCTCTCTCTATCTATCTATCTATCTATCTATCTATCTATCTATCTATCTATCTATCTATCTATCTATCTATCTATCTATCTATCTATCTATCTATCTTGTTGGTGCATATCAAGCCTTCACACATTGGCTTGGAACATTGGAACATTGAAGATGGATTTGGAATCCTTGAAGGATATCTCTACATGAAGGATAAGGCATAGGAACTCATACTTATGAGTTATTATCTTTTACTCCTTGTAAAAGTCTATTTTGACTTGGCATTAATTTGTAATCACTTGAAGTCATTCAACTACTTCATTAGTCGTGGAAAAAGAGAATAGTTAAGTGGAGAGAATATCTCCCTACTTTTAGAAGAGAGATTCAAGGGAGCCTAAGTTTGAATTTGAAATTCAAATCACAATCAATTCCTATAAAAACTCTATTTGAAAAGTCGCGGTTAGTTCGCTCATTCCAGCTCACTCCCCGAGCCATATCTTCATTGTAACTGGGTGTGTGTTAGTGCTACTCCATAGCCTACACCACCACACCTCAATTAGCTATGCTTGTCATGCTATTGAGCTTGTACAATCTTATCAATCAATAGATATATACACATTTCTCATTTCTGATTCTCTGTGTTAACTTCTCCAAGTCTGTGAACTTCAAAGGAGCATATCTCAGGATCTACTGAACCAAATCAAGAGATCTATAGCTCATTGGAACCAGCTTAAGGTCTACTACAAGCATACAAAATCTCAGAGGATTTGATTCAACCATTTGGGAGAAATCCGCTTCGAAGTGCACACTGGTCTGTGTCTGCAGAGTTCCTAAAAAGTCGGGGGTAACTAGAAGTTTGCTAAACTTATTTCTCAGTGCATAGTTTATCAATTGAAGTGATTCCACTTGTGATTGGTAGCTTACTAAGGTACTTTAATACTCCCAAAAGGAATTATTCCGATTTTAAGTGTGCTGGACACACTGAGTAAAAGTCTGAGCAGGTATCACTACAGGAATATAAAGTTTTTCTTGACTTTTGAAGTACCAAGTTATCTGTTTTGGTTTGATCATTACTCAAACCATTTCCAAAGTACATATATGGTTCCTTTGTGTCATTTGGAAGCTAAGCAAGTCCACTAAGCATATCTGAAGAGTAAAGAGGGCAGGTGTGAAGCAGGTTTTGCAGCACCAACTGATTTCTTGAGTGCATCCATCCATCACTCTCAACAGTGGTATCAGAGCAAAGAAGGTAATTATGGGTGATGGTTTCCCTTCCTTCATTGACAAATTGGACAGAAACAATTATCAGGCTTTGTCATTGAGAATGAAGACCTATCTACAAGGGAGAAGTCTATTTGGATACATATCAGGAGATGAGGAGTTGCCCTCATTCAAGACTAGAGGACTACCCACAAAGGATGAACATGAAAGGCTCAACCAATGGTGTGCAAAGGATGCTTTGGCAAGGTCTTATCTCTTAAACTCTATATCTGACTTTCTTTTACCTCATGTAAGGAACTGTAAGACTTCCCAAGAGACTTGGGAAACCTTGTCAAACTATTTTTCTTCCAACACAAGGGCTAGGAAGAATCAATTATGGATTGAGTTCACAACCCTTAGGAAGCAGCCCAAGCAATCAGTCTCAGAGTATGTGACAAAGATTAAAGATGTGGCAGACCAACTAGCAAGCATTGGAGAGGAAATTGAAGAGGAGCAAATAGTCAGGCAAGTGACAAATGGACTCAAGGCAGATGATAAGTGGGAAAGTTTCACCACTGCAATGGATCTCTATATGGACATGCATACCCCTGATCTCACAACACTTATGGGCCAACTATTTACACATGAAGCAAAGTTTACAAAGGCTGGAGATCAATCAAAAGGTAATAATCCCTCTGCTCTCTATACTGAAAAAAAGGTTAAAGATAAAGGCAAGAAGAAACAGGATGAAGAAGGCTCTACCTCTCAAGCTAATTATGCAGGGAGAGGTAGGTCATCTAGAGGAAGAGGCAGAGGAGGTAAATCAGGTAGGGGGAGACCCTACAACTCATCACCTTGCAACATCTGTGGATTGTCCAATCATACCACAGATGAATGCTACAAGAATTACAAAAATCAGAGAGGAAGAGGCTACTCAAGAGGTGGATACTCTCAAGGGAGAGGCAGATTCAACCAACATCAAAGCTACAATGGATACAACAATCAATACAACAACAACTACAACAACAACCACAATGGAAACTACCAAGGTGGATTCAGAAATAGAAGAGACTACAACAACTACACAGAGGAGCAAGATGACTCCCTATTGATCATGAATATGACCTCCAAGATAGGTACAAATGATGATCATTTATTTTACATTGACTCAGGATGTTCTAACCATGTAGCTGGCAATGTGGCACTACTTTCTGATTTGGAAGAGCCCAAGGGCAAACATCAGGTACAAACAGGTGATGACACTAAACACTCTGTTGTCAAAGTTGGAAATGTGAAGACATGTGATGGTAATCAGAATCTATTAAGCAGGGTACTCTATGTACCTACAATAACTAAGAATTTAATGAGTGTTGGTCAGATTGTGGAGAAAGGTTTGCAGGTCAGATTCACACAACATGGAGCATATGTGGAGGATCCAAAACATGGATTCAGAAGGATAGCCAAAGGGGAGAAATCAGGTAGATTGTTTACATTTGAGCTAGAAGATACAAAAAACATTGCTTTATATAATTATAAGGATCAGACACTTTCAGAGTTAGAGATATGGCACAAGAGATTAGGGCACATAGGAGAAAGAACTCTAAAGCAAATGTGCAGGGATCAATGTGTGCTTGGGATACCTAATGTATCCAAGCAACACATGATTTACAAATGTGGATCATGTCAATTTGGTAAGTCTCACAGATTACCCTACTCAAGGAAAGGTTTCATGCATGAAGACTATCTAGACTTGGTACACACAGATGTTTGGGGACCTAGCAAGGACCCTTCCATTTCTGGTTCAAGGTATTATGTGTCCTTCATTGATGACTATAGCAGGTGGAACATTTTATACTTTATGAAGCATAAAGATGAAGTGTTTAATTGTTTCAAGAGGTATCTTGCACTTGTTGAAAATCAAACAGGTAGAAGTTTGAAGAGGTTAAGGTCAGATGGTGGAGGAGAGTACTTCTCAAATGAGTTTGAAGATTTCTTGCAGGAAAGAGGCATCAAAAGGGAGATCACTACAAGGTACTCACCTGAACAAAATGGGGTAGCAGAAAGAAGGAATAGACTTATAGTAGAAACAGCTAGGTCTATGCTTAATGAGAAAAAGTTGCCAAATTACCTATGGGCAGAGAGTGTATCCACTGCCACTTATCTCATCAATAGGTTGCCATCCAAATCACTTGATGGCATGACACCATATGAAGCATGGCATGGTAAGAGACCCTCTCTGGATCATTGCAAAATTTTTGGTTGTGTAGCATATGTGCATATTCCCTCACAGGTAAGAGGAAAGCTAGACCCTAAAGCTGAAAAATGTATCTTCATTGGTTATGATTTGAACCAAAAGGGATACAGATTCTACAACCCAACAAACAAAGGCTTCAAGGTAAGTAGAGATGTCATATTTGATGAAAATGACTCTTGGTATGAGAATGAATGCAGGAAAGTGAGTCTACCCTATGACATGGAAGAAGATTTTCCAAAGCTTACCAAGGAAGAGCCAACTCAGCAAGAAGATTCAAGCTCAGATGATGATACAATAAACCTTGAAGAGTTCAAGGCTTGGAAGTCCAAAGGAAAGATGAAGATG
>CM035414.1:53067849-53072849 GCA_020310875.1 Ceratopteris richardii
TGGTAGCTTACTAAGGTACTTTAATACTCCCAAAAGGAATTATTCCAATTTTAAGTGTGCTGGACACACTGAGTAAAAGTCTGAGCAAGTATCACTACAGGAATAGAAAGTTTTTCTTGACTTTTGAAGTACCAAGTTATCTGTTTTGGTTTGATCATTACTCAAACCATTTCCAAAGTACATATATGGTTTCTTTGTGTCATTTGGAAGCTAAGCAAGTCCACTAAGCATATCTGAAGAGTAAAGAGGGCAGGTGTGAAGCAAGTTTTGCAGCACCAACTGATTTTTTTAGTGCATCCATCCATCACTCTCAACAGTGGTATCAGAGCAAAGAAGGTAATTATGGGTGATGGTTTCCCTTCCTTCATTGACAAATTGGACAGAAACAATTATCAGGCTTGGTCATTGAGAATGAAGACCTATCTACAAGGGAGAAGTCTATTTGGATACATATCAGGAGATGAGGAGTTGCCCTCATTCAAGACTAGAGGACTACCCACAAAGGATGAACATGAAAGGCTCAACCAATGGTGTGCAAAGGATGCTTTGGCAAGGTCTTATCTCTTAAACTCTATATCTGACTTTCTTTTACCTCATGTAAGGAACTGTAAGACTTCCCAAGAGACTTGGGAAACCTTGTCAAACTATTTTTCTTCCAACACAAGGGCTAGGAAGAATCAATTATGGATTGAGTTCACAACCCTTAGGAAGCAGCCCAAGCAATTAGTCTCAGAGTATGTGACAAAGATTAAAGATGTGGCAGACCAACTAGCAAGCATTGGAGAGGAAATTGAAGAGGAGCAAATAGTCAGGCAAGTGACAAATGGACTCAAGGCAGATGATAAGTGGGAAAGTTTCACCACTGCAATGGATCTCTATATGGACATGCATACCCCTGATCTCACAACACTTATGGGCCAACTATTTACACATGAAGCAAAGTTTACAAAGGCTGGAGATCAATCAAAAAGTAATAATCCCTCTGCTCTCTATACTGAAAAAAAGGTTAAAGATAAAGGCAAGAAGAAACAGGATGAAGAAGGCTCTACCTCTCAAGCTAATTATGCAGGGAGAGGTAGGTCATCTAGAGGAAGAGGCAGAGGAGGTAAATCAGGTAGGGGGAGACCCTACAACTCATCACCTTGCAACATCTGTGGATTGTCCAATCATACCACAAATGAATGCTACAAGAATTACAAAAATCAGAGAGGAAGAGGCTACTCAAGAGGTGGATACTCTCAAGGGAGAGGCAGATTCAACCAACATCAAAGCTACAATGGATACAACAATCAATACAACAACAACTACAAAAACAACCACAATGGAAACTACCAAGGTGGATTCAGAAATAGAAGAGACTACAACAACTACACAAAGGAGCAAGATGACTCCCTATTGATCATGAATATGACCTCCAAGATAGGTACAAATGATCATCATTTATTTTACATTGACTCCGGATGTTCTAACCATGTAGCTGGCAATGTGGCACTACTTTCTGATTTGGAAGAGCCCAAGGGCAAACATCAGGTACAAACAGGTGATGACACTAAACACTCTGTTGTCAAAGTTGGAAATGTGAAGACCTGTGATGGTAATCAGAATCTATTAAGCAGGGTACTCTATGTACCTACAATAACTAAGAATTTAATGAGTGTTGGTCAGATTGTGGAGAAAGGTTTGCAGGTCAGATTCACACAACATGGAGCATATGTGGAGGATCCAAAACATGGATTCAGAAGGATAGCCAAAGGGGAGAAATCAGGTAGATTGTTTACATTTGAGCTAGAAGATACAAAAAACATTGCTTTATATAATTATAAGGATCAGACACTTTCAGAGTTAGAGATATGGCACAAGAGATTAGGGCACATAGGAGAAAGAACTCTAAAGCAAATGTGTAGGGATCAATGTGTGCTTGGGATACCTAATGTATCCAAGCAACACATGATTTACAAATGTGGATCATGTCAATTTGGTAAGTCTCACAGATTACCCTACTCAAGGAAAGGTTTCATGCATGAAGACTATCTAGACTTGGTACACACAGAGGTTTGGGGACCTAGCAAGGACCCTTCCATTTCTGGTTCAAGGTATTATGTGTCCTTCATTGATGACTATAGCAGGTGGACCATTTTATACTTTATGAAGCATAAAGATGAAGTGTTTAATTGTTTCAAGAGGTATCTTGCACTTGTTGAAAATCAAACAGGTAGAAGTTTGAAGAGGTTAAGGTCAGATGGTGGAGGAGAGTACTTCTCAAATGAGTTTGAAGATTTCTTGCAGGAAAGAGGCATCAAAAGGGAGATCACTACAAGGTACTCACCTGAACAAAATGGGGTAGCAGAAAGAAGGAATAGACTTATAGTAGAAACAGCTAGGTCTATGCTTAATGAGAAAAAGTTGCCAAATTACCTATGGGCAGAGAGTGTATCCACTGCCACTTATCTCATCAATAGGTTGCCATCCAAATCACTTGATGGCATGACACCATATGAAGCATGGCATGGTAAGAGACCCTCTCTGGATCATTGCAAAATTTTTGGTTGTGTAGCATATGTGCATATTCCCTCACAGGTAAGAGGAAAGCTAGACCCTAAAGCTGAAAAATGTATCTTCATTGGTTATGATTTGAACCAAAAGGGATACAGATTCTACAACCCAACAAACAAAGGCTTCAAGGTAAGCAGAGATGTCATATTTGATGAAAATGACTCTTGGTATGAGAATGAATGCAGGAAAGTGAGTCTACCCTATGACATGGAAGAAGATTTTCCAAAGCTTACCAAGGAAGAGCCAACTCAGCAAGAAGATTCAAGCTCAGATGATGATACAATAAACCTTGAAGAGTTCAAGGCTTGGAAGTCCAAAGGAAAGATGAAGATGAAGCAATTAGAGGATAAGCCAGAAACTTCTACTCAAGCAATGAGGAGATCTCAAAGAGAGAAGAAGAAGCCTATCAGATTTGGGTATGACACATCACTTGTAACTAAACATTCTGTATATCTTGCAAAAGACTTGTTGAATGAAGAACCAGGTACCTATGAAGAAGCAATTATCAAACCAGAATGGAGAGAAGCCATGGATGAAGAGATAGAAGCTCTCAAGGAAAGTGATACTTGGGACTTGGTACCCAAGAAGGACTCTATGAAGGTGATAGGATCCAGATGGATCTACAAACTAAAGAAGAATTCAGATGGAACAATAAACAGGTACAAAGCTAGGTTGGTAGCCAAGGGTTTTGCACAAACCCAAGGCATTGATTATGAGGAGACATTTTCTCCTGTGGCCAAGATGCCAACTATCAGAGTATTGGTGAGTGTAGCTGCATCCAAGAATTGGAACATGTACCAATTGGATGTGAAGAATGCATTCTTAAATGGATGGATATCTGAAGAAGTCTACATGTCACAACCACCTGGCTATGAAGATCCAAAAAAGGTACATTATGTTTGTAAGTTGAAGAAGGCTCTGTATGGTTTGAAGCAGGCACCTAGAGCATGGAATTACAGATTGACCACCTACCTCCTAGACCAAGGATTTGTGATGAGCAAAGCAGACACTTCTCTATTCATAAAGAGAAGTAGTACAGAGGTAATCTACTTATGTGTTTATATTGATGACATCATCATTACAGGTAATGATGTCAATGGGATTAGACACATCAAAGGACAGATGATGAAAGAATTCAAGATCAGTGATCTTGGATTATTAAAGTATTTCTTAGGTCTTGAATTGGTCTATACAAATTCAGGAATCTACATCACTCAAAAGAAGTATGTACAGGATATGGTCAAGAAGTTTGGCTTGCAGGATGCTAAGGTATCTACTACTCCAATGGAGGTTAACCAAAAGCTAAGTGCTCATGAAGGAGAAGAAATCAAAGACATTACAGGATACCAAAGTATGGTAGGTAGTTTGAACTATGCTACCTTGACAAGAATTGACATAGCATATGGAGTTAGTGTGCTTAGTCAATTCATGCACAAACCAAGGATACCTCACCTAGAGGCAGCAAAGAAGATCTTGAAGTATTTGAAGGGAACACAAAGTCATGGTTTGTACTTTCCTTATACATCAGATATTGACATTAAAGTTTACTCAGATGCAGATTGGGCAGGATGCAAGGATGATAGGAGGAGCACCTCAGGCTACATTTGTTTTGCAGGAGATAAGCCTATTTCTTGGTCAGCCAAGAAGCAACCTACAGTGGCATTATCATCCAGTGAAGCAGAGTATAGAGGGCTTGCCAATGCAACTCAAGAAGCTATCTGGTTGAAGCTTCTATATACAGAGTTAGGTCTACTAACAAGACCACCTATTATCTTTGGAGACAACACTAGCTCTCTTCACCTTGCAGCAAATCCAATTTATCATGCCAGAACTAAACACATAGAGGTTCATTACCACTATGTGAGAGAGAAGTTACTTAGCAAAGAGATTCAATTGACATATGTGTCTACTAATATGCAATGTGCAGATTTACTTACAAAGGCATTGGATGGAAACAAGTTATGCAGATTCAAAACTATGATTGGATTGCAGGAAGTGATTGAAGAATGAAAGAGAAGACTTAAGCCAAGGTGTTTGGCTTGAGGGGGCGCTGTTGGTGCATATCAAGCCTTCACACATTGGCTTGGAACATTGGAACATTGAAGATGGATTTGGAATCCTTGAAGGATATCTCTACATGAAGGATAAGGCATAGGAACTCATACTTATGAGTTATTATCTTTTACTCCTTGTAAAAGTCTATTTTGACTTGGCATTAATTTGTAATCACTTGAAGTCATTCAACTACTTCATTAGTCGTGGAAAAGAGAATAGTTAAGTGGAGAGAATATCTCCCTACTTTTAGAAGAGAGATTCAAGGGAGCCTAAGTTTGAATTTGAAATTCAAATCACAATCAATTCCTATAAAAACTCTATTTGAAAAGTCGCGGTTAGTTCACTCATTCCAGCTCACTCCCCGAGGCATATCATCATTGTAACTGGGTGTG
>CM035414.1:53077849-53080349 GCA_020310875.1 Ceratopteris richardii
TATATTTTCCTTTTCTTTTTTCTCTTTCAAAGAATAGGAGCTAAAGTGAGAGTACTGAACTAAAGTAAGATCCCTCATGGATCTCTGAGCTGATTCCCACTTTCTCCTTACCTTAAAAGAGAAACTCATGAATTTATTTAGTCCTCTCTTCCATAACTAATGCATAATCCCTCATCCCATATTCCTATGAAGATGGAGAACAGATCTCCGCTAACTAATGAAGGTGTATGTAGTGAAGAGTGGAGAAAATAAATTCCTAATAAGGGCCAAAGCCCTCTATTAAAATGGTCAGCAATGATGTGACATGATACCGTAAACATATGTGTATCCATAGTGAAGAACTATCTCTGCCAACCATACTCTGTGCATGGATCTATACGATCCAATCAAACTGATGGAATTATCCTTCTTGAAAACCAAAAAATGAGTATGTGATACCAATGGTGATAAAATCACCTATCACATTCTCTACTGGAAGAATAAATCTTCCCCATACTCTGAAGGATAACTCCCAATCCTAGTAGGAGATGTCTACTAAGAGCTCTCCTCTGATCTAGTGAGACATGATGCCATGAATGATGAGTCCTTTTCTTCTTGGCCATAGAAGAAGAGTGCTCAAAGGGAAGTCATTTCCACCGTCCCATACCAGTGAAAACTTCTTCCAATTCATAGTATCATACCTACACTAAACCGAATATATATATATTCCATGTAAAGGAATATGTAGGTGGACTCCCATGAATCCCATATCTTATAATCATGTCAGTGGACTCAAATGAGTCCCATGTCCTCGAACTAGTTAGTTTGGTTCTAGTCAATGTGTGACAATGGATATCCCTTTCTGTTCCAACCCAACTTGTTCCTAGGTACAAAGACTGAGTCTAAGTACCTCTCTATAGATCCTGATATACATATATATGTATTGGGTACCCCAATTATTCCTGAGTAAAGGATCTATGCTCTATACCATAGAGCTAGTGCCATGCCTATGACCTTCCTAACCATCACTCGAATCACATAAGCATCCGTCGATGCTATCTCATGAAACCCACTTTTATGATCCCATCCATTTGGTTTCCTTAGTAGTGTAGCAAAAAATGCTTCACTACTTGGTCAAGTGATGTGCCTGAGTGAAACTAGTCACTCTTTGGGTATTCTTAATAATACCATAAAGTCTCCTATACATCATGTGAGACTCTTGTGAAGATAAATAAATCTTCACTAGCTTGGAGATTATCATAAATATATCTCCCGTGTCTATATGCAACTTCCTAAAACCTATAGGATTGCTTGTGCACATTACTAATGGTGAAGGTGTAGCTCCTTCCGTTAGCAATCCTATAGTCTAAATCCATAAGGATTATATATAGGGATCCTGCTACTACCGAAGTTGCCTTATATATAATACTCTGATGGTCCTAAGTCCATCAAATACATGCTTATAAGCATGCCTAAAACTTATTGATGTTTGCAGAAAGGGCATGCTACGATGCCATAACATTCCTACCTAAAGGCAAGTGCGTATATAACGCCATGCGGTAGGAAAAATTTCGACAGCATTTCCCCAGGAAATGGAATCCCAAAAAAATTAAACCATAGCTCAGTGGCACTCAGGCCACCCCAAAAACATAGGGCTTGACAGGCCCATGGCATGCACGCCATAAACTTATATATGGATTCCATGACCTGCAAAAATACAAAAGTATTTGCTAGCAACCATTCCCGGTGTTGCATAGCCATATGGTTTCTGTAATCTTCTTTCCTGCAAACAATCAAAAGGTATACTTCCTACATGTTGATCCATACTTTTAAGAGCTTAAACAATGATCAACACTTGATGTATGCAATCCCATTCATGCATGTAGATACAGAACATGCCATAACATAAATAAAATGCCAGAAAGCATAAAATATACATCCCTGAGTAGTCTGATTTGGAATTGCATGCATCCAATCCCTCTCGACAAGCTTCGAGACCTCTGCACCTTCCTCCTTAGGTCCTAACATAAACTTTGAAGTGTCCGAAAATATCGGAGCACTCCTCAAACATAAAACATGGTCAGGTGATTACAAAAATAATGCAAATTTAGCTCAAAAATGCATTAGTAATCCTTCTTTAGACCTGCAACAACCACTTTAGGACCTACAAAAGTTCATAAACTGAAATATATAGCATGTGCAAAGAAATCGAAGTGAAATTACTCAATTCGCCTTCCCGGTTTGAAAAATATGGCTCCCGGAAGGTAGTTGCCCAAAACTGTTCAGACTTTGCAGACCTGTTCAGACCTGCAAAAATTTTTACTTTCCAAAATTTCTTTTCATAAAATGAAAGTAGATCTTGTGCTCTTCGAAACGAGCCATAGCACGTCCAATTTGGAGTTTCCTAGCCCAAGATATGGCCATTCCAAGTGGGACATGAAAAACTAGTGGACTGTTGGAGGGGCTGGAAAAAGTGTAAAAATGTGATTTTTGGGGTGCCCAAAAGCATTCTTCCATCATG
>CM035414.1:53087849-53090349 GCA_020310875.1 Ceratopteris richardii
TTTCAGAGTTGCAGGAACCTTGTGAAGCTTGTATGATGGGCAAGCCACAACGAAAGGCATTTCCAAGAGAGACCAGCAATCGATCTCAAGCTCCTCTAGAGTTGGTACATGCTGATCTCTGCGGTAAAATGTCTACACCTGCTTTAGGAGGATCTTTCTACTCCTTGCTGTTAGTCGACGATTATAGTAGAAAGATGTGGGTTTATTTCATTCGAGAGAAGGCTGATGCTTTTGAAAAATTTAAAACGTGGCATAAGTATATAGAAAATGAATCAGGAAGGAAATTGAAGAAATTTAGAACAGATAGAGGAGGTGAATTCTTGTCAACAGAATTCAACAATTACTGTAAGGAGCATGGTGTGAAAAGGAAACTTACCACAGCTCATACACCCCAACAAAATGGCGTTGTTGAGCGCAAGAACAAGACAGTAGTTGAAATGGCTCATTGTATGTTGAAGGCTCAAGACATGCCTGATTCATTCTAGGCAGAAGCAGTCAATACAGCAGTCTACATCCTCAATTGAAGCTACACAAAAGCATTGAAGGGGATGACTCCTCAAGAAGCATATTCTGGTAAAAAGCCTTCAGTTTTGCATTTCAGAATTTTTGGTTGTTTATGTTATGCACATATTCCTGATTCAACAAGATCAAAGTTGGATTCAAAAAGCAAAAAGTGTGTCTTCCTAGGATATAGTGAAGAACTAAAGCATACAGGTTATGGGATCCTGAGGAAAGGAAGATTTTTGTCAGCCGAGATGTGGTGTTTGATGAACGACCACACTTAGTAGAAGATAAAGGTAAATCTACTATCTCATCAAACGGAGAAATATCTCACCTTGTGCCTATCAAAAGACAGGTTAAAGTTGAGGAGGAGGAAACATCTGATGGAGAAATTTCCTCAAACAAGAGCCAACCAATTGTAGCTACACAGCGTAAGCTACTACCCAAGTGGGTACAACAGCTCTTTGATGATCACAATCCACATGTAGATGTACCAGAATCATCATCGGATGGATTACGAAGATCAAAGAGAATAGAGGAGCAAAGAAGAGCCTCAGAACACATTGTTAACATGGATCTAATGGCAGATATCATGGGTTCGATAAAGGAACCTACCACCATTGAAGAAGCCATTGATGATCCAGGTTGGAGAGCGGTAATGCAGTCTGAGTATGATAGTATACTAAAAAATGATACATGGGATCTAGTCGACTTGCCGCCAAAGAAGAAGGTAATAGGTACTAAATGGACTTGGAAAGCTAAGTATAAAGCTGATGGAACATTAGAAAAGTATAAGGCATAGTTAGTTGCACAGGGTTTTTCACAGATTGAAGGATTTGATGTTCAAGAAACTTTTGCACCAACAGCACGCATGACAACTATTCGGACGGTACTTACAGTAGCTGCACAAAAGTCCTGGCCTATTTTCCAGATGGATGTCAAATCTGCATTTTTGAATGGTCACCTCAAGGAGGAGGTATATGTATCTCAACAGCCAGGTTTTGAGGTGCCCAATTCAGAAAATAAAGTTTGCAGGTTGAAGAAAGCTTTGTATGGACTTAAGCAAGCTCCACGGGCTTGGTACCAACGAATAGATCATTTTTTCAAAAATATGGGTTTTGAAAGAAGTACTTCTGATGCTAACTTGTATGTAACGAAAAGGGATAGCAAGCTAGTTGTTGTCATTGTATATGTAGATGATTTGATCATTACAGGAGATCATCAGGAACTCATCAATCAAACTCGGATCAGCTTGGGAACTGAATTTGAAATGACAGACTTAGGTCTACTCCATTTTTGTCTGGGAATTGAAGTATGGCAAAGGAAGGATGGCATTTTCATCTCACAAGAAAAATATTCCAAAGAAATTCTCAAGGCATTTGGAATGATGGACAGCAAACCAACTATCACACCTATGGAGGTAAATCATAAGCTATCTATGGATGATAACATGCCTGATGTAGATGCTAAGAAGTATAGGAAGCTCGTTGGAAGTCTTATTTTTCTGTGCAACACTAGACCAGACATTTGCTATGCTGTTGGAGTGTTAAGCAGGTTTTCCAACAAACCTAAGGAGAGTCACTGGAATGCTGGAATGCGAATTCTAAGTACATTACAGGAACCTTGGATTTTGGTATTTTGTATACCACAGGTGATACACTCCAAGGATATTGTTATTCAAATTGGGCTGGAGATTGTGATTCTAGAAAATCAGTTTCTGGATATTGTTTCTCACTTGGTTCAGGAATATTTTCTTGGGTAAGTAGGAAGCAACCAACTCTCGCACTCTCCTCCACTGAAGCAGAGTACAAAGCAGCTTGTTTTGCTTCTTGTGAGGCAGTCTGGTTAAGGAGAATTCTTGCAGATCTTGGCTTTCCATCAAATATGCCAACTGTACTCAAGTGTGATAATCAAAGTTGTATGGCTATTGCAAAGAACCCAGTATTTCATGCTCGCACCAAGCACATAGAAGTACAGTACCATTACATTCGTGAGCTCA
>CM035414.1:53095349-53105349 GCA_020310875.1 Ceratopteris richardii
TGTTGATGACCCATGGATTTTAGATAGTGGAGCTTCTCGCCATATGACTAGTAAAAAGGATTGGTATAGTTCCCTAGTGCCTCTGCGGGAATCCATCAATGTAGTGGTGGGAAATGACTCCAAGTGTCCAGCTGAAGGAACTGGAACCATCTCTTTTATCACTTCTCCAGGTGTTGAGAAAAAGTTATCCGATGTTCTCTATGTACCTACACTCAAAAGAAATTTGTTGTGAGTTTCTGCAATAACAGATCGTGGACTCGAAGTTCACTTCAATAAGAGTGGTGCGGAAATCATGAATTCATCAGGTAATGTTGTAGGTAAAGGCATACGACGGGATAACTTGTATGAGTTAAGTGCTTTAACTGCTACAGAAGATAAAGATGTAAGCAGGTTATGGCACCAACGATTTGGGCATCTCGGATTTGCAGTTTTGAAGGAGATGCAACGAACAGGGATGGTTGCTCATTTGCCTGCATTTTCAGAGTTGCAGGAACCTTGTGAAGCTTGTATGATGGGCAAGCAACAACGAAAGGCATTTCCAAGAGAGACCAGCAATCGATCTCAAGCTCCTCTAGAGTTGGTACATGCTGATCTCTGCGGTAAAATGTCTACACCTGCTTTAGGAGGATCTTTCTACTCCTTGCTGTTAGTCGACGATTATAGTAGAAAGATGTGGGTTTATTTCATTCGAGAGAAGGCTGATGCTTTTGAAAAATTTAAAACGTGGCATAAGTATATAGAAAATGAATCAGGAAGGAAATTGAAGAAATTTAGAACAGATAGAGGAGGTGAATTCTTGTCAACAGAATTCAACAATTACTGTAAGGAGCATGGTGTGAAAAGGAAACTTACCACAGCTCATACACCCCAACAAAATGGCGTTCTTGAGCGCAAGAACAGGACAGTAGTTGAAATGGCTCATTGTATGTTGAAGGCTCAAGACATGCCTGATTCATTCTGGGCAGAAGCAGTCAATACAGCAGTCTACATCCTCAATTGAAGCTACACAAAAGCATTGAAGGGGATGACTCCTCAAGAAGCATATTCTGGTAAAAAGCCTTTAGTTTTGCATTTCAGAATTTTTGGTTGTTTATGTTATGCACATATTCCTGATTCAACAAGATCAAAGTTGGATTCAAAAAGCAAAAAGTGTGTCTTCCTAGGATATAGTGAAGAGTCTAAAGCATACAGGTTATGGGATCCTGAGGCAAGGAAGATTTTTGTCAGCCGAGATGTGGTGTTTGATGAACGACCACACTTAGTAGAAGATAAAGGTAAATCTACTATCTCATCAAACGGAGAAATATCTCACCTTGTGCCTATCAAAAGACAGGTTAAAGTTGAGGAGGAGGAAACATCTGATGGAGAAATTTCCTCAATAAAAAGCCAACCAGTTGTAGCTACACAGCGTAAGCCACTACCGAAGTGGGCACAACAGCTCTTTGATGATCACAATCCACATGTAGATGTACCAGAATCATCATCGGATGGATTACGAAGATCAAAGAGAATAGAGGAGCAAAGAAGAGCCTCAGAACACATTGTTAACATGGCTCTAATGGCAGATATCATGGGTTCGATAAAGGAACCTACCACCATTGAAGAAGCCATTGATGATCCAGGTTGGAGAGAGGTAATGCAGTCTGAGTATGATAGTATACTCAAAAATGATACATGGGATCTAGTCGACTTGCCGCCAAAGAAGAAGGTAATAGGTACTAAATGGATTTGGAAAGCTAAGTATAAAGCTGATGGAACATTAGAAAAGTATAAGGCACGATTAGTTGCACAGGGTTTTTCACAGATTGAAGGATTTGATGTTCAAGAAACTTTTGCACCAACAGCACGCATGACAACTATTCGGACGGTACTTATAGTAGCTGCACAAAAGTCCTGGCCTATTTTCCAGATGGATGTCAAATCTGCATTTTTGAATGGTCACCTCAAGGAGGAGGTATATGTATCTCAACAGCCAGGTTTTGAGGTGCCCAATTCAGAAAATAAAGTTTGCAGGTTGAAGAAAGCTTTGTATGGACTTAAGATAGCTCCACGGGCTTGGTACCAATGAATAGATCATTTTTTCAAAAATATGGGTTTTGAAAGAAGTACTTCTGATGCTAACTTGTATGTAACGAAAAGGGATAGCAAGCTAGTTGTTGTCATTGTATATGTAGATGATTTGATCATTACAAGAGATCATCAGGAACTCATCAATCAAACTCGGATCAGCTTGGGAACTGAATTTGAAATGACAAACTTAGGTCTACTCCATTTTTGTCTTGGAATTGAAGTATGGCAAAGGAAGGATGGCATTTTCATCTCACAAGAAAAATATTCCAAAGAAATTCTCAAGGCATTTGGAATGATGGACAGCAAACCAACTATCACACCTATGGAGGTAAATCATAAGCTATCTATGGATGATAACATGCCTGATGTAGATGCTAAGAAGTATAGGAAGCTCGTTGGAAGTCTTATTTTTCTGTGCAACACTAGACCAGACATTTGCTATGCTGTTGGAGTGTTAAGCAGGTTTTCCAACAAACCTAAGGAGAGTCACTGGAATGCTGGAATGCGAATTCTAAGGTACATTACAGGAACCTTGGATTTTGGTATTTTGTATACCACAGGTGATACACTCCAAGGATATTGTGATTCAAATTGGGCTGGAGATTGTGATTCTAGAAAATCAGTTTCTGGATATTGTTTCTCACTTGGTTCAGGAATATTTTCTTGGGTAAGTAGGAAGCAACCAACTCTCGCACTCTCCTCCACTGAAGCAGAGTACAAAGCAGCTTGTTTTGCTTCTTGTGAGGTAGTCTGGTTAAGGAGAATTCTTGCAGATCTTGGCTTTCCATCAAATATGCCAACTGTACTCAAGTGTGATAATCAAAGTTGTATGGCTATTGCAAAGAACCCAGTATTTCATGCTCGCACCAAGCACATAGAAGTACAGTACCATTACATTCGTGAGCTCATTGAAGATGAAATTGTGGAGCTAGAATATTGCCCAACAGAGGCAAATTGTGCTGACATATTCACTAAAGCACTTGGAAGAGAGCAGCTCAACAAGCATCTTCAACAGATGGGCATAGGACCGAGACCTACTTGATTTATCGTCGGTAAACATTGAGGGGGGGTGTTAGTATATGATCAATGTCTACCCCTCATGATTGTATGCACATTTTGTAAGGCCCCCTTTATGAGGAGATGCCAAGCGTGCATTACCCAATTGATGGGAATCCCAACTTGAATGTTGGATGAAGGTCATATTGGACCATGTAAGGTATTATAAGGAAAGGGAGTTACCAAGGTCAAAAATAATTTATATTTGTTAGGTCGGTTCAACCAGTGTAAGCCGTGTATGGCAATTACGCGGGCGGTGGCCGCCCACGCTCTACCGCCCATGTATAGCCGTCCATGGCAGGCCACCCATGATCCTATATATACATGACTTCTGCACTACCTAAGACATTGAGTTGAGCCAGCATACCTCTACCTTGTATCTCCCTATCTAGAGTTGTCTAGATCACCATTTAAGCTCTACCTTGAGAGCGCACGGGTGGACAACGCCATCATCTTTGTACTTGCTGCTAGTAGAAAATTGTTGAGATTCTCCTATATCTGTTATCTTCTCTGCTATTGCTCCTGTGTTATATTGCGTAACTATTGTCTTACAGATAGATAGATAGATAGATAGATAGATAGATAGATAGATAGATAGATAGATAGATAGATAGATAGATAGATAGATAGACAGATAGATAGATAGATAGATAGATAGATAGATAGATAGATAGATAGATAGATAGATAGATAGATAGATAGATAGATAGATAGATAGATAGATAGATACATAAGTAGATAGATAGATAGATAGATAGATAGATATATAGATAGATAGATAGATAGATAGATAGATAGATAGATGGATAGAAAGATAGACAGATAGATAGATAGATATATAGATAGATAGATAGATAGATAGATAGATAGATAGATAGATAGATAGATAGATAGATAGATAGATAGATAGATAGATAGATAGATAGATAGATAGATAGATAGATAGATAGATAGATAGATAGATAGATAGATAGATAGATAGATAGATAGATAGATAGATAGATAGATAGATAGATAGATAGATAGATAGATAGATAGATAGATAGATAGATAGATAGATAGATAGATAGATAGATAGATAGATAGATTGATAGATAGATTGATAGATAGATAGATAGAAAGATAGATAGATAGATAGATAGATAGATAGATAGATCGATAGATAGATCGATGGATAGATCGATAGATAGATCGATGGATCGATAGATAGATTGATAGATAGATAGATAGATAGACAGACAGATAGATAGATAGATAGATAGATAGATAGATAGATAGATAGATAGATAGATAGATAGATAGATAGATAGATAGATAGACAGATAGATAGATAGATAGATAGATAGACAGATACATGCATACATACATACATACATACATACATACATACATACATACATACATACATACATACATACATACATACATACATACATACATGTTGAAGAATCACTCACAAATTTGGCATGCACACAGACATACTAACGAACAAAAACAAAAGAGAAGCAGAAACAAAACATTCAGAAAATCAAGCCTTAGTGAAGGGACAAATTCATGCCTGTAATATGCAGCGTAGAAGCTTCCAGAATTACGAGTTTGTTGAAACTTGGATAAAAAAAAGAGAGCGCATATAGAAACATAGAAGAAGAAGAAGACGCCAAAGATCGCGTCTGTAGAGATTAATAATAGAACCTGAATTGTCCGGTATTCATCTGAGAGAGATGGTAAGGAATAACTACTTAGAGTAGGAGAGTTTTTCATAGCTATGAGCAAAGGGAGGCCAATCGATTTTGTACACATCTTCTCTAATAGAAAACACATGTTCATGTGGAAATTTTGAGCGCATTCTTCGTATGTGAAGGAATCTGAGTAATTTCATGTTACTGTGAAAGTTAGTTAACAGTTACAGTTTTCTCAGTAAACATTTTCTGGTACTTCTGAGAGTTAGATCTCATAACATAGTGTAAAGGTTTTCATGAGAGATAGCTTATCTTGAAGCTAGGAGTCTGAACTACAAACTGATCAAAAGAGTTTTGTGAAACGGGACATGTACACTGTACAAAGTCTGACCGTAAAAGGCATTCTGAACTGGTGAAGTTTTTTCCTAAACTTCAGAAAGAGTTCATTTACTGAAGGAAGCTCAGGTATTACTTCCTTACTTCATCTACAATCATTTGAAGTAATTACAAATAGAATTACAGTTGATTCCGATAAGATTTCGGTAAGATTACGGTGACATTCTAGTAACAGTCCAGTGAAGTTCTGGTGAAATTTCGGTGAGTTTCAAATACAGTTGTAAAGTTTTCAGTTTCAAAAAGTTTGCTAAGCTATTGATGATTATAGAGGTGTTCTAATATCACTGTAGCTTAGTTCTTGTAACGTTGTGAATTCTGTAGTTGAGTTTTAGCTAGTTAAGCTCACTCACTGCGTTAACAAGTAGTACAAGAGCTCAATAGTTGATGATGATTCATTAGAGCTCAACAAGTGGCAATTTTCCACAGTCTTGTTAGTGAACAAGCTCTTGCCACAAAATCAACAGTGGTATCAGAGCAGAAAGGTTCTGAAGAACAGAAAAGGTTTCTCAGAAGTAGAAACGGAAGTAAAGATACAAGAGAATTTGAAGAACTTTCACAAGAAAGGTGAAAGCTAAGGAGATCAACAACAAACGACGTCAAGAAACGTTTTGAAGTAATTCTCAAGGGTAAAGGTTTGTAAAAGGTAAAACCTTTTAACATTATACTCACTGAAACTAACAGAAACAAGAAGATTATGGCAGATCATATCTCTATTGACAAATTGGACAGAGATAATTATCCTGCATGGGTAATGCGCATGGAAGCTTTACTTATGAGTAAAGGCTTAATGATATATGTGACAGGAGAAGAAAAGAAGCCGAATTTCGAAGACGACAGTCAACCGAAGAAAGAAGAGTTAGAAGCATTGAAGTTGTGGCAGAAGAAAGATGCAACAGCAAGAGCTTATATCTGCAATACAATTACAGATCATCTACTACCGCACATTAGAGGTCTGGAGAAAGCGGAAGACATATGGAGTGCATTGGAAGATCATTTCCAAAATAAGACGAAAGCTAGGAAGGCTAGCTTATGGTCAGAGTTTACAACGTTCAAGAAAAAGCAAAGTCAAAGCATTAGTGATTATGTCACTAAGATGAAAGACTTGGCGGATAGTCTTGGATCTATTGATGAAGATATCAAAGATCACAGGATGATAGCACAAGTGCTTGCAGGATTGAGAGGAGATGAAAGGTGGAAACCTTTCGTACTCTCAACTGAACTTTCTTTAAATCATTTTGTACTAGATTTAAATCAGTTGCTTGGACTAATGTTAACGTTTGAGCAAGATTTGAAGATAGGCGGAGATAAAGCACATAGTTTGGCTATGTATGCAAAGAATAAGAAAAAAGGTGATAAAGGTAAAGAAAAAGATGAAGAAGAGATGTTTACTCAAGCAAATTATGCAAGAGGAAGAGATAATGCCAGAAGTAAAAGTAGAGGTAAAGTAAGAGGTAATCATACTAACAACAAGAAGATTTGTTGGATTTGTGGATTAAGCAATCATTTGGCTCATGATTGCTGGCATAATTCTCAAGGATCAAGTCAGAATCAGAACAATAACAGTAGAGGCAGAAGCGGAAGATATCAAAGAGGTAGACAAAGCCAAAGAGGCAGATATGGTAGAGGTGGAGCAAGAAGTTGGGGATAGAATGAGTCTCACAACACTACCTAATACAATTATGCAAATGATACGCAGAATGAAAGTCATACAACGTTGATGATGAACTCGATAAGTGTGACAGAAAACGAAGACCTCAAGGTATTCTATATTGACTCTGGTTGTTCAAATCATTTGTCAGGAAATATAGAATTGTTATCAGAACTTGAAGGAGGTATTTCAAATCATACAGTACAGACAGGTGATAGCACAAAACATAATGTAAGGTCAATTGGAAAAGTAAAGTGTAAGAATGGAGCTGACCTACTAACAAATGTTTTGTATGTTCCAACAATCCCAAAGAATCTGATCAGCATGGGTCAGATAGTAGAAAAAGGTTTTCAAGTCAGATTTACAAACGAAGGAGTATTTGTTGAAGATCCAGAGAATGGATACAATCAGATTGTCCATGGTAAAAAGGAAGGTAGAATTTTTACTCTTAAAGTACAAGGGAATGTTGTTCAAGCCTTGATCACACATGGTGATGAGGTATTCACAGAGTTAGACCTCTGGCATAAGAGGTTAGGACATTTTAATGAAACAGGAATCAAAACTATGGTGAAAAAACAATCCGTGAGAGGATTACCAAATATGAAGAATCAACATATGATTCACAAGTGTGAAGCTTGTCAGATGGGAAAAGCCCATAGGTTACCATTTCAGAAGAAAGGGTACAAATACGATGATGTGTTAGAACTCATACATACAGATGTATGGGGACCAACAAAAGAAGGATCTATCAGCGGCTCAAGGTATTATGTTATTTTTATTGATGATGCAACAAGATGGATAACTTTTTATGTTTTGAAATAGAAGTCAGAAGTATTTGAAGCTTTCAGGCATTTTCATGCATATGCTAAAAGACTTACAGGACAAAAACTCAAAAGACTAAGGTCTGATGGAGGAGGAGAATATTTTTCTCGAGAGTTCAATGATTATCTGTGGAATGCAGGTATCAAAAGAGAAATAACTTGCAGGTATACATCGCAACAAAATGGAGTAGCAGAAAGAAGAAACCGAACTCTAGTTCAGTTTGCAAGAGCAATGCTAAAGGAGAAGAATTGTCCAAATTATCTTTGGGCTAAGGCTGTAAATACAACTACATATCTGGTAAATAGATTACCATGTACAGCTTTAAATGGGATGACCCCTTATGAAGCTTGGCGAGGCAAGAAACCAACACTTGATCATTGTAAAGTGTTTGGATCACTTGCCTATGCTTATGTGCCATCACAGCTAAGACATAAGCTTGAACCAAAAGCTGAAAAATATGTGTTCATCGGATATGATGAAAAGAAAATGG
Source organism: Ceratopteris richardii (assembly GCA_020310875.1). Classification (NCBI taxonomy): domain Eukaryota; kingdom Viridiplantae; phylum Streptophyta; class Polypodiopsida; order Polypodiales; family Pteridaceae; genus Ceratopteris; species Ceratopteris richardii. The sequence goes on from CM035414.1 coordinate 53,103,511, forward strand.
GTTATAGGTTATGGAGTCCTCTAACCAAACAGTTTACTGTTTCCAGAGATGTGACATTTGATGAAGGAAAGAGCTGGTATACAGATAAAGAGCATAGTGTTGAAACACTTGAAGAAGAGATAAGAAGGAAAGAAAAAGGAAAATCACAATATGCAGGTGAATGGAGATGAAGATTATATGCAGGCAAGTACGTCCAGGATCGAATCAGGTATGAGAAACGAAGATGAACCAAGACTTGATGAAGATGTGTATTCAGATACACATGAAGAATATGAGCTAAGAAGGTCAAATAGAGTAAGGAAACAACCAACAAGGTATTCCTATGACACTTCTTATTTGACTCAGAAAAACTATGCTTAGTAAAGGAAGATGAAGAACCTCAAAATTTTGGTGAAGCAAAAGGTAAGAAACAATGGGAAGAAGCAATGAAGGAGGAGTTCAATGCTCTTGAAGGGAACTTGTTCCAAAACCAAATGGTAAGAAAGTGATTGGAAATAAATGGGTTTACAAAGTTAAGAAACTTGCAGATGGAAGGACAGCCAGATACAAAGCTAGACGGGTGGTCAAAGGCTATGCTCAGATGCATGGCATAGATTATGATGAGACGTTTAGTCCGGTGGCAAAGATGTCAACCATAAGGACATTGATTGCTATAGCAGCATCAAAAGGATGGAAGCTAAGTCAACTGGATATAAAGAATGCATTTCTGAATGGATATATATAAGATGAGGTTTACATGGAACAACCTGAAGGGTTTGTAAGTTCCAGTTATCCAGATCATGTTTGCAGATTAAGAAGAGCTCTCTATGGATTGAAGCAAGCTCCAAGAGCTTGGAATTATAGACTTGTGAAGTATCTCAATGACCTTGGATACCAAAGCTCAAAGGTTGATGCAAGTCTACTTGTTAAGAGAGCAGATGAAGGTATGATCCACATTTGTATTTATGTAGACGACATAATAATCACAGGAACCTCAGATGAAGGAATCAAGGAGGTAAAAAGATTGCTCGAAAAAGAGTTCAAGATCAATGATCTAGGAAAGTTATCATACTTTCTTGGAATGGAAGTTACATATACAGATCATGGCATATATGTTTCGCAAGAAAGGTATCTCCTAAACTTACTGAAGAAGTTTAACATGGGGAATTGCAGAGAAGCTTCAACACTTCTTGAAGTAAATCATAAACTCAGCAAATATGGTGGTGTAGAGTTTAAAGATATGAGGAAGTATCAGTCGTTAGTGGGAAGCTTAATTTATGCTACACTAACAAGACCGGATCTCAGTTATGCAGTGGGAGTTCTTTCACAGTTCATGCATTGTCCGAAGGATCAACATTGGGTTGCAGGACAAAGAGTTCTTAGATATATCAAAAGAACTATAAAAGAAGGATTATATTATCCTTTTATGCCAGATATACAGCTGAGAGCATACAGTGACTCAGACTGGGCAGGAAGTCAAGATGATAGAAGATCGACACATGGGTATATGATATACCTAGGAGATAAGCTTGTAAGCTAGTGTTCAAAGAAGCAACACACAGTGGCTTTATCGTCAACAGAAGTAGAATATAAAGGACTTGTGGAAGCAGCTAAAGAAGTGATATGGATGCAAACCTTGTTCAAAAGCATGGGTATTGATCAAGGTATACCTATCATACATGAAGATAATATGAGCTCGTTGTATCTTGCAACAAATCCAGTATTTCATGCAAGAACAAAACACATAGAGATTCAATATCATTTCCTGAGGGAAAAGGTAATGGAAAAAGAGATTGAAATAGTATAGACATCTACAAAGGATCAGATAGCAGATATTCTGACAAAGAGCTTAGATGGAGT